>JASUXV010000017.1:0-505323 GCA_030411845.1 Friedmanniomyces endolithicus
ACTATAAGCAGCTTACGAAACGACTACTATAACTCTTTTAGTAGTCCTATAAACTGCTAAAGCTTCTGCTATTAAGACATATAGGGTTAGTATTAGCGCTGCGATGCGCTAAGGAGGACATTAGCAGCGCTGTCGTTAATATCGCTATCGTCGTTATAGGAAGCAGCAGTACTAGGAGGACTCGAGGGAGGAATCGGCCTAGGCGTAGAGAGTATAGGGGGTAGAGTTAATAGTAGTATTAAGAACGGATTGTTTATGTTAGCGAGGTTTCGCAGGGTCTACGCAGGTAGCGACGATACCCTTAGGGCGTCTATAACCGATTCGGATTATAGCGCTAACTAAGGAGATTCGTTTATAGTATCGTTAGTAGTATAAAACGGCTATTCTAATAGTAAAGTACGTCGTCGTATTAACTTGTTGTTCGATCCTATAGGTAGTCGTCTGCACTTACTAAGCTAGGCTAGAACAGCCTTAGACTCTTAGTAAGCCCCTGCTAAAAGAGGTTAAATAGAAGCTATAAAGCATTCTATTAGTGTAGGAGATAGTAGGAGTCTAAGAGCGGAGCTCCTACGACGCTACCTATACGACATGCGTTATAAAACACCTTAGGAATTTAAAGGAGTTAGCAGGAGTTAGAGGGCAAAAGGGTCGCGCACTAAGACTACTGAGCTACGCTGAGATAATCCGCAACAGACTCCACGCCGCTGCACGTATTACAGACCAATAATTTACACCAGTTGGAAAACTGCGATAGCTGGTGTCTCATCAACTTGGAGAGGACATCCGAGATAGAAACAGCGCCTGCCAAGCCATGGTCCTCATAATCCGGGTCTCCTTTGCGTGATCTACCATCACTTCTTCTCCTTTCTGCCAGGGTCTTCCTATATACGAGAAGAGCAGGCACTATCAGGGAAGATTGCAACCATGGTCAAAGGCCGCCAGTCAGTCCGCCTGCTGCAGCGTCGAAAACCCGACGTGCCAAGCAGCCCAGAGGCCGAAAACCCCAAACTGGAAGCCGCCAAGCCTTTGTCGTCAGAAAACATTCAAAAGGTCCTACTCCAGGTACTACCGCTCCTGACTCTCGCGGCATTGGTCTCGCCAGTCTCCCAGGCCACTCTTACACCAGTCTACGGCAGTATCTCCTCCAACGTCAATCACGCCGAAGCAATCACCGCCACCATCCTCCTAGGCTTCATCGGACGACATCTCTGGCGAAACTGGGTCGGAGACTTCAGCATACAGCCCTATCTGGCGCTATGGGCTTTCTGGATGCCAGCTTTGCAGGCGTATTTGTTTGGATATAGCGGCAAATGGGGTCCCGTGCTCGGAGCCATCATCACAGGCTTTGTGAGCTGTCACTCGTTCACCATGCCGTCCGCCTACGCTGCGGCGCACGCTCTTGAGGGGTTGGGACTGCAGGATCAGCTAGGCGATATCGCCGGTGTGGCATTACCGGCTATCATCCTCAACCTGGCGTACTTCCGTCCCATGGAATACGCCTTTGCCCACCTCCTCCCGCGACTCATGACCTGGTCCACCCTTTTCTCCCCCCCCAAACTCCAATACCTCATCGCGACCCTCTACGCCCTCCTCTCCCCCTCCAAACCCTACTGGCTAGCCACCCTCGGCATCCCCGCTCTCCTCCACGGCCTCCTCGCCAACCCACATCTCGACATCTCTCCCCGCAACCTCGAAGTCCTGAACCGCGACCTCGCCGCCCACAACTGGACAGTCCTCGCCCGCCAATGGAGCACAACAGGCTATCTCTCCGTCATCGAGGGGTCCGTGGACCAATACCGCGCCTTACGCTGCGACCACTCGCTCCTAGGCGGCGAATGGCTCCTCACGGACCAGAAACGCCAGCAGGAAGGCTGGCAGGTCCCCGAATCTATCTACGCCATCTTCCATATCCTCGAAGCCGTCCGCCTCGTGGAAGTCTCCCCTGCAATCCGCGACAGCGACGCTCACGCCCTCGTTGTTGGCCTGGGAATCGGCACCGCGCCCAAAGCTCTCATAGCCCACGGCATAACCACCACGATCCTGGAACTCGACCCAGTCGTCCACGCTTTCGCCACCCAACACTTTGCCCTCCCTGCAGAGCACACCGCCATAATCCAGGACGCCGTGTCCTGGGTGGCCGCCCAGACAAGCACCAACACGAGTCAGCAATTCGACTACATCATCCACGACGTCTTCACAGGCGGCGCCGAGCCCCTCCCTCTCTTCACCACCACCTTCCTCTCCGGGCTCCGCGCCCTCCTCGCCCCGAATGGCGTCATAGCCATCAACTACGCCGGCGACCTGCGGCTGGAAATCACGAGGCGAGTGCTAAATACCATCTACCAGACTTTCGACGGGCGGTGTCGAGTTTTCGGGGATGCTGCGCCCGCTAACAAGACACCGAGCTCTGATGGTAGTGGAGGTGGGGAGGAGGGGGGAGAAGAGGCGGCGTTCTTGAACTTGGCGGTTTTCTGCCGGAATTCGCCGGGCTCCGTCACTTTCCGCAGAGCGGTCAGGGGGGATTGGCTGGGGAGTCGGAATCGGGAGCAATTCCTTCTTCCGCGAGAGGAGTTTGAAATATCCTTTCCTTATCCCCTGTCAAGCGAGAAGACGCAGGATGGCGGTGGTGGTGCTGGTGATGAGGAGGGCAAGGACATGATCCTGCGGAAAGGCGAAGAAGGGCTATGGCGGCGACAGCAGGAGGAGAGCGCTGTGCGGCACTGGGGGATTATGCGGCGGGTGCTGCCGGGGGCTGTGTGGGAGATGTGGTAGTCTTACCTCACCTACTTCATATACGTGTGTATAGAATTGGAGAAGCTGTGCGTAGGTAAGTTCTCGTTCGAGCGAAATTGGAGAGCTGGGCTCCTCTCCCGATGCTTTTATTGTACGTACATGTAATGGGCAGGCATCTGGGCGTCCCGTGGTCGAGTCCAGTGCGGCTGGACGGGGAGTCCCCGGTACCCATATCTTAGTTCTGATTCATCACTGGCGGAGGAGAAGAAGAAGAAGAAGGTCAGAAGCGTTCGAGACGAGAGGGGGAGATCCGTCGCGCAGGGCGCGCGGAAGCTAGGTAGAGACGCAGCACCCGTTATGCACCCAAGGTTGAGCTGTCAAGAAGGCATGTCGTGGACACGTTGACGTTTTTTCCTCGCCTTACCCAAGCTATCGCACAGCCTGCCGTGCTCCCAAACCCAAGCCGCAAGAGAGTGCCCAGCCGCCCATCTATCTATACACCCCCAAGACCCCCGCCCCAAGCAATATCAACACCGCCCTCCCCTGACCCCTAAAGCGCCACCCTGACCCTCTGAACGCCACTCCGACCCCTCCAGCGCCCGCCCCTTCCCACCCGCAGCAATGCCGGGCACTCCTCTCTCACTCTAAGGCGACTTCCCAAACACCCCCGACTTCGGCTTCTTCGGCGTCCCATGATTATGCCTCGCCTTCCGCTGCCGCGTCTTAATATCATCACTATACCCCTCCTGCTGACAACACTCCATCTCCTTGACGGCCAGACTCTCCACCGCCTCCCTCGCCGTCGTCCTCCTCCCAGGATCCGGATGCAGCATCCCGAACAACAGCGCCAGCATCTCCGGGTCCGCGTGGAAAGCCCTCCATTCCTTCGTCGCGGCCATTTTCGGAAACGGCCCTTCCTTCGTGAGTTGGTAGTCGGCGCCGTGGGCGGCGATGAAGGCGTCCCAGGTGGAGGCGTAGACGTTGTAGTTTTTGTGGCCCGGGGAGTTATCCGGGATGGCTTCCTCCCATGCCGTGTGCCCGAGGATGATACTGATATACACGATTCCGCAGCTCCAGACGTCGATCGCGCGGGGGTCGTAGGGATACTTGTGCGCCAGGACTTCAGGCGCCATGTACGGTTTACTCCCCACAAGCCCCGGTTCGCAAGGGGTGATGACGGCGTCCGGGGCGACGAGGGAAGGGCGCCGGCAATTGCGGAGGCCTGGGTGCAGGCCGGAGAAGACTTCCGAGGTGCCGAAGTCGGCGATTTTGAGGCAGCCGTGTTTGTCAACGAGGAGGTTTTCGGATTTCAGGTCGCGGTGGGCGATGCCGCGGCTGTGGAGGTAGTCGACGCCGCGGATGAGCTGCTTGAACATGCAGTTTTTGTCTTGCAGAGGGATTTCGGCGTTGTTGTGGCGGACCATGTCATTCAGGTCGCCTTGGTCGCAGAACTCCATGACGTGGTGCCATTTGGTGTGGTTGTCCGAGTAGCAGAGGTGGTAGGTTTCGACGATGTTGGGGTGGGAGAGGGACTTGGCGATGGCGAATTCGGATTTGATTTTGCCTTCATATTCTTGGCGGGTCTCTTCGCTTTCTTCCCAAGGCCGGAATTCCTTAACGGCAAAGACTTTGTCTTTGTTTTTGCCGGAGCTGACATTTTTGCTTTTCATCTTCTGCACGGCGGCCGCACCGCCTTCGCCGATGAGCTCTTTGTTCATACGAGACAGCAGACTGAAGTACGTCTCAAGCCTACTTTCTTCAATCTGTAGTTGGGGGATGTGCACGGACAGCCTCCGCGCTTTGGAGCCGACACCCGTATCCACGCCATAGCCGTCAGCACTCTTGGCGAAGACGGAGGGCCGTCTTTTGGCGCCAGAGCTGAGCTGTCTGTCTCGTGGCTCCAGCGAGGATCGTGGGTCACTCGGTTCCGCAAAGTGGATCTTGGAGCCTTTAGATTCTTTGCGCTCCAGCTCGGCCCCGTCTTCCAGATCGTCGGTTCCGGACACGACCACGGCCGGTGGCGGGGCTGATTCGCCGGTCTTGCCATCTCCCTGTGGTTTCATGGAGTCTACACGGTCGACGGCCTTGATCGGTTGGGCCGGTGCCTCGGATGCATGGAGTCCAATTGGCAGATTGGCCGGAAATGACACCGAGCTGCTTCTTCGTGGCCGGTGTCCGATGTGTCGTCTGAAGAATCCCGAGGCTCCCGAGTCCTTGGTTGAGGTTGGTTCCTTGGTCTTCTTGGGACTGGGTGGAGTAGGCAAAGTGGACGTCCGCTTTGCTTTCTTCACGTCCTCGGGGGAATTTTGGTTGGCCATGCTGGCTGACAGCTGATGTGGCGGCTGTGCTGTTGAAGAGTGCGCGAAAAGCGCCATTGACTGGCAATCACTTGGGTTGGTGTAACACTACTCTCCTCGTCTATGTGTAGTCGTGGCGATGTTGCGGAGCTCCGGCTATATGGAGTGCTTGGCTATGGCGGGCAGCGAGCTGTCAGCGGCACACGTGGGGGTTGATGTCGCTTCTAGGAAAAGTGTACGCCGCCTCCGTCATGCACAATGTTCCAGGTACATGGATGAGTTGCAGCGCGTCGCTTTCACAGCCATAGTAGTGTTTGCCAAAGTACGCGTGTTGTAGTGAAGTCGAGGGCAGGAAGATGCTGATGAGTGTGGCTGTCGACGGCCAAGCGGCAGGGGGAGGAAGGGCGAGGTGAGGAGTGCAGGTGGAAGTGCAGGAAAGCAGGCGCCGGCCCTTTTCCCACGACCCTACATGTATTAGCACCTCAGGCACTTCTTCGGGCTCAACGGCCAACCTGAAGAGCGCTCGGCGGGCCGGCCGTCTCGAAGAGATTACCAACAGGCTGGGTTCCGCTGGCTGCACATGTCGAGGGAAGATGCCGACTTTGCCGTAGCTCAAAGCACGACGGTTGAGGACGGCGGACGCTTGAATGAATTCGAGTGAACGGGCAAGATCCACAATCGGCTCCGCGGATCTTGCTGTCCACATACTGATTACAGATGGTACTGCTCTACTACTACTGCTACCCGGTTCGTTCGACTACAAGCGCTATGTGAGTCCCTGCAATCGCAGTCTTCCGAGAGATGTATATGTCGCAACCAGATGGCGCAATTGATTGCACACCTTGGTCGATGATCGACGACCCGGCTCGCGTGTGATGCCTGAGGCTCTAGCTACAACATTCACAGACTTCTCCACACCTTACGCCAAGGCTCGAGGACACACGAGGAGCGTGTCCTGCATCTTTTGACGGTCAGACATCTGCTTCCACTAACCATAAATAAACCCATTCATCAAAGCTGCCTTCCCGAAGCCTCTTCCAACGCCAACATCCTCACAGTTGTGAGACGCAAGGCTTATATCAGCCCTCACACTGGAATAGCGATCCGAAGCCTCCGGTCCGCACTCCGTCCGTGCCAAGACGTAGAAGTATATCGCGCAAGTCGTGACCGTTCCGCACCTCCAGGAGTACTACCATGGTTGGAAGCTTGGGTAGGACTTTCCTTGTAGCCACGAATGAAGCGTTTCGCAGCGGCGGAGAAGAGAAGTAGTGAAGTCTTGTAGGCTGTCGTAGTGGTAATCGTTCAACGGCAACTCCCGTAAGCCTATAGAGTACTGTCGCTCATACATGTACCTACTATTCCGAGGCAAAGGCTCCTCGGGATACAGCTGGTGGCAGGTTAGGATGAGCTGATGCAGGGTGTGATGAGGTGACGCAGGGTTGTAGCTGCTAGGCGGAAGCGAAATGTTAGAGATGAGGTCGGCGGAGGGGAGGCCGAGTTACCTGATGGATGATGCCGTCGAGTCACATTATTATTACTCTCGGAAGCTCACATCTTGTATGTTGGTTGTCATCAAGTAACATGTAGTGTTGGGTGCTGTACAGTCAATCTTTCCAAGAAACGACTCGCTTGCGATGACCTCGGGATTGCTCGCCTTGCAGGGTCCCGCCGCTGCCGCATCTCTTCTCCTTTCTCATGTCGATACCACACCTCATCACATCCACCACGACACTATACATTCCCATCTCGACACTCACCAAATGCCTCGAGGCGTCTTCTTCCTCGACATGCTGGCAGCCGCACACTCGCCATCACCACGAGTCGCCTCGCAATGCTCATCGACCACGTCCATAGCACGCGATAATCCGCGCTAGCCTCAATGGTGGGGTATATTTTGCGGCTGGTCCCGCCTCGGACTCGTCAGTCGTGGAGAGAGAGGTAAGGTGAACGAACTTTAGACGATCCTCTCTCGACATATCGCACATTACCTCTCGTATTTCATATCGTCCACTCTGGAACATCTCTGACTTCTTGCTACCTTTGGGCTTACCGGCTGAACAAATTCGACATCACCCTCAATAGAGCTCGCTGTCCAAGCGCGCTGTCTCGCGCCGCGCTGAAGACGCCAGTCGCACCACAGGGAGATCAGCTCATTGCATAGCTACCCGACGGACACTCGACGAGCCATAACCTCGAGCGTCTTCTCGCTCCGCAGCGGCACCTGTCATACACCATGCCGTCGCCCGTACGACGCTCGGCCCGAGCGCAACCACCACCTCCTCCGCCGAAGCCAGCGGCGTCCAGCAACCACCCCTCGACGTCTTTACTTTCCTCCAGCAAGCAAGACCGCGGTGTCAAAGCTGGCACCGGCGCGCAGAAGGCCGCGACGCCACATTCGCTGTCGAGCGAGGACGTGAGCGAGCCACCGCGTCGCAGCCAGCGCTCGCAACCCAAAGAAGAGGAGATGGCGGAAGCGGCCGAGAATATCGACGAAGATGCAGGTGATGAGGAGGACATTACGCGCTGCATCTGCGACCAACAAGAATACCCCGGACCTCCACTCAGTGAAGCCTTCAGCGGCGTCGATGCGCAAGGCGACGATGCTGGCGGACTGTTCATCCAATGCGACGGCTGTAGCGTTTGGCAGCACGGAGGATGCGTCGGCATCATTGAAGAAAGCCAGAGTCCGGACAAGTACTACTGCGAGGTCTGCCGGCCGAAGCTGCACGATCAGCACATAGATTCGAGAGGGTACGTTCGCTCCTTCCTACATTCACAATCTTCAAACCTGCCTAGCGCCTTTGCGACGGCCAAAGGCGGCAGTGGCGCTCCACGTAAAGAGACGGTCACAGCAGGCGTTACCCTGTGTCACCCGAGACTCGTTACGCTCGTGACGGCTTTACTTCAGTCCGCGAGTGAACTTCCGTCGTCCTGCCATCGTCGCGGACCGCTCATTCCTTCATTCGCATGCGACAATGGCTCGCTACCACGAAGCATCGTCGCCTCGAAAGGCAGCGCTGAAATCGGCAGAAGCTAACAAGATCTTGAACAGTCAGCATTATTCGAACTATCTACCACTGTATCCGGACAGCAACCGCAAGTCCTCGCTCAGTAAGAATAGCGACAATGGGAGGAAAGACCGTGATGCCGACAACTCGCGAGGGAGCGCCGATCCAACCACCGGGCGCCGGCGAGCCACCATGAGGAGCAAGGAGCACGATGATGAAGAGGAGCAACTTAGGAGGGCACTGGAAGAAAGCAAGAAGGAAGTTGACGGTGCGGGTGCGGGCAAACGTGGCGGCAAACGAGCTCGCGAAGACAACGATGAGTAAGTGCCGAGCGGGTTCGTATGGTATGTTATTAGAGGCTCATGGAATTGTAGCTCCAAGACCGACATCAAGCGTCAGCGCACAACCTCGGAGTCTGCCATATCGTTGTCGCAGAACGCTACGGTAGACGAAGACTCGGATGAAGACAACCCCACGGCAAGCCGAGCGAAGAAGGCGCGGGCAGATGCAGTACAGTTGGCTCGTCAAGTTGAGCTACGTGAGCAAGAAAAGGAGCGCGAGCGAGCCCGTGCAGATGCCGCCGGGCGACGCCAAGCGCGAGCTGGGCGCCGGCGAGCCGACGGTAAGCTTCACTCAGCGACCACTTTGACCAGAGACCGTGCTAACGATCAAACCAGAAGGCGACCCGCTCGACGAGACGTCAAATCCCACAGGAAGCGGCAGAACCTCCCCTCCACCCTCATCCCAACCCCCGAGTCCGCCCGCACGCACAGCGCCTGAGAAGGTTCCGCAAAAGAAGGGACCAGGCAAGAAAACGAAGAAGCTAGGCAACAACCAGTACACCAAGCAGCGCGAGCTCGCCAGCCAAGGCATCGCTTCGTCACCCCACAGCAAGAAGCGGCAGCTCGCCACAACAACAGGCCACACCAGCAGCGGGGACGAGCAACTCGCCAACGGCAACAACTCCCACCAAGCAAACACGAGTCACAGCACGACCAAGAACAGTCCCGGTGGCGTGACGGCGGAGAATGGCACCCACAAAGCCCCGGCGAAGACGGGTAAAGGCAAGCAGAAACTCTTCAATGGTGTATCGGGCAGCAAACAGCCCGTCGCGCTCGCGGATCTGAGTCTAGCGGATATGGAACGCCGCATCGACGCCATGTCCGCGTTTATGCAGCGCGCGCAGCTGGAGATGGCGGGGTACCATAACGCGGCGGCTGCCGCAGGACCCAACAACGGAGGTGGTGGTGTGGGTGCCGGGGCGGGCGCGGGAGGGGTGGGTGCTGGTGCTGGTGCGGGGACTATGGGAGGGATGGGAGCGGGCGTGACGAGCCAGCCAGCGAACAAGCTGCCGTTTGAGGAGCTGGGGAGCATGGAGATGGCGGATGAAGTGAGCCGGAGCCTGGAGAACTGGAAGAGGCAGTTTGGCGTGCTGGCGCAGTAACGTGGTGGCACGCAGCCTTTCTTGGTACGCGCCGCTCGTCTACTTAAGACCCGCGACGCGGGAGCGGGAGCAGATGTGCTGCCCCTGTCGTACATGACACGGGAACACGAGGGAGTAGATGAGTGAGATGTTCTACTTTGGCAGTAGGGCTGAACAGCTTCTGCACGCCGAAGTCGGGCTCGTCTGGCGTTCACTATCTGATGTCTATGCGAGATACAGCTTCGTTCGATCTCGCCGCGCAAGCAGTCCCCGCTGTCCGATCCGTCCAAGAATCGTCTGCTTGGCGAGCATGCAATACTGCACGCACTCTGCACAAACATTCTGCAGAACTCCGCTGCCTGTGCCAGCAGGACTCATACTTCGCCACGTGAAACAAAAAATCTACACCCTCGCGTCGTTCGTTTTGGCCAGAGACGACTGGTAGTAGTAACCGCCCTCTCGATCAGAAACAAAAGACCATGTCCTCGAGCTTGCTGACCGGCCTCGCTTTGTCGTAGCCCAGGGACTCGGTGGCTTTCTTCAGCGCGGACACCATGGGCGGTGGGCCACAGATCAGGATCTTGATGTCCTTTGCCGGCGGGGGGAGGTATTGCTGTATACACACACACATTATCAGCCCACCACCATGCACACAAACACACCTAACCCCGCCACACTCTCTCGTTTGTCGGCGAAGAGGAGGCCAGGGAGGACAACATTACCTTGATCATCTCCGCCGTCACGAAGCCGACCCCTCCACTCCACTTCTCCGGCGGATTATTCAACACATAATGCACCCTGAACCCGCCATCCTCGTCCTCCAACCCCCGCAAATCGCTCCGCAACAAAATATCCTTCTCGTCCACATTGGCAAAAATCAAATCCACCTCCGTGCGATCCCCCTTGCTCCTCCCCCGCAAGATCGCCCGCACAATCTGCAGCATTGGCGTGATCCCCGTCCCACCGGCCACCATCCCGAACCTCCGCACCATGTTGGGGGTGTACACCATAGCGCCTTTGGGGCCCTTGACCCTCATGCTGTCCCCTACACTCAGCGTCGCGAGGTGGCGGCTGATGTTCCCGGTAGGGTAGGATTTGATCAGGAGGTCGAAGTGCCCCGGTTCCCAGTCGGAGGATATGGGCGTGTAGGAGCGGACGACTTCTTTGGTTTCCGTGGAGCCGGTTTTGGGGTCGGTGACGGGGAGGGAGGCGGCGAGGGAGATGTGCTGGCCGATGGGGAGGCCGAGGATGGTGGTTGGGGTTGGGAGGGCGAAGCGGTAGATGGCTGTGTTGTGGGAGATGACGGTTTTGGCGGTGAGGGGGAAGGATTGGTAGGTTGTTGGGTCGAGGGCTTTGCGCTCTTCTGTTTGGAGGGGGGGAGGGGAGGTTAGCGGAGGGTTGGTGGAGAAGGGTGAATGGGTGGGGGAAGTGTACGGTTGGCGTAGAATTGGTAGCTGCCTAGTGCTATGGCGACGAGGACGGCGAGGGGAGTGTATGTGATGTTGATGGCGGCGGTGCTGGCTATGAGGATGGCCGAGGGGAGGTAGACGAAGGCGACGTATTGGGCGGCGAAGGGACTGGTGGGCTTGGTGGTGCTCTTGCCCGTGACGACGTCGGTGATGGTCGTCAGGGCGTCGACAATCTTGGTCATCTTGGCGGTCGTTTCTGCTCGTTGCGATCAAAGAGAGAGAGGGTGTTTGTCTTGGATATACTTTATGTTTCTCGGAAATAGAATCTCCAACCCCCACCAAAAGGTTTTGGTGGGGCCATCTCTCGGCTGCTGTTCCTCAATCACGGCAACTGATCCAGGGTCAACATGTACCAATGCCACGGTGAACTCTCCTCGCTGCCCGCCGTCCACCTCAGTACCTTGCCGCCGGCCTCGGAGCGGTGAAGGGTGGCGGAGCGGAGGTTGACACTGATCCACCTCCTGGCACGTCAGGCATCGGATGCCGGTAACGTTGATATCCACTCCATCCACTCCCCATTCTTCCTCCCCGGCACTGTTCTCCTAGTACAACTACGTCATCTCCTCTTCTCCATCAAACACGAACAGGCCAATGTGGCTCCTCCAAAGGACAAAGACTGCATTCTGCAATCAACAGGTCGGCGATCATGGCAGGAGACGCAGCCTCAGACCGCGAAGCACCCCCCGAGATAGACCCTCAAAATCCCCCCTTCCCCCTTAACGACACCGACAAGAAAGTCCTAGCCATCAGAGACGAAGACTGGAAACCCATCACCTGGCCTCAACTCAAGGAAATCATCGGTACCCTCCCAAAATCTCCCCAAAGCAGCAGCAGCAGCAGCCACCAGCACATAAACTCCTAACCAAACCCCTCCCCTCCCTCAGCAACAAACACCCTCGAGAAACTCCAACGCTCCCCCCTCGCCACCCGCCAATACCTCGCCTGGTCCGCCTCCATCAAGTCCCAATACGGCTCAACACTCCCCTACATCACCTCGCAAAAACTCCGCTGGAAACCCTCCCCCAATTCAGACCCCCCCACCTTCCCCTCCCAATCCCCGACCCCCTTCGCCAGCAGAGCGGACTACGCCATCCTGCCCAACGACTGGCCCTACAGCTTCACCCCCGACATCACCCACCTCCTCGTCTGGACCAAAACGCCCATCGCGACCGACGATGCGGAGGGCGGGGACGTGACGGCCGAGTCGAGGCGGTTGATCGATGGGTTCGTGGAAAGGAATTTTGCGAGGAAATTGGGGGAGGGTGGGGGGGAGAGGGTGTTGTGGTTTAAGAACTGGACGGGTCTGCAGAGTGTGAGGGCGTTGGATCACGTGCATGTTCTGGTCCGCGATGTTCCCGCGGAGGTGCTGGAGGGGTGGTTGGAGAGGCGGGATTTGGAGTGAAAGGAGAGAGCGGAAGGGGGGGGGTGGGGGTAGGATTTTGATTCCTCGATTTCGTGGCTGTCTGAGCACGTCGAGGCAGTCGCCCAAAGCTCAGTGGTGAGGAGTTTGAAGCTTTCGCACAAGGAAAGGGTACATGTACCCATTCGCGCATCGCCCACATCTCTCCGTGTGTACATATGCAGAGGAACCGTGGCAAGCCACCCCCTGATAAGACAGATGACAGACCCGTAAAAGCCTCCGAAGCCTCCCAGTCCCACCAAGCCACTACCTTACAGGACTGATCCCCGCAGGCCAAGCGCAACAAACAGCAGTGGATTCCGAGTCCCCGGAAACGCCTTCGCTGAATGAATTCCCCCATCCCTCACAATCCCGAGGGCGCGGTTTCAAAGAGGAATTCCCGTGCGGCTTCCCAAGTGCAGATGGAAGCGAGGCGCGGGTGTCCTGCCTGCTCGCTCTGCTCGAACGTGGCCGTCTTGGGGCCGATGCGAGCGAAGCTGCTCCAGCGTCGCCTCGCCACGAAATGCGGTCGATCAAAGTAAGTACCTCGTTAGTTAGCGGCTGATTGGGTATCGAGCCAAGGGGGGTTCGCTGTCCCAAGCCCGATCGCGGAATCCAGCCAGCCTTCCCCCCCCCCCCCCCCCCCCATTCGATCCAGTGGCCCCAACCAACAAACCCGTCCCGCCTAGCCCGCCTTCGCTCCCGGTACCGAAACCCAGCACCCAGCACCCAGCATCCCAGCTCCCCAGCTCAATTCTCCACCTCCACCCCTCCCCCCTCCATCCCACTCCCACTCACCCTCTTACTCCGCCTCCGCTCCCTCTCCCGCTCCTCCTCCTCCTTCTTCACCCGCGCCTTCTCCTGCAGCACGGCCATCTTCTCCATCCTCCGCTTCTCCTTCTCGCCGCGCAGCCGCTCTTGCTCGCGCTGCTCGTCCGTCTTACCCTATGACACACACCATCCAAAAGTCAGCAATCACAACTCACGAAGCCGTGAACCGCGCCCTGGAGACGGAAGAAAAAGGGAAGCAGAGGAGGGGGGGGGGGGGGGGGGAGAGACGGGGACATGAAGGGAATAAAGGGCGGAATGCTCACCTCCTCCTCCCTAGCAACCAACACCTTCCAAGCCCGCCACCCCTCGAAATCAATCAGCGCCTGCATGCACCCCCACTCCTTGACTTTCCGCTCCAACCACACAAAATCCACCGGCTTGGTCAAGAAATCATTGCACCCCGCCGCGAGCGCCTCGTGGCGATCACTCTGCAGACTGGAAGCGGTGAGCGCGACAATAATAATCGGGCTCTTGAACAGCGCGGAGGAGACCGCCAACCGGTCGTCCGTCACGGACTTGCTGCCTCGTTTCGACGAAGCGGCGAGAGAGCCGTTCTGCTCGCCCGCCACATCCTCGACCTCGACATCGCCCATCTTCTTCGGCGCCGCCTTCCCCTCTTCTTCTTCTTCCTCCGGGCTGACCACCTCGGAGAAGACGCCGATCCCATTCACCCTCTCCAGCCGCCGAATCTCCTTAGTAGCCGCCAGCCCATTCATGACCGGCATCTGGATATCCATCAGCACGAGATGAAAACCCCCCGCCCGCCACTTGTCCACGGCGATCTGCCCGTTCATCGCCGTCTGCCAGCGGACGCGGAGGCGTTTCATGAGGCCTTCCAGGATGCGCAGGTTGATGATGTTGTCTTCGACGATGAGGACGTTGATCGGGGGCACGGAGCCGTCGAGGACGGAGGAGAGGGAGGGAGGCGGAGCAGGGGCAGAGGTGGTGGTCGTGTTGGGTTTGGGGGCCGTGGCGGAGGTGGAGGTGGGCGAGGGTTTGAGGGGGTCCGGGTGCCGGGGCCGGGAGGTGGAGGTCGGTTTGTCCGGGGTGCTTTTGCGGGTTTTCTTCGGGCGACCGGGGCGGAGAGTCGGGGGCCCGGCGCCGCCGCCTACTGGGGCTCCGTTGGGGACGGTGCTGGAGGGGGGCGTGGGTGGAGTGCTGCCGCCTTGTAAGGGCGCTAGGCCCTTTGATTCCGGCGCGGAGGGGGAGGGTGGTTGAGACGCCTGCTGGGCACCGGGTGGAGCCAGCACGCCGTTGGAGATCGCGTGGTGCGCGTCGGATGCCATGGAGTCCGTCCGTGGCCGGATACTAGACCGGTGCATGACAGGGTGCTGAGACTTGGCGTTCAGATTCGATTGCGCGGCCGTCGTGCCTACGGGTACGACGCCGAGATTGACACCAGGTGGGTGGCTCGAAGGATGCTGCACGATCGTCGGGCTGGAGGTGTGTTGGCGTTGGAACTTGGGTCGGTGGTCTCGGTGGCCTCGTTGCCGCATCGTCCCGCCCGGTGAGGGTAGCGGGGCTATCTGCCCGGTATTGAGGACGGACATGGAGCGTTGGCTGTGTTCGAGCGGAAATGGCCCACCGCCAGCGAGGGACAAATGGGGCACCGCTCGGCCGTCATGTTGATTCGTCGTCTGTGGCATCGACTGCGGAACGACAGGAGGCATGGGCGGGAAATAGTCTGTCCCGTTTTCCAGCGGCCGGTATTCGTCCAAGTCATGGTAGCTGGAAGGATGATACGCGCGTGGTGAGGGTCGCGGTGTCCGCCGCTCCCGCATCGGTACATCAATCACCAGCGCCTCCTCCACCATCTGCCCACCCGGATAACACATGTCAATTGTATGGCAGATGTCTTCCTCCGGCCCCAGTATCCGCTCATGCTGTTGCTGCCCTTGCTCTGCTCTCTGGATAATCCGTAGCGTCATGTCGGGAGCGTCAAAAGTGCCGCCCAGCGAGTTCTTGTACTTTTTCAATATCATCTCCCGGACATCATCCACCAGATCATCTCCCCGTATCTGCACCAGTGTCGCCGAAGCGCCCGGCCGCCGTACCCAGATCTTGCGGTGGAGCATCTGCGCCATGTTGGGCAAGCCTGGGGTGAAGTAGTCGATGACGGCGCTGGTGGGCAGGGCGGAGCTGAAGCTGGGGATGGAGCCGCTGGCTTGGTGACGAGACGGAGCTTCGACGAGAGTGTGGACTATGTTTGCATTGGCGTCGTGAGCCGGTCTGATGGGGTTGTCGGCAGGGTGGGTGAGAGGTGAGACGGAGGCGGAGTTGACGGGAGTGTCGTCGGCGAGTAGGTGGTCCTGTGTGAGCAACGAGATCTCTTTCACTCCCTCCCCAAGCGGAGTCGGCCCCTCTACGACGACGGCGGGCGGACAGTCGGGTGCGGTATGCTCCAGCCCGCAATCATCCAGCTTCAACTCCGTGACCCGGGGATGCTTTCCGCCCTCCTCCTCCTGCCGCACACTCTCTCCGGCGGGTGACCTGCCCACAGCCAGCGTTACACTCCCGGATCGCCGCGACGATACCGGCTCGCTGTCGGTGTCGCGTGGGTGGGATTGCGGCAGCTCCCAGTCGAGAAGCACGCTTTCTCTGACTTCCTGCACGCTCTCCGGCACTTCCGCGCCGCGCTCCAGGAACTTGTCCCTGAGCTTCGTCAAGCTGGCGCTGCGCTTGCTGCCCACAGCCGTCTGTCGCGGAGAAGGTAGTGCGAGGCCAAGATCGGAATGATGTCTCGAATCCGGTGTTGATCTCAGCCCGTCGGTGACTTGGGAGGGGGAGCGGGTGGTGGAGTCAATGGAGTCGGTGGTGTTGATGGGGTAGGCAGTGGCGGTGTTGATGTCGGTGGTGTTGCTGTTCCTGGAGTTGTCGCCGTCGACGCTGGACCTCTTACGGCGGAAGAATGAGGTTGGACGGGGGAGGGAGAAGCGTGGCATGATATCGGGTTCAAGCGAGCCCAAGCTTGACCGAGGGTGCAATGCTGCAACAAGGTTTTCGCGGGCTTCAATTCCAGCCGTTTGTTTGATGACACCCAACCAATGTTCAAGCAATACCAATAACTTCCCTTCCCTTACACGTCCACTGTCTAACAACTTTAAGGTACCCAAAGTACATGTATCTACACGTGACAACAACTGCTTCGCGGGCTGCACGAAATAGGGATCTTCACCCAGAAGTCGATCCGCATACGACTTCCCCATCCCAATACCTTATTAATCCCAATTATTATTCCCTGCCTTTTGTACCGCCGTTGCCTGTCAAATGTCACCCACCCACCGACAAATTCTTTCGCCTCCCCGTCCTCATCAATCAAGTTTTCCCTTTCCCCCCCCCCCCCACCCCCCCCCGGGCCTATCATCGACCAAGGATCCAAGGAATGGACGGGTAAAGCGCGTCCACGGCCTGGGGGGAGACGCGTCGATCAATACAAGGTCATATCACCCATGTCCGTGTGTGAATAGAACGCCAAGTATACACTTACCGCACCTCACCCACACCTTCGACGGTGTGTGGAATATGAGAGTTGATGGATGAATTTGCCCCCAAAAGCCAAGGGAGCGTCTCGACACCCTCCCAGCCACCCTCCACTCTTCTTCCGGTCTTCGTGATAGGTATTCCCCAGGTATATGTACTCTTCAGCTGCGTACAGGTATGAAAAGATGCTGTACCTGACCTTATCATACCATACCCACGATGAGCGGAAAGCCAGCCGCAAGACATGAACAAAGCCAGCGTTGCACTGCTCCATACCGACGACACAGAAGTTGGTCCAAGCCGTATACTGGGTTGGGATCAATGGAGCCATCTGAGAGTCAGGCTTCGCTCTTCTCAGTCCTACTCCGTACACACCATTCCGCTAAATCGCCACCAATAACATCGCTCGTGTATACCTTACAAAACACCCTCGCTCCTTCTCGCACTCCCCCCCTCCGCCAAGCCCGGTCTATATTTTCCCATCAACCGTCCCAGCGGCATCAAAATAACAATCCAATCCTGTGTATCGCAACATATATCCATCCGTCCATCCGTCCATCCGTCCATCCGTCCATCCATCCCCGGAAGTAGAAAGACTCCCAACTCAAATGCCGCTTTTTCCCAAACTCTAACAAAATCCAGTAGTGCGTTCGTTGCCAGAGGTGCCTTCGTTCAGTAAGGCCTCGTCCGTCCTTGGTCGGGGTAGTACCTGCGTGAAACAGCCATCGACTCAGCATGCGCTTCTTCCTCATCGTACAAATCATCGCATCCAAAGGCCAAAGAAAGGGCAAAGCAAAAGGCCGACATCCGCCCCCGCGTCTACATTCTCTGACCAGCGTACCCAGGATGATATCCCCCATTCTGCCCTTGCAGCCCCAGTCCCTGCTGCCCCTGCCCCATCTGCCCCTGGGGCACCTGCCCCTGGCCCTGCCCCGTCCCCGCCCGACTCCGCTTCCCCGCATTCCCCCCCTCCATCATATCATCCATGTTCATCGAATCCCGCTCGGCACCGGGACTCGCCGCCTGCTCCTCGACTTCGCGATCGAACTGCCCGCCCGCGGAGTCCTGGCCGGGGTTCGCCTCCTCGTAGTTGAAGAATTTGACAAAGTGGAAGTAGCCGGCGGCGAGGAGGGCGCCGAGGAAGGGGCCGATCCAGTAGATCCAGTGGTAGGTGTGGAAGTCGCGGCCGACCACGGCAGGGCCGAAGGAGCGGGTGGGGTTGAGGGAGGCGCCGGTCTGTGGGGAGTGGGGTTAGTGGGCTGCTTTTGGGAGGGGAGGGGGTTTCTTTGGTGCGTGGGTTGGGTGTTTTGGGGGGGAGGGATGGGTAGGTGGGGAGGGCTTACGTAGAAGACGCCGGCGATTTCGCACACGAAGAAGGCGAGGCCGATGCCGATGGGGGCGATGAACGTGTCTTTGGACTTCTCCGCGGCGAGCATCAGGGCCGTGAAGCAGAGCTGCGCGGTCAGGAACTGTGGGGCCGCCGGGCTTTGGTCAGCGGGTGTTGCATTCCCTTGTCTCTCGCGCATCGGTCATTGGGGGGGGAAAGTCGGATGGGCGTACCATCTCAAGAAAGACTCCCTGCGCGGGACTCATGCCGGGCGTCAGCGTCGTCTGCACGGTCCGGATGTCCCCCGGGACAATGACGCTCGCGACGGCGGCCGCGCAAATGCCCGCGAGCATCTGCGGGAGGAACAGAATCAGGCCTCGGACCGGGGGCACCGAGCCCGTGACGACCATGGCGAGCGTGACGGCCGGGTTGAACAGCCCGCCGGAGATGCGGAAGAGCGTCCACACGGTGACGAGCAGCGAGAGGCCGTACGACAGGGCGATGTAGATGACCGTCTGGTTGCTGTTGACGCCGTTCTTGCCGCTGTTCGGCGCCGTGTCCACGGCCATGAGGTGGCCGATGAAGCCGAAGAAGAGGAACAGGAAGGTCCCGACGAATTCGCCGGACGCGGCGATCATGTGGCCTTGGAAGGCCGTCTGGGAGTTCGAGTCCTTGATTGGGATGAGGCCGAACATGGGCTGGTCCAAGGACGGTCCCGAACTCTTCGCGTCGTTCTTCATGGTTGCGTTATTGGGGATGAGGGTCGACGAGGTGGAATCTGAGGATGATAGTTCGCGTTGGCTCAGGCGTGGAGGGAAGGGTTAAAGATGAGATGGAAGAGAAAATCTGTCGTGATATGGGTTAGAAGATTCCGGTGGGAGAGGCAGGGGGGAGCAGCAGAGCAGGATTGATAGCACACATGCACGCACTTCCCGTCCCCAGGCGCGCTGTGACGAGGATTCGCTTGATGAGGACCTTTGGGAGGGTGCCGTGCCGCGAACGTGGAGCCCTCGGAGTTTCAGCGTCGAGATGAGGTCAAGCCGCGAATTGCAGGGGGGTCTGAGGGGGGCGAGCGGTACATGGATGTATGCAAGTCCACGGTACAGGCGCGCATGTACAGACGTTCTTCCTTTGGCGCGCCGCGCTGTTGCGCAAGACAGACGGAAGAGTCTGGATGCTGCACATGCGTTCATTGCATAGGGATGACATGCCGAATGACGGAACCTCGAAACCTTAGATTCACCACCTCAATCCGAAAAGTATTCGATGTGGCTGCGCGGCGAGTCGCGACGGTCAGCCACACACGTGAGCGGCACACGGGGCGGGACCGCCGATGGGACGGCAGCTCATCATCATCATCATCATCATGGGAGGGGAGAATGGGAGGACTCGCACTTGGACTCGGAGAGCTCCCACCAACCAGTAGTAGTAGGGCGGCGACGTGGGACATGCATGCTCTAAATTGATGCTTACCTCCACTCTCTCACATCCACCGAGAGAGACTGGATGACAGCGGCCTATGTCATGTGGCGTCGGATGATCGGTTGAAGATCGACGGCGCTGGCTGTAGATCCAGCGATTTTGGGGAGCAAAGCCCGCATGTGGGTGGGCTGGGCTGCCTCGCTGGGTGTATACTGTACCTAGTAGGTACAGGTACATGTCGCCAAGTCACCTTGGACGCGTGTAGCTTGGGCTTTAAAGGTTGGCTTGATACTTCCAAGGGAAACCATTTACATCCGCGCTGCGAGGCTCGAGATTTCCTGCCCTCGCCTGGGAAAGTCCCGTCGCCGTCCATCGAGATGCCGCGGAAAATTCGCCGACGAGGTGGCCGGGTTCGGTCGAGTGGCGGGCCGATGCGCTGGTGGAGGATCCCGTCCCGTCCTGTCCACTCGGCTGGCCGGCCTGACATCCGGGCGACCTCACCACCCGCTCGTTTTCCGTATTCATCAATCCCGGTCGCCACAGATTGAGAAGAGCAAGAAGTTCCGGATACCCGTTCACCTCTCTGTGGCGTGTGGCGTCGGTGGCGAGACTGCGCGAACCCCAGCGTGTTGAAGGCGATTAGCCTTTGTTGGGAAAGTGGTGTGTCATCAGGTATGTAGGGCGTGGTCTGCACGTCCCCCGGGCATGGTCCGCACGTTCGCGGCTAGAGTGATCACCGCTCCGCCGGCCTCACCTCCCACCTCACCCCAGCCTCCCTCGCACCAGGCCAAATGTCGCCCGGAAGCGACACCCCAACCTCGCGCGTGAACTCCTCGCGCGCCGCCCCATCAGCCGCGAAGAGCTTATTCAGTTCTTTTTGCGCCTGCGCTGCCAGCCTCCTCATCTGCCCCTCCGCGGCTTTCCGCCTGTCGACTTCGCGGAGCAAGCTGGCGTAGCTGGACAGGAACTCATCGAAGGTAATATGCAAACCGGCGAGATCTTCGGTGCGATCTGCGATGCTGGATTGGATGGATCGCCAGGTATCGTGGAAGTCGCGGGAGGCGTGGATGTGTGCTGGCAGCGCCGTTTTGATGCTGTGAAGCTGATCGAGGACGGTGCGGAGGGCTTTGTGGTTTGCTCGAGCTTTGAGGGCGTGGCGGGAGAGCTGCTCGTGTTGGGCCTCCATACCGTCTGAGTGGTCTTGAATCTCTGAACTGACGTCCTCGACTTGGCTGGCGTCGCCTTCGAGGACTCGGAGCATCTCGATGCGCTCGTCGTCACTCATTGGTTCCGGGACTGTCTTCTGATACAAGCTCTCCTCCTCTGCGCCAGGCACGGGCTTCATCAGAGTCGCACCAGCTTGCTGCATGGCTCGTTTGGCAGCTGCGCCACCGCCGTCCGTATGCTTGAGCGCCGTCACACAAAGATCGTAGTGACTGACCAAGTTTTGGAGTAGAGTCGCCATCTCTGCAGCATGCTCTTCCATGCCGCGGAAGAGCTGGGTGATGGTTGCGGCGGGGGTGAGTGAGTCGTAGAGCGTGCGTTTGGTTTGCGGGCCACTGCTGGATATCGTGTCTTCTTGGAGTGTGTCGGCAATCGTACGAAGTGTATTATCGAATGTGCCAAGACCGGCATTCAAAGTATCTTTGGCGTCTTTGTATGAGTCGATCAAGGCGTGCAATGAATCAAGCAAATCCGTGTGGGTGTTTTCGTCGATGAAGTCGTACAGAGTCTTGTTCGTCCGTCGACCAGGCTGGTCGTCTCGTGCCGTCTCGAGTTCTGGACGACCATCGTCGATATCTCCCGAGTCCTCTGCTGGAGCTGAGTCTCCATGAAGCGCGGAGTCGACAACAGTCTGCCGCAATTTCTTCAGCGTCACCTGCAACCGATCGTTCGCCGCATCCAGTGAGGCTACGATGACCTGGAACTCGTCTCCGGCAACATCGCTAGATTCAGCAACACCATCTCTGATAGCATGGAGAAGGTCAAGCTGGTCATCTACACCATGACGGGCGAAAGCATTCCTCGCATTCAGAACTGCAATCTCCTCGATAAGCGCTCGCGAGCGGGTCACGATCTCGTTAGCACGCCAGAGGTGCGACGTAGATGCAAGTGATCGCTTTGCGGCTACGAAGTGCACAACGATCCGTTCAAGACTGGGCGGGCCTTGCTGCGTGCTGGCTTCTGGTGATGATGGGGGCGGTGAGTCCGATGCTGATGACTCGGAGGAGCTCATCTTTGAGCAGTAGCCGGATCATCAACCGAGATGAAAAGAGTGTGACCTCTATAGCACTACAAACAGCTTGTATGCCCACATGCACCCACCTCATGTCGTTTGATGAGTGCCGGAGTCCACACTCCACTCGGCTTGCGGATCTGCAAGTCCCGCCCCACACTCCACGCGGTCGGGCCGCAACCTACCGAGCTCCGGCCCGAGAAGGTAGAGACTATAGCACGTGACTTTGATCTCCCAGTCCACTTCCAACCGCAGCAACAAGGTGAGTACATGTAATGTGGCGGCAGTCCATTGGTCTTGACTAGGTTTGGACGAAGTGCATTTGGACGGAGTGCAGATCAGAATGAACACCGGCCACACGACTAGAGGCAAAGTGGCAAGTCCGACAAAGCACGCAATCCCCGCTTTTCTCACCGCTTTGGGTAAAGGCCAGTCAGTTGCCGATACGGGAAGGTACAGTAGCACACCATCGCCGAATACGAAGCCGACGGTGTCGCATCTGCAAGGCACCGCCATCGAAGCACACGACTAAGGTACCCTTCTGACGTTCGCAAAGGTATCGCTTATTCCACTACCGCCGCCCGAATCACGACATCCCTCGGAGACCGGAACAGAAGCGTGAGGAGGCGAAGGATTGGTCATGCCCGAGTCAGGCTGTGTATGGCCCACAAGACACTTTGCGAATGTGAGGTAGAGGACGATATTCTCCAAGATGGCGTCAGGATCACACCATCATCAATCAGGGTTGGAGCACAGGCAGCGCTTCAATCATCCTCCACCCGCCATGTCACTGCGACAGCAGCCCACACCCGGCGCGGAGGACATCTACAACGACGGGCACGAACATGCCGAGGGCGAGCTCTGTCGGCACGACCACGAGCATGACGGTACAAGGAATCGCTACCGGAAAGACGTGGACGCGGACGGGCACAGCATATCCATCCCAGCAACCTCGAAGCACGCCGAGCAGACCGTGGCCCCGTTCTTGACGAAGCATATCCCCATGCAGTACCATCCACAAGGCGGGCCTCCACGAGGGCCGCAAGTGCAACAAACAGACGAGCCGGATCAGACCAGCACCAAATTCTGCTACCGGCACCGGCCAGACGTCAAGTGCAGAAGACAAGCCAACGAGCCTTCGATGGACCAGCTCCAGACCGGTCTGGCTAGCTTGACGCAGGCCGATCAGCAAGCCATATCGCACGTCTGGTCACTCTTCTCAGCCGCACCCGCCAAGCACCGCAACCTCATGCTGCAAGGAATTCTCACCCAATGTTGCTTTCCGCAGCTGTCCTTCATATCGGCGAATGTACGGGACCTAATCAAGATCGACTTCTTATCCGCTTTGCCCGCCGAGCTTGGCTTCAAGATTTTGTGCTACCTGGATACCACGTCCCTGTGCAAGGCAGCGCAGGTGAGCCAGAGGTGGCGCACCTTGGCGGATGACGACGTGGTATGGCACAAGATGTGTGAGCAGCACATTGATCGCAAATGCATCAAGTGCGGCTGGGGCTTGCCGCTGCTGGAGCGGAAGAGATTACGAATCGAGAAAAGACAGATACAATTGCGTGCGACGGGGAGGGGCTTGAACCAGTGGTCACCGGCCATTACGCCCATTCCAGAAGAGGTCGGGACTACGGAGGACGACTCGGATGTAGGTGAGGCTGCCCGCGAAGTGGCTTCACCCAGCGCTGGCGTCAAGCGCTCCGCCGAGACCGGTCTCGCATCACCAGAGTCTGCAAAGCGCGCTTGTACCCGGTCTGGCAGTAGTGCACAGCCACAGGAGCCTCACGACTCGTATTTCAGCCCGAAGCGCCGACCGTGGAAGGACGTCTACAAGGACAGATTCAAGGTCGGCACGGCGTGGAAATACGGCCGCTCCAGCACGAAGGTGTTCCGCGGCCATACCAATGGCGTCATGTGTCTGCAGTTCGACGATCACGTGCTCATGTCCGGATCCTACGACTGCACGGTGAAGGTTTGGGACGTCAACACTGGCGAGGAGCTGAGAACATTGAGGGGTCATACGAGCGGAATCAGGTGCTTGCAATTCGATGACACGAAGTTGATGACGGGCGGTTTGGATTGCACCATCAAACTTTGGAATTGGAGGACCGGCCAGTGTCTGCGCACGTTCCCAGCACATACTGGCGGCATCATCACCTTGCATTTCAGTGGGCGGTACGTCGCGTCCGGATCGATGGACAAGACGATCCGCGTATGGGACTGGGAGGCCAAACAGACATATCTCCTGCGGGGCCACACAAACTGGGTCAACTCCGTCAAGATCGACGAAGCCTCGCGCACGCTCTTCTCCGCTTCGGACGACCTGACCGTCCGGCTCTGGGACCTCGATACGCGCGAATGCATCAAAATCTTCGAGGGCCACGTAGGCCAAGTCCAGCAAGTCCTCCCCATGCCGGCGGAGTTCGAGCTCGACGAAGACGCCGTGCTGGCCGGCGACAAAGACGACGACGCCAGCAGCGTCAGCTCAGTAACCCAAGCCGCGCAATTTCTCCACGACAACCGCCGCGCCACTCCCATCCCGGGCGCCGAACCCTTCTGGCCACACGATGCCCTCCGCGCCGCCCCGCCCCGCTACATGATAACGGGAGCCCTGGACTCGACGATCCGCATCTGGGACGTGCACTTCTCGCCCGACAGAGCCGCCCCCTGCCATCCTCCACCCCACTCCCACCCTCAACTCGCACAACAACAACACCCCACCTCCACCTCCTCCTCCTCCCCTCCCTTCGTGATCCTCCCCACGGACCCCCTGACCAACTCCCACACCCCGCGCGCCCAGGCCTGCGTCCGCACCTTCTTCGGCCACGTCGAGGGCATCTGGGCGCTGGCGGCCGACCACCTGCGGCTGGTGAGTGGGAGCGAGGACCGGATGATGAAGGTGTGGGATCCGCGGACGGGCAAGTGCGAGCGCACTTTTACGGGCCACCAGGGCCCTGTCACGTGCGCGTGGTTGAGCGACAGCCGGGTGGCGAGCGGGAGTGAGGATTGCGAGGTGCGGATGTTGTGTTTTGGAGGGTGAGATGGGTGGGGTGAGGGAGTGTGTGTGGGGATACTTTTCCTTGACTTTGGTAGGGGTGATGGGTTGTTCAAGTTAGCGATGGTGTTTGGGGCGTGCCGGGGGGGGGGGGGGGGGGGGTGGGGTGATCGGTGATAGGATTTGTCGGGTACAACTTGCGGAATTAGCGCGGTGCTTTGGTTCCAGGATGTCGACTTACCGCGTGCACGTTAGCGGGAACATGAAGGCACATGGCAGAATGACGTGCCCTCAAGGTCCACCCCACGACATGAACCAGACGTTAGTCAGGGCGCGAGCAATTATTATTAATGCCATGGAAAACGTGAATCCCGTCGTTTCATGCGGACGGCTGCTCCCGCCAAAGCATGGCTGACACAGGTGGACCAGCTGAGGTTGTCGGTCGATCGGTCGGTCGGTCGGTCGGTGGGTCGGGACTCGGAGATGACGAGCGTTCGGCCTCGGGGCGAGTCGCAGCTGCACATGCAGGGTCCAAAGATGACCGATCGCGGAGCCGGGCTCGGGGACCGACGTTTCTGACGACTTCACACGTTTGGGCTGTGCATGAGGTATAGGCTACGCGGGGATGCGGCCATGTCGGTCTCCTGATTATTATTATTATACACTACCTTATTGCTGTTATTATTACTATCATTATTCGGAGTAGGGGTACAGGGATGAGGCTGAAGAGGGCAATGCCTTTGCTGATGAGGAGGTTCTCTGCGGGAGTTGCGTTGGGCGTGTCATGTGAGGCTGTGCCATGGCTGAACACGCCATCTTGATGATGATGAGCGGTCGGGTTCTCTTCGCTCGTCTGGAGAGGCTGCCAGTACATACAAAATGGGCAGCATTGTTGACAGTGACAGTCCGACCTACCCCCACGGACTGGCGGGGTTTTTCGCAGGGTAGGGTACACATCTCATCGCCGGCCTTTTGGACTGAGAAAGCGGCGGTGGTCATCGTTCATCATACAGTAATGACCAAGATGGCTTGTCGGCTAAACACCATTACGGGTTCTCATCATTGAATTGTCATGGCGAAGTGTCAAATTGCACTGACAGATCATTTGTTCGGAGGTCGACCACTCGATGACGAATTGGTACAGTTTGTCAGTACCTTAGTGGGTAAGACGCGATGCGGACGCGACCCCGTCGCGATGGCATTCACGACGAAGAGATGACGACGGGTCGGAGTACTGTCCGCGATTTTTCCGACAAGCAGGCCTATTATTACAAGAATTGGACGATTCGATCGTCGATGCGGAAAATAGAGGCCCCACTTGCGGCAGCCTTTGCGGCTTTCCCTTCTGTTGTACACACAGGTGCCGACCGACGCGATGCCGAGATAGATGTATCCAGGTCCCTTCCTCTCAACTCACGAGCCGATGCGGATCGTTGGAGGCCCAATCTCAGCACCAAATCTCACGGAAGCGGGCATACAGGCCGGATCATCTTATAACAGTCATAACAGTCGACAAACAAAGTCCCTTCGCGTCCGACAAAATATCACCAAACCGCGTAGCCACTTAGGACCACCTACACGTCGGTCGAAGACCCCGTGGAGTCGCACCGCCGTCATAGCAATGGATTGAGGCATGCGCTGGTAGCGTGCTCCTGCCCAGCAGAGGTTGGTTTTCTCTTCGCACGAATGCTGTTGCAGCGCTGTTAACAACACCATGTCTCAGGACAGAGGACACTACACGCCCCAGCAGCTCCACGCTGTCTACGACCGCATCAACCTCCCGCCGCGCTTCCGCTACGAGCCTGGCGATTTCAGCCGCGAGGTCGTCAGGCACCACGACGGCCATGGCTTTCTCGGCGCGCTGGTCACACACATGCTGGCTCACATCCCGTTTGAGAATCTCTCGTTGCACTACTCGCCTACGCACGCCGTCTCGATCCATCCGGATGCGCTGTTTCAGAAATTCATCAGACAGGACATGGGGAGAGGTGGATATTGCTTGGAGAACAATGTTTTCTTGGGCACCGTGATGCGGAGTCTGGGGTTCGACGTGTAAGCAGATTGGGTGGACGAGAGGAGAAAGCTGGATCGCTGATGATGAATGTGCTATGTAGCATGAGCGTGGGGGCACGGATCAATCGCATGGGCAAGGGCTTCATTGGCAACGAAGCCGGCAAAGTCCAATACGGCGGCTGGAGCCACATCGTAAACCTGGTGACGATCCGAGGCGACGTGTTCGTCGTCGATGTCGGGGTAAGTGGAAAGAAACTTGCGACCTCGCATGGGCCCCGGCTTCGCTGACGATGTTTGTGCACGCTAGTTTGGTCCGGGCGGCCCGGCGCGTCCCATGGCGCTCATTGACGGCGCCATCGAGTTCAACATGCCGCCTTCGCAACGAGAGGTTATCCGCTTGCGCCGCGACGCCATCGACGACAACGATCACAAGAGCGTCAAGTTGTGGATCTTCGAGCGTCGCAACGACAATGATGCGCCCTGGACGCCCATGTACTGTTTCGAGGACAACGTGTGTTTCCTCCCGCAGGACTTTGAAGTGATGAACTACTTCACCAGCACGCACCGCACGAGCGTCTACACCTACCGTGTGCTGTGCAGCAAATTCATCCTGGCAGACAAAGACGACACTTCGTGCACGGGTGAGATTATCCTGTACGAGAACAAAGTGACGCGCGTGTTGGCGGGCAAGACGGAGGTCCTCGCGATCCTGAAGACGGAGCAGGAGCGTGTGGATGCGCTCTACAACTATCTGGGCGTCCGTCTCAGTCTCGCGCAGGTGGCGGGTATCAGAGGTATGATGAGCGAGCTGCGACCGGGTCCGCAGGGCTTGGTGTGAGAACGAGGCCGTCTTGCACTTTGGCATGCTCGGTGCATCCGAGGTGATGGGCGTTAAACCGGCGCAAGGGAGTCTCGCAGCACATCTAACGATGCTGGGCCCATTCAAGGGTAGATGAGGAGCATCCGCATACATCGGTCCGTCGACGGCTGAGCTTGCATGGATAGCGGAGTTCAATGTTAATCAGCTTGCAAAAATCCGAGCCCTGTTCGTTGTGGCAGAATTTCTCAGGGCTGGACACTACATCATCAATACTGCATCCGCTGCCCCCCCTTCTTCTCCATCTTCGCCTGCCGTTTACTCTGCCCTACCCCCCCTGCATCCTCCCCAGCCCCACCCGCCCCAGCACTCACCCCACTAAACCCCTGCCGTACCCCAGAATACGTAGACCAACCCAACCACGCCGAGTACCCCGGCACCACAACATACAGCCACCACGCCCAGTTCCCGGCGATCGCCACCAAGACCGTGTTCCCCCAGCTCCAGTACACAATATCCCACATCCACTCCGTCAGCCCCTTGGCATCGAGCGGCTCGCCGGCTTTGCGGAGTTCGCGGCCGCCGGAAGCGGAGGTGGAGGTGGAGGTGGAGGTGGAAGTGGAGGTGTAGGTGGGACGGCCAATGCGCTCGAACCAGATTTCGATGGCTAGGGCGGGCAGATTGAGGAGGAGGAAGGGGAGGAGGTTGCGGGGGGAGAGGAGGGTGCTGGTTAGGAGGAAGAGGAGGTAGATGAGCAGGGAGATGAGGTGGGTGCGGTTGAGGGTGGCGGTGTTGCGGGTTGCTTGGGTTTTCTGGACTTTCTGGATGGGGGGTGTGAGTTTGATGTGTTTGGTGGCAGGAGGAGTATGGAGGAACTACCTGTGCCATTTCGCTACCTCGAGGTCCTGGTTATTTGTGTAGCACTTCACCGGGCTTTCCGATGTGTGAATTCCTATCTACACTTTGAGAATCGTTCGTCCAGTGCTGATTCAATTGTCGTGGGGTGCGAAACTGAGCATGTGGAGCGCCACTGGTCCCGCACTTTGATGGCTCGTGCGCGAAGCTGCGTTCACAAACAACAAATCAACACGGGCGGCAACGGAACGTCAACGAGGATTTCCCTGCAACAGCGACGGCGGTAGAGCGTCGAGTACGATGAAGGAGCGTGGGGATCGTGCCGTATAGTCCGGCACCGAGCCTATCTTGGTTACGCAAGCGGAGCGGCGACCTCGAAAGCCAACCCGCACCTGTGGGCAACGCAGGACGACTCGAGAGTCACCGCGGAAGAGCACCCAAGATCCCAGGAGACGTCCCTCAGTCGGTCTCACACTCACTTCGATCCGTACTCCACCCACGATCCTACACCCAACAGCCGGCAACATGTCACCCACGACCGGCATCGTGGCGTCCCAGCTGCACCAGCTGATCTACTACCACCTGGACAACAACATGCTGGACGCGGCGAACTTCCTCGCAGGCCGACTCCACGCCCTCGAACCACGTAACGCGGACAGCTCGCATCTGCTGGCTCTCACCTACCTCCGACTCCGGCGCTTCAAGGCCGCATACGACTTCAGTCAAAAGTTCGGCGCGAGTGGCAGACATTTGGGCTGTGCGTATACCTTTGCACAAGCTTGCTTGGAGCTGGGACGGTATACAGAAGGATGTGCGGCGTTGGAAAAAGCGAAGGGTTTCTGGGCGGGCAAGATGAATTGGAAGAAGCACTCGGAGACCTCGAGGAGGCACGTGCCGGATGCGCCGGCGGTGTACACGCTCATGGCGAAGCTGTGGCAGGGTCATGGAGATCTGAGGAAAGCTGCTGATTGCTACGTGGAGGCGCACAAGGCAAACCCGTTCATCTGGGACGCTTTTGAGGGGTTGTGTAGGGTTGGGGCGGACCTGAATCTGCCAAACATGTTCAAGGCGCCCGTGGAGGTCGTCGGTGTCAGTGCGGGAGGTGTTGGTGTACCGGAGATCTACATGGATGAAGTGACGTCGATGCCGCAACCGTTGGCGTCGCAGCCTGATTTCAACCAGCAGATACTCACACCATCTGCTGATCCGTTCGGTGCTGGACGGTCTGTGAGTGCAGCCAGTCAATTCGTACTGCCGGATCCAACAGGTAAGATAGCACTGCTGAACGGGTTGAGACCACACTCTAGCGATTGGGACACACCTACTGCTAAGGGTGGCTCGGGTGAGGACGATGTTGCAATGGGTGGCGTTGGTCTCGAAATCGAGGATACGATGAATGAACCGCCTGCAGCGCCTAACAGGCGATTCAAAGCGGATCAGCCATTAGACTTTCTCGACAAGCCACGACAACCTGCGTTACGAGGGCACATGCATTCGAGCTCTGAGGCCGTGGCGGAAGATACTTTGCGGCCGGGTGTTGGTGGTCACAAGCGGACAATATCAGGCCAGACATCGCAGGCTAGTTCAGCAGCTGCTTCTGACCCGTCCGCACCACCACGACGAAGTAACAGATTGTTTGGGCAAGGTACCACCACAAAACCGACTCGCTCCACAGCCGACACCGTCTCTTCACTGGCGGGCAAGGTGGACCGGACGATGCGTGCCGCCAAATCTGCGACTGGCGCAAAGGTCCGTCCAGCTTCGACCGTTGGCCGGGTAGTCAGCGGTAATCGTAAGATAATGCCACCTGATCCGGCAGACAAAGAGAGAGAAAAGCGCACGACCAGTCGAGCTACCGAGCGAAGTGCACCAATGGCGCTGGGCGTGACGGCGGCTGCGATGCAGAAACCGCACGCCCATCCTCCACCAGTGCCGGACGCACAGGTGGAGCAGCAGGCAATGGCCGCTCTGCTAGACAACTTCCGCCATCTTGCGGTCGGGTCCTACGCCACTACGCGGTTTGACCTACCGAAAGCTATTCAGACTTTCCGTTCGTTGCCCTCAGCCCAGCGGGAAACGCCATGGGTGCTCGCACAGCTTGGCAAAGCATACTACGAAGCCGCCGACTACCGAAACGCGGAAGACTGTTTTGCGCGGATGCTGAAGATCCAGCCAACCCGCATCCAGGACATGGAAGTGTACTCAACCGTGCTCTGGCATCTCAAGAAGGAGTCTGCTCTAGCCTTCCTCTGCCACACCCTCCGCGACCAGGACTACCACGCCCCGCAGACCTGGTGCGCCGTCGGCAATGCCTTCTCGCTGGCACGCGAGCACGACCAAGCCATCTCCGCTTTCAAACGCGCCACCCAGCTGGACGACACCTTTGCCTACCCTTGGACGCTCATGGGCCACGAGTACATCGCCAATGAAGAGTTCGACGCGGCCCTGACGGCTTTCCGGCGCAGCGTCGCGGTCGACCGACGCTGCTACGGCGGCTGGTACGGTCTCGGGAAATCCTACGAGCGCATGGGCAAGCTCGAGGAAGCCGAGCGGCATTACCGGATCGCGGCTACTATCAACCCTTCTAATGCGACGCTGCTTGTCTGCATCGGGGTTGTGCTCGAGCGGCTTCATAATCGGAAGGCAGCGTTGGCGAATTACACGAAAGCGCTGGAGATCACGCCGACGAGTGCGCTGGCGCGGTTCAAGAAGGCGAGGGTGCTGATGCATATGCGATATTTCCAGGACGCTATGATGGATTTGGAGGTGTTGAGGGAGCAGGCGCCGGACGAGGCGAATGTGTGGTTCTTGCTTGGGAAGTGCCATAAGGGGCTTGGCGAGAAGAGCGAGGCGCTCAGGGCGCTGACTACGGCGTTGAATCTTGATCCCAAGGTGAGTGAGACCGTTCAGGCGGGAAGTATGAGAGATTTGAGGCTGACGTGCGATGCGATAGGCTGCTCCCTTCATCAAGGAGGCGATGGAGGCCTTGGACGATGATGACGAGGACGAAAGCGAAGAGGATTGAGACTGCTCTTGATCAACGGCCAGGATAAGTGGGATTATCTGCATGGCGTGGCGTACTGCGCTGAGCGTTCGTGTAACGTGGATTGATCCACCTGGGATGGGTGGACTGGCAGCGAGCATTTGCATTGGGATGGCGTTTTGGTCTCTTCCTTCTCCTGCTGCTCAAAAGGAAGGCAGGGCGGCTTTGGTGATTAGCTCGATGATGCGAGAGGCTGGGTAACGACGACACTCTAACGGTACCTACATGTAGTTTTGGTATCAGACCTTGAGAACAATCAATTCTTGGCGACTGTGATAGCCCCGATCACATGTCAACCTACCCCTCACGTGACCTTCAGTTCGCGTATTCTCCAATATCTCCAAACATTCACTTACTCCACATATCCACGACATTGCCCACCACTCCATTTCACATGCTTTGAACATGCCCGCGCAAACCTCCAAACGCGTCCGCAACACCCAACTCCGCCGCCACTTCCTCATCGGCAACGAAGCCCACGTCCTCCCGCACCCCTCCTACCCCTCCCCGGCCCCCGACGGCCACACCAAAGGCTGGAAAGTCTACGTCCGACCCCTTCCCAACGGCCCGGACATGACGACCTGGCTGAAGAAAGTCCAGTTCAAACTCCACCACACCTACACCGACGCGAGCCGGATGATCGAGGCCCCTGGGCCTTTCGAAGTCAGCGAGACGGGCTACGGCGAGTTCGGCGTCGAGATCCGGCTTTATTTCGCTCCGGAGAGCGGGGAGAAAGCCGTGTATCGGGAGCATTATTTGGTGCTGGCGCCTTATGGGAGTGAGGAGCAGAAGGCGCGGCAGAAGCGCGAGAATGTCGTGGTCGCGGAGCGGCTCGAGACGATTGAGTTCAACGAGCCGACGCAGGAGTTTTTCAAGGCCATGACGAGTGAGGAGCAGTTTGACTGGCTCAAGTCGAAGAAAGTGGGGAGGGGGAAAGGGAGGAAAGCCGAGATGGTGTCGGAGTCCGAGCTGGAGCCTACGGCGCAGTTGCCGGAGAGGCCTGTGGAGGGGAGTGGAGCGGGGAATGGGCTGGGGGCTGGGGGAGCGTGGAGTCGGGTTTATGAGAGGCAGGTGCTGGCGCAGATGGGGCAGAGTGCTGCGAGTTTGGAGGTGGCGCTGGAGCAGGAGAAGAGGGAGATGGAGGCGAGGAGGAGGAAGATGGAGGAGCTGGGTCTGGCTATTGCGTCGAAGTGAGGTGGGCAGGCCGTCATGTCACGTTGTGGGATTAGCAAGGCGTTGGTGGGACGGTGATTTCGAGGGCGTAGGCACGTTCAGGTTTCGTACGGCTATATATACGACGGCCGCGGCGGCGGCCAGCTGGTCAAGATGGCTCCCGTATTCATACAAGGCGTAGCGAAGGCGCCGTTGACCCAGCCTTCTCAGCGCACGAGAGCAGGCCACACGGTACGTGTCTGGTCCTCCCGCTGCCTTGTTTCGGATCTGTGCCTTCTACGAATCCTAGGCTGGCACGTACGCTGAGTGCAGCGGCGCAAAGACCCGGGCTAGAGTGCTGCGCGCTATGTCCAAGAACCTCAACGCTTCGATACCGATTCGTACGCATCTTTGGGCCCAGCATGCTCCCGGACGGACCCGACGCCACCGGAGGTCACACTCGCGTTGTAAGCTGTTGAAGCCATGGACGACGACGTCAAGATATTTCGCAACGGCACCGCATCTTCCTCACCCGGCACCGATCTCCATTGCATCGTCACGGCCCTCCGAACCGGGACATTCTTCTCGAAGACACGATCAATTTCCACTGCAGTCAGGCCCTTGAGTTCTGGCACCACGAATCAGGTCACCAGAATTCCTAGTGAAGCCAAGGCGACGTATATGAAGCCGGTCTTGCCACCGAGATTCGCGGCGTCGCTGTTGTAAAGATACGGGACTCCAAACCCGCAAGCGCAACTAATGGCGTTTCCGAGGAGCCAGCCAACGCCTTGCGTCTTGGAGCGGAGTCGGAGCGAGGAGGTTTCGGAGGCGATCACGTACGATGCTGGCCATGCGCCTAGACCAGCTACGACGACTATGATCATCATGCCGGCGGCACAGAAGCTAAGGCCCGTCAGCGGGATGGAGTGCAAGGAGAGAGAACTCCACTTACTATGCGACGTTCGTAGACCTGAAACAACCAGCGATTCCGACCGCGAGCCAGACCACACTGACGATACTCAGGGTCACTAGCACGAGGGAGCGTCTGCCGAATCGTAGCAGCGTCCACCAGGAGCCAACACAGGCTAGGAGCCCCAGTAGTACCCCAAGGAGTAGAAATATGAAGGACATGCTGTGCGTGAGGCCGAGAATTTGGAGGAAGTAGCTCGCACGCCCGATCAGATTCAACCCAAAGAGGTCAGGAATCGTATTGGCAAAGACCACGATGGCTGTCCGTTTCAGGTTGGCACCTCGGAGGCACTCGAAGTACGACGCTGTGCGGTCCTGAGCCGCCCAGCGCTCCTCGGTGACAGCCCGACTCATATCTTCGAACAAATCCTCGTGATCGGCTGCGACCGTGGGTCCGTGAATCCTGCGAAAGCTCTCGTGGGCTGCTTGGGTCCGTTCTTTCTGCAGGAGCCTGAATTCAGATGTAGTATCAGCTAGTGCATCCTCCAAGAGAATGGTAGGCGGCTCTGCTCACCACACCGGACTCTCCGGCACGAAGACGGCAAGTGCAAGTGGAAAGATCGAGAAAGGCCACTCGGTGGCAATGGCGACCCGATACGAAGTGGGACCCTGAACAGGCAACAGGCCCAGCACCACCACCGCCGCAATCAACTGCCCAACCAGTTGAAACGCCGAAAACAGCGCGAAGACTGGTCCACGAAGCCGCGCGGGCACGATTTCCGAGAGGTACGTCTGCGTCGAGCACATTATGACTCCCACGGCGATGCCCTCGAGGAGCTTGCCCCCTAACAAAGCGCTCTGCTTGTTCCCGGCGAGATCCGCAACGTAGCAGGTCAGTATCGCGACGACAGAGACGAAGCTGCCGATACCGAGGGTCCATTTGCGGCCCGTCAGGTCCTGGACGTAGCCTCCGACTACGGCGCCCAGCATGATGCCCAGGGGCAGTCCGACGCTCCAGAGAGAGAGCCAGAGGGAGGGGATGATGTAGCGGTCACCGTACTGCACGCCGAAGACCTGTTGGAAGACGGGCATGGAGGCGACGTTGCCGACTATGGCTGTGTCGTAGCCCCAGAGCAGGATGTTGAGGGACACGCAGAGGGACATGCCGACTGCCCGCGGCCATCTCCGGACGGCTTGCCAGAGCGTTAGTTTCTCGTAGTCCTCCATGGCTGGTAGCGGTGCTGACGAGTGTTGGTGTGCTTGTTTTGGTCGTCCATTGGAAGAGTCGATGCGTTCCATGTCGGTATACTATGTCTGTTTCGACCTCAACACCAGGACGCGGAGATGTCTATTCTTCCAATACATCATGCCGCCATGGGTGGTTTGTCTTCCACACGCGAATGCGAAGCGCGGCGCTGCAGCTGACGCATCACAGAAAGACTGTCACTGGGAATAGAGTAAGTGTGACATTACCATGCTGCGGTTCTTAGCAATGGGAACTTGTCCGATATACTCGATCCGCCGGTACTGCAGGTAGGGTTGCATGTACGACCTGCCGTCCACGGTAAATCAACTCTCATGGTCTGTTTCTTCGTCCTCCCGTCGTGCTGCGCCGACTTGATCGTCATTGCGGAGGAACAAGATGGCGCTTTCAGTCGAGGAAAGGAGGCGGAGCAGTTGACGGCAGACCTCGAACGATGTGTACTTGTACGAGGGTCGGGCTGGTTCAAGAGTGTACATGTAAGTCATCACATTCAGTGTATACATCAATACATGTAATGTGTACTCTGCTCAGCCGACAGAGCTAAGAGCAGGGCTTGGCGCCAAGAGCACGAACATCTCTACAGTGGCTCGAGCCTACAGGAGGCACGACTCTGTTACGCAGCAACATCAACGCTCGTAGACATCGATGAACACCATCGATAAGGGCATCATCATCCGCTCTCAGCACGTAGCAAATACATCGAGTTGCTTCGTGAACGGCATCAAAGAGCCACGCCCTCCAACCCCAAGGAGAGGCACTGACCAATCTGGCCGCCTGAGGAAGAAAGCAAGAGAGCAACCCGTCGAGCATATCGAGTCCTCTCGTCGTACACCAGCATCAGCGACGGACACCCAAATGACAACCACCGCTCGCCCACATCTAACAACGGTAAGGCATCGCCCCCTCCACTTCACTCCCCCAAACCCGCACATGATGACCCCAAACCCCTCCACCAAACGAGTCCCGTCAACCCCACCAGCCAGAGGTTCCGGCGCGATGATATTTGTTCTACGCGCACGCAACCCAACCCGGCCAGCGTGAGAGACGCGGGAACTCGGGAGACTTCTTAGCCCTTCACCCTTTCCTACAGAATTCTTACAAGGAGGGTAAAGGGATGCGGAGATGAAGAGAGCACTGATGCGGTCGGTGATGAGATGGGATTGCTTTGGAGTGCATGTCTGATGTAGTGGGCCGCTAATGTGTTCGCTTTTTCGCAGGCATGCTTTGAGGGCAGAGGCTCATCAGTCTAAGCTTGGGCGATCGATATAAGCCCTTACCGGCCGTGGCGCGAGTGGGATTCCCATACCGCTACCTCAATGAACCCCGTCCAAACATCAATCGGGCATCGTAGCTACATCAGCAACGTGAATCAGACACTCCCCCCCTTGAACGCCACGCCATCCGAACCCCTCGGGAACCATCTCCCTTGAGAATCATACCCTCACTTCCCCCCACCCATCTGCCCATCCACGAACCCCAACGCATCCTCCCGACTAACAACATCAATCGTACTTGCCTTCCGCAAATAACTCACCCCATAGCACTTGGCAGCCACAAGCAACATCTCCGGCCGAAACGTCGTGCAAATAAACTGCCCCGTCTGCGCGCTCTCCTGCAGCAGCTCCGCGACCGCCGTCCGGTACTGCGCGTCCAGATTCGCATCTATCTCGTCGAAAAGATAGAACGGCGCCGGGTCCGACGCCTGGATCGCGAAGACGAGGGCGAGAGCGCAGAGGGATTTCTGCCCGCCCGAGAGCTGCTGGATGCGCTGTTGGTCGTCGTGCTTGCTGTTGAAGGAGACGGAGATGCCGACGCCGGTGTAGTTCTCCACGCCGCCCCCGCCACGCTGATGCTCGTCATCCTCGTCGCCGCTGTCCTCTGCTGCGCCCTGTCGTGCCTGCTTGTCCGAGCGCCGCTGAATGATGAGTCGGCCCTTCCCGGCGGGCACCAAGCGCTCGAAGACCCGCGCGAACTCCCGGCTGACCTGCCGGAATGTTCGCTCAATGGCCTCGTCTTTCCTCTGGTCTAGGTGCTCGATAAGGTCCCGGATACTCTCATCGCCTTTCCCGAGCTCGCCGCGTCTCGTCTCCAGTACCTCCCGCTGTCGCTCGAACTGCGCGAATTGCTCGAAGGCTTTCTTATTCACGTGCCCGTACTTCTTCAGCGCGTCTTGGACCTTGTGGAGCCGGTTCGTGGCGACGTTGGATGCCATGTTTGTATATTGTGGTGTGAAAGCGGTATCGGGAAGGACGCCGAGGTTGCGGATCTGTGTGGCGACGTCTTGGAGGCGGGAGGCGAGTGCTGCGCGCTTCTGGGCGCCTTTCTCGAGCGTTTTTTGGTGGTTGCGTATCGCGCGGGTGAGGTCCTCGATCTGCCTGATCTTCGTGGCGTGGGTCGTCTCGGCGGTTTGGAGACTTTGTTGCGCTTCTTCGATTGCGGTCTCGTTCTCGTTGAGCTTGGTCTGGATGCTGTCATGGACTTTGGAGATGCGCTTGAGGTCGCGTTGTCGCTCCTTCAGGCGAGTAGTGCTGCTGGCGCCGGTGCTAGCATCGCCAGAGTCCGCGTCCTCGGATTGCAGCTGATCGAGTCTCGGGCGCAAATTGTCCTGCAGCTCGCCTTCCATCGTGATCTTCCTGCCCTCCAGCTCCGACCGCTCACTGCTGACTCGCACGAATTGCTTCCTCAGTTCCGGTAGCTGCGTGCCTAGACTCTCCAGCTGTCGTTCCTCTTCACTGGAGAGTGACTTCTTGAACTCGCTGGCCAACTCCTTCTGATACCAGCCCAGCTGCTCGTCCATACTTCGTACCATGTCCTCCACATTGTCCCGCTGTCTGTGCCTGCCCTCGAGTCCATCACGCTTTGCGTTCAGCTCCAGCTCGCGCCTACGCAGCTCCTCGCGGAGAGGACCATAGCCGCCCTCGGACTCTCCACGCTTCAGCTCGATCTTTTGCAACTCGCTCATAGCTTTGGTGATCTGCTGATGGATGGCATCCACCTCGGCTTGGATCTCTCGCTTACGATTAGCAAGCTGGGTGTACTCCTCGCGAGCCCTCTTCTCGCGCTGCATGCCGTCCAAGCGCGACCTCCTTGTATCGTAGTAGCCACCGGTCAATGCTCCCTTCTTGTCCGAGCGGTCGCCGTCGGGTGTAATGGCGGTGACTTGATGGGAGCGGGCATACTGCGACGCAATCTGAATGTTTGGGCAGACAATTGTCTTGCCGAAGACTTGCTGGAACGCTAGCTCGTATAGTGGATCATACTTCAGCTTCGTGACGAGGTGGACCGCGTCGCTCGTCTTGGGAATCGCGACGGCGTTGAACTTGACTCGGCTGAGGGGAACAAAGGTGACGCGTCCGCTCTTCTCCTTCTGCAAGACGTTCGTGATGCGGGTGGCGGTGTCGTCAGTGTCGACGACATAATTGAATAGCGACGTGCCGGCGGTGACTTCAACGGCAGTCTTGTACTTTTCGTTGAACTCGAACAGCTCGCCCAGTGTGCCGTAAGCGCCGTGGATGTTCTGATCCTGGACGATACGACGGACAGCTTGCAAGCCGCGGCTGGTGCTCTGATCCATCATCTGGCTCAAGAACTTTTCGGACTTGTCCAGCTCAGCTTTTGCGTTCTCAATAACGGAGTCCAGCTTGGCTTGTTCGCGCCAAAGCTCCTTGCGCTGATCCATCAGGTGATCACGCTCCTCCTTCGCTCGAGTAACGTCTGTCGAGATACGCTGCTGGTCGTCCCCACGGTTGTCGATCCGGCTCCGCATATCAGCAATTTCAGTCTCCAGCTGGCCAATCTGGCTCTCAAATTCGATAATGTCTTCCTGAGCTTGCATGGTCACGGCTTTTCGTGTCGCAAGTGATACATTGATCTCGTTAACCTCCTTGCGAATATACTCGTCGCGGTCCCGCTTGTTCTTGAATTGGTTCTGGCGGCCTTGCTTGGCGTACAGACGGTTGATGGCTCCTTCGGCGTCTGTGATCTGCTGCCTGAGCGCGCGCTCTTGTTCTTTCTTGGCGGTGTATTCCGGCAGGAGCCGTGCAAGCTCGGCCTCACGCTGAGCCATCAGCTCCTCGACCTCGCGCAAGTCATTATCATGCTGGGTGCGGGCTTGCTGGGCCGAGGTCTGATTGTCGATAGTCGTCTGCACGTCGAGTTCAATCTTGGCCCTTTGTCTTGCGGCATCCTTGCGCTCATCCTCTAGCTGGGCGCGCTCTTCGGACAATAACTTGATTTGCGACTGCAACTCACTGATCTCGGCCTCGATCTGCTCGACCTCAGCTTCGCTGCGCTGAAGGGCCTCGCGATCGTCATCGGTCTGCTCGACGCCGCCTTCGCGGTCTTCTTCTAGCTTCTCCAAAGCCTCCGTCAACGCCTCCTGATCTTTGTGATGGATGGTGTACTCAAGACACCTCCTCTCGCGGTCCTTGTCCTGAAATGCGCGGAGCTCCTCCTTCTCCTCCTCGAGCTCACTGAGTCTACCACGAATATGGTCCAGCAGCTCGTCGATCTTGGTCCGCTTGTGCTCTGTGTCGTCCATGATTTTCTGGCTCTGCGAGCGCCGCTCATCGTACACCTTCGTGCCCGCAACCTCTTTCAAGATATCCAGCCTGCCGGAGTCGGGCATGTTGGTGATGGCTGTGATACGACCCTGCGGGACAATGTAGTATGGATTGCTTGTACTGAAACCGGCCGTCTCAAGCATGTTCATGACCTCCTGTCGCGTCGTGTTCTTCCGGTTCAAGCTGTACTCATCCTTCTTCTGGCCGATGGTGCGACGAAGGACGACCTCAGGCGTGTCGGTGGGAAACCGCTGATCGTCGTTGTTGAATATGACTTCGACGTACGCGCTCATGACGGCCGATCCGGCACCCTCGTGAAGCAGGTTGCCACGCTCCTCCCTGCTCATCTGCTGATACCGGTCGTTGAGTACGAAGCGTATGGCAGCGAAGAAGTTGCTCTTGCCGGAGCCATTGCGGCCGACAATAACATTGTGCTTAGGCGAGAAGGGTTCGATGATGATCTGGTCCTTGTATGACTTGAAGCCTTGAATGATAATCTGCTTGATGAACATGGTCGCGGTGGCGTAGCACGTCGCGGTAGATCCGGGGTAGATGTCGTGTCGTCAGCGCCAGGACCACATACTCGTCGGGTGTGTTGTTGTCGCAGTGTCGGAAACTGGCGAGTATGGAACCGAGCATGAAGCGGTGTTTGCAGTGAGCTCAGGTGTGGGAGACGCGTCTGGCGGTCGTCGGTGCCTTAGCGTGTTGCGGGGTGGGGTGGGGGCAAGAGAGCAGTTCTCAGCACGCTGCGTACAATCCATCACCCCGTCAACACTTGAGCGAGTCAAGATTTCCCGGAGCGTCCTTTTGCTTCCTCTGCCGTCGTCCAGTATCGTCGCACACCACACGCAGACATGCCAGTCACACTCAAGCGCAAAGGCTCGCCCAGCCTTGAGGAAGATGCGGAATCGTCTAAGCGACGCTTCGCCGAAGAAGAAGTCGCACCACAGACCCTAGGACCAGGTGAAGCACCACTCTCGCCTTCAGAGGACCCAGCACCTGCGCCTCTCGCGGAGCAAAATGAAACCGCCTCCACCTCCACGCTCCCTCTAGACCGCGCATCCCGCTTCGCTGCCCTTCGCGCACGCAACCAGGCCTCCCGCAAGGAGAACCTACGCGAAACCAAATCAGAAGCCAAGCGCGCCTCTACCGACCCCACCCAGCTCACCGCTCTCAACCGCAAACGCGACATCGCCCAGCACAAACTCCTCAAAGCCGAAGTCGAAGAAAGCGGCGAGGACTTTGAGCGCAAACGGGCGTGGGACTGGACAATAGAAGAGAGCGAGCGCTGGGACGCGAAGCTGGCGGAGAAAGCGCGAGGGAGGGAGGGTGTGGCGTTCCAGGACTACTCGCGCGAGGCGGGGAAGGTGTATGAAAGGCAGGTGGGGATGTTGGAGAAGGCTGGGTTCGAGGAGAGGAGAGGGGCGTACGAGAAGGAGAAAGCGGCCGCTGTCGATCGTGCTGTGCGAGCTGGTGGGCTGGAGATTGTGGAGGCAGAGGATGGAGAGCTTATTGCGGTGGACAAGGATGGGTCGTACTACTCGACCGCGGACTCGATATCGCACGTGCAGAACAAGCCCGAGCGCGCGGCGGTGGATCGGTTGGTTGCGGATATCAAGAAAGCGGAGGAGGTGCGATTGAAGAAGCGGAGGGAGAGGGGCATGCAGGATGAAGGGGATCGGGATGTCACGTACATCAACGAGAAGAACAAGCAGTTCAACATGAAGCTGGCGCGGTTCTACGACAAGTACACCGCGGACATTCGGGAGAGCTTTGAGAGAGGGACGGCGATATAAGAGCCAAACGCAACGGCCTGAGGTTTATGGCGTTTGTATGACCCAACTCTCAGCGGAAATCCACACACGGGTGCGATACATTCAAGCGGACGACTTGAATGCTCGATTGACTTTAGGTAAATGAATGGCGCGGGTGGGCACGGCGGCGTTGTTGTTCGTCTCACTTGGGGTCGTGAACAGTATGTCTGGAGGTCGGGCAATTCGTTAAGATCAGGACCTCTTGTTCCACCGCGCACCATCGGGGTACAGCCTAGTTTTTCTCTGCAATGCGGTACAGTGTATGCATTGAGCTCGTGAATGATGAAACTGCGTCTCCCCCATCGCCCACCTCCAGTCCACGTCCTCTTTCCTCGCAGGCAAGCTTGACGACTGCAGCCGAGGTCCCAGACAGGAACGCAGTGATGCTTGTGCCGAGCAGACACGGCCATTGAAAGCGTTTGAGATCAGGCATTGCTTAGAAATACAGCGGCCTCATAGCACTAAGGACTCGTGGTATGTGAGCGGGTCCTGAAGGTTACAAATCATCGAAGGCATTCATATGTAATATGGACCGCAACAACACTCGTAATCCCTTAGCTAGGGTTGAGGCAATAGCCGGGCAAGTACTCTCTCGACGAATTGACAGCGAAGCATCGACAGCCAGCAGAATGGACAAACTGGAAGAGACGCTCGCCAAGGGCGTCGAAGACGGCAAGATCCCTCACGCCATCGTCTGCGCAACAAACAAGAACGGTAAACCCTATGCACTCCAGCTCCCTCCCTTTTCGCCAAACTCAAAGCTGACCGCAAACTCAGGCACCTTCACCTACCAGCACGCAGTAGGCAAGGCCCACTACCCTGCCGCCACCCCAATCCAACCCGACGCCGTCTTCGCCCTCGCCTCCCAAACCAAACTCCTAACCACCATCTCGGCCCTGCACACCGTAGACGCCGGCCTCTTCGCTCTCGACGACGACGTCTGCTTCCAACTTCCCGAGCTAGCGCGCCAGCCCATCCTCAAAGGCTTCGACGAACACGACAGACCCATCCTCGTGGAGCGCACGAAAGCCATCACGCTCAGGCAGCTGCTCACGCACTCCGCTGGCGCGGCGTACGCTTTCATGAGTCCGCTTCTGACTAAATATCAAGCGCAGCAAGATCCTCCACCGACCGCGAAAACAGTGGTGGGAACCTGCGGGGTTCCGCTTGTGTACGAGCCGGGCGAGAGCTGGGCGTATTCGGGAAGTATTGACTGGGCTGGCAAACTCGTCGAGCGGCTCACAGATTGCACTCTGGACGAGAATTTCAAGCGCTTGTTTGAGCCGCTAGGCGCGACAAGCATTACGTTCTGGCCGGATCGGAATCCAGCGCTCAAGGACAGGGTTCTAGGTATAGCGGTGCGGACAGCGGAGGGGAAGTTAATCGCGAATACGGAACCTACGCTCAACACGGGCTCCACGGACTGTTTCGGCGGGCACGGCGGCTTCAGCAGCATGAGCGACTACCTCCTCGTCCAACACAGCATCCTCGCCAACGACGGCAAGCTCCTCAAACCGGAAACGGTGGAGATGATGTTCCAGCCCCAACTCCAGGCAGGCAGCAAAAGGGACCTCATGGCTTTCATGGCGTCGCCCAGCGGCGCCTACGTCATCGGCGAGTGGGCGCCGGGTTTGGATTTGGATTGGGGTTTAGGTGGGATGCTAGTCATGCGGGATGATGTGGGGAGGAGGAAGAAGGGGACGTTGAGTTGGGGCGGGATGACGAATCCGTTTTGGTTGATTGATCGGGAGGCCGGGTTGGCGTTGACGTTTGGGACGCAGGTTTTTCCGCCGGGGGATAAGGGGGTGGAGGGGATGATTAGCGCGGCGGAGTATGGGGTGTACGAGATGGCTGGGGTGAAGTTTTAGACGTCGGCCATGCACTTGAGAGCTCTGGTTAGAATCAGCCACGTAGCGATCTCTTGCCAAATGCCGTAGGCGCCCAAAAGTCTCCACCGGTATACTCCCGACGTGGCCTGGACAGCAAAGTGTAGACTACATGGTAACACTACACGAGCTATGAGTGCGGTGTCAGACCAGATGGATGCTGCTTGTAGCGGCCGCCGAAGAACACTTCTCTAGCATTGGTCAAAGCACACTCCTCCGCTGGTTTCCCGTACCTCGCTATGCTGTCGTAACTTCTACCAAGCCCTTCGTAAGCCTGCCATAGACTCGTCCGATCTCGCCTCCTTCAACGCAACTCGTCTCTGATCTCTTGCATCACCTCCTTCACATTCTGCTGCGCCGCGCCGGGCTTCGAGTTCGCAAAATGCAAAGTCCCAGAAACACCACTCTTAATCTCGTTCCGGAAGTTGTCGCCAAGAGTGAGCAACGTACCCAGCGCGCACAAAGTCCTGTACAACGCATCGCCATCGACCGCGTGCGGGCTCTCGCACTCGAGTAAGGTGGCGATGTCGATGAGCAGGACCTTTGCTCTCGCTTCCCGGCTTGCGGATTCTCCGGACGGTGCGTTCGATTGGAGTAGGACTGCGTAGTTGAGGTAGAGTGACGCGAGGGCCTTGTACTGTGCCGGTGATTCGGGCTCGGAGGCGAATGGTCTCACGAGCTGTAGTGTGGTGTCGAACTCTCCGTCAGCGATCAGACGTCCGGAGTCGGAAGTGAAGAGGTTGACTAGCAAGCGGATTGCATGCACGACGTTGTTGGCGGTCTCCTGGCGTGTCTCGAGCAGTCCGGCGTTTGCCAGCGTACCGACGATCGTCCCGTTGCCCGAGCTCGTGATGCTCACGAAGGAAGGAGACACAGACAATCGAGCCATGACGGCAATGGCTGGCACTCGTTCCTTTCTCGGCCAACGTGAGCTTGCTGTAAGCAGTGATGTGACCTGAGGCTTTGTTGGATGAGGATCACTTGGGCTCTTGGTCAACTGCTCGGCGAGAGCGTATAGCGCCGCATAGTCATCATCGCTGATCGACACGGCAGGATCTGCTTTGCCACTACTCTGCAATCGTCTCGCCGACTCCTCGATCTTGCTGATGGCGTTCTGCGCATTGCCTTCCAAGACCTTGACGTAACTTCGCTGAGGTAACTTGCGCTCTCCAGATGTCGAATTCTGCGCCGCATCGCCTGGCCGGTATCTCCTGTCGCTGCCCCAAGGGTCCTGCTGGTGCGCTACTGGTTGGTCGTTCTGCCCTATCCGTGTGCCTTTGGTGTTGTCTGATATCCAGTTCGCTACCTGCTCGTAGTATGACATGGGTAACTCATTTCTCTCCAGAAACCTCTTCGCAGCATCCCACGAGCTCTCTGTGGAATTATAGGGCAGTTTGAGAGGCGGCTTGCCATCTTCGATGTCAATGTCAAAGACGTAATCGTATTCCTTGCCCTCATACTGCTTCTTTGATGTACCGGAACCTTCGCCTGATACGACAGTCCCAATCTAGTGATAGCCATGTCAGTGGTGTGAACGTACTAGTGCCACAAGGTGGCTTACCAAGTTCCACTGGCTTGTTGAGATTGACCAGAGATGGGCTGTCACGCTTCCATCGTTCTCCTTGATAAAAAGCTGCTGTCCATCCCGCGATCCGACCTGCGTTTGTAGGGCGTCTAGGACGAGAAGTGATTAGTAAGACAGATTTGCGCAGGTTTACCGCCACCGCCTGGCATCGCATGAATGAGTTGCCAGGTCACATTATGACTCACCTGGTTCGGGGAGGTTCTCCTTCTGAAATGGCTGCCCTTGACTCGCCGTTTCCGCAGGTATGGCATACATGCGATTTGTCTCGTCGAAGCTCTGGATTGTCTGTGGTTGCCATTAGCATGTGTCATTGAACTTCTAGCTCACTCAAGGACTTTGCTGAGAATCACGCAAATGATATTAAGCTCAGTTTGTCATGCAGTGATGCTTGCGGAGCCACCAGCATGTCTGGCACGTACCTCTGCATCGGCTTGCCGTTCAGGATCCCGCGAGAAGATCCGGATGATGTTATCGCTGGCTCCGCTCACGATGTCGCCCGTCTCTGGACAAGCAGCCACCGTCCACAGACTGATTGCAGGATGTGTGATGGTCTGTATGCAATGTCCGTCGCGCCATATCCTCACCGTCCGATCCTCGGATGAACTCACGATGTCTCCGTTCGGCAGAATCGCAAGGCTATAGATGTAGGCTTCGTGACCGTGCAGCTCGCCCACTGGCGTGCCGTCGAGCGTCCATAATCGGATGATTTCGTCGTTGCCGGCCGATGCAAATGCCGCACCTGACCAGTGGTCCGTAGGAACTTTGCAGAAACATCGCACAACGTCGGTGTGGCCTTTGATGGTCCGCAAGCTTTTGCCGTTGATATCAAACATGCGAACCATCTTGTCGGCGCATGCAGTGAGGATAAGCTTCTCGTCGTAAACCAAGACGCCCCATACTGGTGCGCTATGCCCAGTCAGCTCGGCAGTCACGCGACCGTCCTCGACATCCCAGACGAATACCTGACTGTCCCAACCACCGCTGACAATCTTGCTGCCATCGATGCTGAAGGCTAAGCAGGTAACGTTGCCGGCATGGCCGATGAGCAGGCGGTGAGGGTCCGCGTTTGGCGGGCTACCAACATGCTTCACGAAGACGAAAGTTTCCCGGCCACCTGCTGCCACTGCACCATCAGGGAAAACCTTCGAAGGCGGAGCGTAAGCCACTCCGTTGAACCAGTGAGATCCCTTCAAGGCAATCGTGTCGTCGTATACAGGTGGCGTGGGCCCAGTGAGCGTCCATTTTCGCACCGTACTATCGCGTGAAGCGGAGAAGAGGAGCTCCCGGGTGGGAAAGACCAGAGCGCGAACCTTGGTTTTGATCGTCAGCTACTCCACGGTCTTCTACGTAACGCAAAGCCAGGCCACATTGAATGCACCTGTTGAGAAGAAAAATCACTCGTCACTCACATCGTCCTCGTGCCCGCGCAGTGTAGCCGAGAGCTTGAAGTCCCCCGACATGTTGCGCAAGGTCAGCCGTGCGACGGCGCTGCGCTGGCCTGCTATGCTGCGATCAAGACAGCCAGGCTGAAATTATGCAGATAGTTCTGTCGCACTGGGACGGGCAGCGACGTGTGCGATGATGCGCGCTCGTTCTTGTCTCAGGTTGTAGTCGCTCTGTTTCGTGCACAGTCATACCGGATCGAGAGTGACCATGTCGTGTTCTTTCTCAACGCATCCGTTGTGTCAAGTGCATGTTAAACACCTGACATTCGATATGCACGAGTCAGGTACCACGTCACCTCGTGCCTGGTGTTACGGCGCCACCCGCATCCTGTAAAGTATCTGATACTTGGAAACGCCACCCTTGTGTTGCTGTCAACATCACTCCCTGCGGCCCTCGACATGGGCAGAACGCTATCCCTACGTCCATTATCATATCCCCTGGACTCGGAGCTTGCAAGGTATGTGATTGGAGCCGGCTACGTTGAACGTACACGGAACTTCCACTCGAGGTGTGGAAGCCATAGCTCTGGGACCCGTTCGACGACGAGAAGCCACAGGGCGGACAGTGCAGAGGGGTTGTGTTCACTTGATCTGGGACCTCGATTGAGTGGAATATAGTGGTCTCGCATCGCACCTCCAGTTAACGCACTTTGCTAGATGACGTCGGCTTTGTGGGCTATATGGGTGTACCGTCGAATTTTTCAGCCCATGCATGCTATATCACCACGCCTTATGTGCTTCGCGATGATATGATTCGCTGAAGAGATGAAGTCGCCATCAAGCAAGTCGCACGACAAATATCGAGATGTACGCCCCGTTTCAGAGGGCATTTGCCACGGCCTTATCCAGATTGCCGTTGGTTGATGTACGGATGCCGTATGCGCCGGATCTGTTACTGCCCGCAGATATCACGACACTTACCGCATGGAGCGTCCAACCAATTGCAACCATACAACAGTACGACCGCATGCCATTCGTTCTCGGATGTCTGACATGCGTCCACTCGGATTTCAATCCTTTCGTGCTACTGCGCTCGTAGCGTGGCTGTACGGAGTTTGCTCCGCCCTGCACTCAAACGGTGCCAGAAACATCGGTAGCTGATAAGTAGGTTTTGTTGCTCCCCGGGCCCCTGACGTGCAGGATCCGGAGCTCCAGCACCAGAGCGCCATACCGCGCCCTTGAGATCGGGCCGCGGTCTGTGCAGCCATGTTGCCCGAGGCAATTGCCATCGTGTGCAAGCAGCTGTCGAAGTGTTGCACCAAACTTACGACTCGGCAACTCCTTCAGTGGATACAGGCACTCGAAAGTCAGAAATCTCTGCTCGAAGCTCGAAGCTCGAAGCTCACGTTCAGCAAATCATCGACGCTCTTGCTTAGCATTGGTTCCCTTTCTGCCATGTGCCGAGCATTGCGGCGCTGGATATGACTCCCATGCTCGGAGGCTCTCCTTAGCACCCTTTACGTGCAACGCTCCAGACAAAGGACTCGGCGTTGTGGCGTTTGTCGGTTCCGGTCACCTTTTGCCAAATTTGCATGAGCTGGGATGAGGGTGTTGTGCAGCATACGCCAGTGCATGCCCGCATTCCGGGTTGAGTTGAGTTGTGCTTCCTGCTCAATCCCGAGCTTCCGGCAAGCTAAGGTCGGGTGGAACTCAAGATGCAGATGCAAGCCCCTCCACACTACAGTTGTACTTACAACTGTACTCGTACATTTCTTGTGTACTAACGAGCGAACATCTAGCCCGCCTTTCTGTACCTCTTCCACGTACTGCTGCTGCGTGGACATCAAATCTGCACGACCTCCGCGTCCAAGCAAGAAACGCGGTCGTCGTCGACATGTTGAAGCGCGGGAGAAGATTGTGGTTGGGGCAAGTGCAAAGGCGATGTCCAGCTGGAACTCAGCAGCCGCCGCCGCCGCCACTACGGCAACGCCGCTCGCTGGCCGCAATGCTATTCGCGCGAGCTCTTGCCCTGCAGGGCCGGCCAGGTCGTGGCAAGCGTCCGAGCTTGACAGGACCGTACTGACGGTACGTTTCAGGTAGCCTCACGCTGATGTCAAACCATACATGGCCCACGGTACAGGTGGCGCGATCGCAGGCGCATAGAGAGCTGCAGTCTGGGACTGAGACGTTTTGTCGCCCATAGCAATCCGCAATATGGGGTCTCTGCGTTGTTCACACAGTCGTACTTGCATACATGCTTGGACTATACCTACCCCAATCTTCGCTCAGCATCAGCTACATCTGTCGAGCCATCTGCTTCCGTCAACATCACGCGCTGCAGACATTCGTGCTGCATTCTCGGGCATTTGACGCCATCTTCTTTGTCCACGCCCCGCTCGTTGTAAAAACAGCTAGCAGCATACACGCTGAACGCCCTGCCGATCACCTTACCCCACTGACAGAACAGGAACAGACCCGGGTATCTTCGAGCTCCGGCACGCATACAGCATCTCAAAATCCAATCAGCAGTCCACAATCATCTGCTGGCTCGCGAAACAGTGCTCGAACTACAGAAACCCGAGTTTCTGGCCGAGGCTTCGTTCCACGTGCTCAAGCGAAACTCTCACGTTCGGAGTGCGCCATCGCGCGTAAAGGAGCTGACGCTGTCTGGCTCCGGTCTAATCGGACCTGAGCTGCATCTGACCAACGGGTTTCTGCGGCTAGAAGCAACGCGGTGCCGGGTAGATTACGCTGCCCTATGAGATCGTCGCCAATAGCTCTTTGTTGCTGATACATCATGTGAGCAGATCTGCGCTTGGCGACCGCTCAAGAAAGTTTATTGGGAAGCTCCCGAACATCAGAAGCCTTTGGAAATCGGCCCCTCTTCGCCTCTTTCACGTCGATCGTACTTTCACGCTCGCGTTGGCTTGCCCAATCCGCGCACTCGGCCCGAGCGGCTCCCAAAAGATAATGGCTTCCAGTCTCAGCGCCTCGCGCTCGTCTCCGTCGGGGGTGGACAACTGTCCCAGAGCGGACTTATTGGATGCTTTGTCCGCGTGAGTATTGCCGTTCGTGACCTCCGGGTATGGCTTTGCTTACGATCGTAGACTTCACGTTGGTGGGAAATACTCGGACCTGACGATTCTGTGCAACTATCGACAATGGGCTGTGCACAGGGCGATTCTATGCTCGCGCAGTGGCTTCTTCGACGGCGCTTGCGGGAGTGAGTTTGCGGAAGCAGACAGCAGGGTCATCGACCTAAGTGAGGACGATGAGGAAGCTGTCAATCTCATGATACATTGTACGTTTGGCAAGGGCTGAATCCACCTGCAAATGTACTCACTATCGTCCAGTCTTTTACCATCTGGACTACCTCAACGAACCAGAACAGCCACGAGCAACCGTCTTCCGACATCGAGCCCTCTCAGATGCTCGCAAGAAGCTCCCGCCGAAGCTCGATCTCAGCCTGGTATGCGATCCGTTGATGGCGGTTGCGGGCTGCTACACTCCAGAATCACCAGCGTCACCGGTGACTGCGCCAAAGGACGGAGGCGAATCTCCCGACTCCAGCACGAAGGTGCCAAGATCGCCAGTACGAAGGGGAGCGCAGACACCGCCACTGAGCCTGGGCAGTGAGAGCGATTACGAGTCCTACGACGAAGAAGAAGAGCTCCCGGAAGACCAGCCAAACCTCGTGATACATGCTCGAGTCTATGCCCTCGCAGAAAAGTACGACATCCCGTCACTGAAGCACATCGCCAAGCAAAAGCTCGAGATGGCTATGGCGTGCAACTACGACTCTCCTGATCTTCCGCTCGCCATCGAAGAAGTGTACTGCTCCACCATCGACACCGACCGAGGTCTCCGCGACATCGTGTGCGAGGCGTTCCGGTGCCACCCGCAGCTTGCAAGTACACCTGATGTGCGCCAGGCCATCTTCGAGCTGCCGAGCCTTGCTCTCGATCTGTTCAAGATCGAGCGTGGTATACCCGTGTGATATATACCACAAATGGGCCAAGATGGACCACGGAGAAAAGACTGGATCGCCGGAGATCGAGGGGATACCCATTCAGAATGCTCCATCAGCGGACCGCATGACACAGGTGTTCCGTCGCTCGAATTGGAATGCACGCAGGATCGACAGAGAAAGGAAGCACGGAGACTGGATCACTCCCACACTTGCTGCGCAAGGCTGGGGACACCGCTTCACGATTACACGACTAGGACGCAGACGTCGGCTGTTGAGATGTTGGACACTGGTCCAGATACGTCTTTCACGAAGCACGATTTTTCGATAGTGAGGGAAAGTGATGTCCGGCGCATGGGTGAATGTGCAAAGATACCCAATACACGTACACAGGTTCAGGGGTTTGGTTCCAACGCTGAGCGTCTATGTATTAGCTTGAGAAATCGATGGAAGTAGCAATACACCGCCTCGTCGCCCAAGTCATCCATGCCGGTCAATTACCGTGATTTGTTTTTATTCGAATGACCTGGCTCGAGCCTCCCGCAAGTCCATCAAGTTCGGCTTCGACACAGTCCCGAGCAGCGTGACATTGAACACGATGCCGAGAAGCTTACCTCCCAATGCTAGAGACATCTAGACTACTGATAGTGGCGACTGGCTAATGCGCAAGTGCGTCGTTGTAACGGCAACCATGGGAGCCCGAGCAGCCTGTCAGGCCTGAATGCGACGCATACCGGGACGCAGCTCCGCGAGTGATTTATACTGCATCAATTTGCAGCAGCTCACTCGGGTCGCGAGGTACATCGCAAAGAGGTAAAATCGGCCCGCTTTCACCATAGCCTCTTGACTACAGTATCATCGCTCCGGAAGAACGCAGGCGACTTGGGATTACATGGACCGGAGACGGCTTGCGCGCAGCGGCCCGACTCGTGGCGTTCTATGAAGCCACATGAGCTCGGCGTCTGGTAGAAGATGTACTCGAAGTTGGTGTGTTGTTGGTCGAGCTGTATTGATGCAGCTCGCACTACTTCTTCCCTCGACTACCTTGGCCTATGAGCTTCTTCTTGATATGCTTTGGCATCTTCTCCTTCCTCCGCTCGCGCTTCTCCTCCTTCACCGATGCCTTATGCGCTTTCTTTTCATCCTTGTCCTCGAAGCGCTTACCCCTCGGCGCTGCGTCGTCGTCAGACCACTTCTCGCGGTCTTCGTCCGAATCAGAATCAACCCCAGCTTTGTCGTTGGCGTTCGCTTGATCATGTACAGAAGATGCCAGAATGCCTTCTTCAGGTACGGGTTCGACGGACGACGTGGGAGGCTGTACAGCACCACCGTCGGCAATCTTGTCATCAGCAAGTAAGTCCCGATAAGGTAGTGATGCACCGTCGCCCTGCTGCAACGTCGTAGCGTCCCGCTCAATGTCGTACACCTGCTGCAGGGTCTGCGGAATGTATTGCTGCCGGAAGACCTCATCATCAACCTCCCTCTCCTCGTCATCCTGCTCCGGCTGCTGTGCTCGTACTTCGTACATCTTTTCGACCATGTTCTTCATACCTGCATCCTCCGTCGTACCTTCAGAACCTGTGACCATCCCGAACACTGCTCGCTCCGACAGAGTATCGACCCCCTTTCGCCGGAAGAAGTCCGTAATGTTCTTTATATCCATTCGCAAGAACTCTAGGGAGCGCGGATGATCGTGCTCCACACTCTGACTCACATCGATGACAAACAGCTTGCCGTCGTTGTAGAGCAGGTTGTACTCCGACAGATCGGCGTGTACAAGATGGCAGATGTGGTACATCTTCCGCATGTATCCCAGAAGCGTAACATAAACATCTCTCCATCTATCCACAACGTCGTCCTCAGGAGTCGTGTCGGATTTACTGAATTCTACGTCTCGTAATCGCGGCGCAGGCCAGCCCTTGCTGTTACCCAGGAAACTCATGACCAGAACATGCGCCTTCAAGTAGATGGGTTGTGGACAAGGTATGCCCGCCGCATGAATTCGCCGCAAATTCCGGAATTCCTTCTCGGCCCAGACCTTGACCATCGCGCGGTTCGAGGACTTGTTGTAACCGTGCTTGAAGCGGAACTCGCCACTTACATACTTGTCACGATCTTTAAACACCAGGATGCTGGTCTTGTACACCTTGATCGCACGATGTAGTGGCTTCGCCGCACCATGGGCGCTGCGCTCTGACTCCGGCAGTGTACTGAGGGCGTGGTAGACGTTGGCTTCCTTACCAGTCGACAAAACACCGTTCATTCTGCTTATGATGTCACGGTTCAGCAGCTGGAGGAGTATCATCTTCGTTCGCGGGTCCAGCACCTGCTCTGTCGTCGCACGATCGCTCCGCTCGGCACCGCCATGCTGCTTCCCTCCTAGCCCTGCTTCAATATTCGAAAGCCGTAACTTGGCCGTGTGCTTCGACAGTCCTTTAATCTGATCATCCACGTTCGCGCTCGTGTTCAGTTGCGGATTTGCCTTTGGTTGTTGGGGGTCAGGTACGGATTGATCGTTCAGACGACGTTGGCGATTGTAGGCTTTGGTGTAGTCGGCAGGGTTCGAGGCTTGCAGTTCGCTGTCGTCATACTCCTCCTCCGAAGGTTCGAAAAGGTCGTCGTATTCTTCCTCCTGGCCGTAGTCGGCCTCTGCATCATCGAGTACGCTGCCGGGCATGTGCTTGCGCTGCGTTTGCCCGTCCTGTACGTACCCTTCATTCTCGATGTAGGTATGAGGCGGTACAAGACCTTGCGCATAACTTGGAGTGTCTGCCATGATCTGCATGTATCTCAAAGATGTAGTTGAGTGTGGCGAACATGTAATTTACGGAGTGAAGTGTGCATGCGTGCACAAAATATCTCGCGTGACGAAATGTTCACATGCAATTGTGGGGGCGGCTCGATGCAAGATAAGGTAGCGGGCCGTTGGAGATAGCCGCCGAGCCTCATTGATCGTGTATGCCCCACGACAACATCACCCGCTCTCGATTGGCGGACACACGGCGAGCAGTAAGTGAAGCTCACCATGACGGCCAGACGGGCGCCCTCGATCTGCTTCGCTTGTCAAGCGAGGCAGGAGCTTGTTGGCCGCCGACGGCCTAGCATTATGGTACCAAAGAGACGGAAACTGGAGATATCGGCGAAAGCACCAAGGAAAAGGGCTGGTGGCATAGCGTTGGCAAGCAGCCCGATCTTGAGCAAGTCAACGTCAGCTGAGGAGGCCGAGCACAAGCGCATCGCAATCGTCGTAGCCAATACATTACCCGCTTGGGCGCTTGACGACCAACCTGCCGACATCCGCGAAGCGTTTCGCAGCCTGGAGGATCTCTGGAAAACGAAGCACCTCCGCATCCCGATACTCAAAGGTCTCTCCAACCCTTGGCCTGAAGAGAGACATGCTCGTTCCCACAACGAGAAACGACCGTAAGTCATGAACATTTGGGCCGCCGTCACCTTAAGATACTCGCTTCAATCTATCTCACGTCTTCTTGCGTAATAAAGTTCAGACTCATGAGGAGCATGCATCATTCTACGAGACGCTAGCTGACTCGCTTCCTCGTGGATATAAGGTCTCCTACTCAGCTTCAATTTCCGGCATCTAGCGAGGCCCCAATATCACACCTTACTTTCCGGCAGAACCTCGCTCTTGCCCGGACTAGTAAGCTCACCCGCCAAGTCCTACGTGCGCAATTGCTACGATGCCAGAGACCCACAGACGTCCTCCGCGTAGTCGCCACCGCCCTTACCATGTCCCGTGAGACCCGCTTCTCCATATCCGCGCAACACGAGCCCATTGTGCGTGCCCTCTACCGCTGCCGCGTTCTTGTCGACGACGCCGAGGTTCTAAGCGCTGTCAACGCGATCCTCAGTCGTTACAAAGTCTACGACCTGCACGTCGCCGATCAGCTCATAGCCTTCGGTCTCAAACTCGCTGCACGAGTTCGCACCCTAAAGGGGATGAAAAAGTATCTCCGCATCATACGCGAGCGTGGCGCCGGAATGAATACAAACATTTTTCGCGCCACTATCGCGAAGTTCTCGATCGGTCACCGTGGTCTAGGCGAGATACGTAACGGACGCTGGCTTCGAGCGGACCTACTGCAGGTCCTGATGGGTTTCGACGACTGTACTCACCTTCCACTCGAAAAACAATTTCACCTTGGGACTTTCCTGGACCGGAGAGATTGGCAGTATCTGCACGGCTGGATTGCGGCTTTGGCGCGCTGTAAGCACGCCGATGAGATCTGGCGAGAATGGATGATATGGAAAGACAGTGCAGCGAGAAGATGGCCGAAGAGATTGGCAAGTATCAATCCTTCGGTAACCACGAAGACGAGGGGTGATTACTGGTTCTTGGAGCAGATGACCTACTCCAGTGGCCTGAAGTGGGCTTGGAAGCTTGTGGAAGAAACTCAGCCGGATGTCGGCAAACTGAGAGATCGCATCGTATTAACGCTGCTGGAAGGAGTGGAGCATTGTCCCAGATCAGTTTGGCAAACGCAGGGCGAGACTATTCGGCGTCTATTGCTGCGGAAATATGATATTGAGCTCGCCAAGATCGAGCGCGCACTCAGTGTTGCTTGGGTCTCTACTGATCTCGAAGACGAGGCGGAAGGCTATCACGTTTTACTCGAGGAACAGGAGACGGTTGTCATGGAAAGACTGAGTCACGAGGACTTCAAGTTGGAGGAGGACTTTGGGTACCCGTACGAGAGCGTTGTGCCGTCAAAGGAGCGGAATCTGCATGATGCTGCTGAAGTGGACGAAAATGCGAATGAGTGATGTGATTACCAGATCAGCTGCTGGGTTCACCCTACACGGAATCCTAGTCCTACGATGAAGCCACTACTAAGCGCGTGGAGCGACGGGTGTCAATTGGAAAGGGCAAGCCAGGCGATGCCGGCAACGATACTACGTTGCCGAGCCGGAATCGATACCTTACCGGTCATGGCTTGTACAGAATACGCCAGTATCTCTCACGACGGAAGACGCAAGTCAGCATCGCTGTCAGGAGTGCACCCGCCACCACGCCAGTTTCCGCGTGACCGCATTCGAGAGTGCAGAGGATCTCCAGCGAACACGCCTTGACTATTGATCACGCAGGTCGCCGAGCTTCGCAGCCTTAGCAAGTCGCTCACTCTCGAGATCTCCCTTCCCTTCGCCTTGGTCCGTCATCCTCGATACTGGAAGGCAAGGGGGCGCAAGGTGCGCTCCTGCGCTTGGCGAGTTTGTGTACAGCATAGCATCCCTCCACTCACTCCTGCCGGATACCTGCCGGGAACATCATCATGAACGCTCCTACGAACTCGATACGCAATGATTGGCCATAGTTCGCGATGCACACCACTCCATCGTGACCATGACGACTTTCTGACTGGGATGAAGGCCTCATGCTACTACAAATGTTGACCTGGATCAGCCGTTGACGGTAGGGTAGCAATGCCTACAAGCACCCTGTATTGCGGCAAGCTCGATACATCTTCAAACCTTTTCTGTAGATCCTTGCTCGAGCTGACTGTATCTCGGTCACAACGCGATCGGTCGGCTGCTACAGTCTTGCGCATGAATTGCCAGGTTCGGCTATTTAGCACGATACGTGACAGAGTGGACTATACCAGCAAAGTGGTGAGGCATGGTGACGATGAATAGGCCGAGACGCAAGGGGCGATATTTCCCCAACCTCTCAGCCGGACCGGCGCCAATCAGCGAACACACTGTCTCGATCCACCACGCACACACAACGAAATGCTACGATAAGAGCAAGAGGACGACCATGCGAAGCAGTCACAAGTGATATGTCGATTGTATTGATACTACTCAGCATCTACATCTACACGGCCGCCCACTCAGCAGAGCGACGGGTCCTTCTAATGTGACTATCTTGCCTGATGTTACATCGATGTACCCAAGCAATGTTCCCAACCACTGATACGCTCTCGCTGGCTGTGTACAGCTGCCATGTACCCGCCGATAGCACCCCGAAATGCATTACAACCCACAACCCCTGGGTGGACGCCGTCGACCCAACCAACCTGACGCCGCGATGCTGACCCTTATCAGCTACACACGCGCTGATGCCGGCGCGGCGTCATAATGCTCCTCCGCTCAACCTTGATCGGCTCGCTATCGATAGCCAGGACGCTCGACCCGCCGCCCTCACCCGACGTGCTCATCTTGATCAGCGTAGTGCGGATGCGATAAGCGCCCGACTGCCGAATAAGCATCTGCGGGAAAGAAAAGTAGCCGAGCACAAGCCGGCAGGGCTCGTTAAGAGCCAAGCGTTCCGCGCACTCGTCCGGGATCGGGCGAACAGAGTCAAACATCTGCTGCCCGGTCATGATGTCCGCTTCGAGGGGCTCGTGCTCGCCTCCTGTGCGGTTGTCGGCGACGAGGGAGGCGACGGCGAAGAGGCGCGAGGTATCGATGCTGCTGGCGGTTATGGAGCGGTCGGCCGAGGGGAGGCGGAGGCTGATCATTACGGAGGTTTCGACGGGGATGCCGAGGGCGATGCCCATGGGGGGCTGGCCGATGACGTCGAGTTCGAAGTAGGGGCGTTCGGAGTAGGGTTCGGGGTTCTGGGGGGAGGAGTGCTTTCGTCGGTGGCTGTCTTTTCGGGGAGAGCGACGGTTGGAGTCTCGCTTGGGTCGTTGTGAGGATTTGTCGTCGCCGTCTTTGGGCCGCTTGGAGCTTCGTGGCTTGTCTCGAGTGGAGCTTGTGTCTACTGGTCGCGGGCCGGAGGAGTCGCGAAGGTACGACCGTTGGTGTGATTCTGCCATAGTACTGGCGCCGGACGCTGTTCAATGGTCACGGGACCGAGAAGTCTTCCAACCAATTAACGTTCCGAGTCCGTGGCAACGGCTCCCTGGCAGAGCAGGACGGTGTAGGGTGGTTGTGTCTGGTGCCGTGCGGCCGGTAGCTTCGAGGTGTTTGGGAATACGTACGTGCCGTGAGGGGTCGTTCGAGTAAGGTTCGGCTTGACGTGAAACGCTCCCCCAGACAAGCAACGGTGGTGTAAACTGTAAACGGTTCGAATGGGATCGATGGAGAACGTCGGTCCTATGAGAAAGTAGTAGCCACGCTCTTATATGATCAAGTCGACAAGAGCAGTTGAGTTGAAGGAATACCGTAGGCTCTCGTTTAGGCATGAGCAGGACTCGCCTTTCCACTTCGGTCGATTTGCGTTGCGCAGTGGACCTACGGGGAGTGCAAGCGAATGCCGCGAGGCGAGTCCCATCGCCCGCTGTCCTGCATTGGATCTATCCCGCACATCCCCCAGTGCCTATCGCGATCACCCGGCGGGCGTGGCGCCGCCCGAGCACCCACGGGTGTGACGGGCAGACTGACGAAGGTCATGGACTAATGCGTCCAGGGACTGGAGCGCCAGAGTCTCGCCGGCGCTATTGGTGGACTCGCAGCCGGTGCCCTGGACGCATGTCACCTCAGTGTCCGAGATTGCACGGGCCGAGATGATCTCAGCCATGCCGATGCGGTCCCGGCGATCAGGAAGCACGGCGATCTGCCGCGTGCGACCAAGATATCGAACCAGATGGGCGGGATGCATGGTGGGCCATCCATGGTTCTGGGACTTGTGGCTGCGTCTCTCACCACGTTCGACCTAACGCAGACCATTTGACAGCTTCAGCTACTGTTGGCATACGAGACACCACTTCCACAACGGGCCTGCAGATGAGTAGGCATCTCACAGTCTCACATAGGGTAGTTCCCGTCCGCGGAGATGCATACTCATGTGGCACAGCTGGGCCTGCAATAATAACCAACCGGTCATATCCGATCTGGCCGTGACAAATAACTCGCACCGTGGGTTTTGGCGGGCAAGAAGCGCGGGTGGACGTGGTCCGATTCGCTCCTCACGCAAGCGGCCGATCGTCCCAGAGCAGCGTTTAAGGTATGCTTGTTCGGCTTGTCGGGACACCGTGTTTCGACTTCATGCGTCTCCTTCCAGCAACTGCAATACTCCGCGCAGTCAAACATTACTACTCCACCGTGTGGCGTCCCCAGCCGTCGTGATATGGAGACATGCTACTACGTGGCCCCCCTCTCGAGGAGCTGGCGACATGCCGCGAGTATAAGGTCCTGTGATCTATCACATTTCCCAAGAAACGCAGTTCTCGCCAGTCCAGTGATCGCACCGAGACCAAGCTCCAATAATGCTAACGACATGCCCACCTCCACCTTGAATCGATCATTCTCGGAGCGAGGCCCTAATCCAGGCTACCGAGATCCCCCCGACTTGGACCATGCGAGACATCTCGTACCCAGATCGAACGTGAGAAGCGACGAGGCAACCTCCCGTACCACCAGGAGTTCCTTCGGCCCGGGCAAGTACTGGACCCAGCCATTTTCGCGCAACCATGCATGGCGTTCCCGATAGCCCGGATTACTCTGAGCCGCCCCCGAACGCCCCCGGGTTGCCTTCATGCCTGCTACACATCACCCGTGAAACCCGGGAAGCCGTCTTCGACCGTACGCCAGTGTGACATGGATTGCACGGTATCTCACGAGCAGACCTGTGGCTCGCAAAGGGTCGCACGAGGCGTTGCAGCTGCCCCAGTGAAATTCGGAGGCGCTGGGAAGACGTCACTGAGCCCTTCCGTCACGTTCACTCGGCGGGTATACGACGGGCGATGTCTTTGCTCCACAGGCTACAGGTATCTCCTGTACAAAGCTCTTGTAGGTGAAGAGTACGGGAGACGTTACAGTAGCTCGATAATGTTGCTAGAGGTGCTGAGATGATGGCATTGCTTGTCAGAGACATCACAGATCTCGCCAACGTGGAAGCGTGATCTAAACACATGCGAGTCGGTATGGTCGCACGACTATCTCACGGAGGCACGGAGAAGAAACATCAGCACTCACGATCCCGCGAATTTCTGCCGAGAAAGAATTTTCCTACTAGTACACAAAGAAAAACACAGCACCACAAATCTGCTGCTGCACCACGGGGATGCCCCCCTCCCCTCCCTCTCACTCTGTCCTCCCCTTCTTCACCCTTTCCACCAACTCGTCCTCCGAGCCACTCTCCGCCCCCCGCTTCCCAGCCTCCGCCCCCAGAACCGCCGACTCACCCCCAAACACCATCGTCCCCACAGCAGCCTCCGCCACTATCTCCGCGCCATCACTCCCCGCTTCTGCACTCCCCTCGGAGACGGAGAGCACGCGCTCGCGGATTGGGTGGGAGATGCTCAACCCCACCATATTCCTCAACGCCGCCTTCCTCTCCCCAATACTCTTGCCCGCGCCCGCCGTGGCATCCTTCCCCCCCAAGAACCCCAGCTTCCGCAAAGTCTTCTCGTCCCGGTAGTAGAACCGGAAGGTCGCGAACGGCGGCTCGTCCTCCACGTACGGGTCGAAGTAGATGGTCTCGATAATGTTGCTGCGCTTGATGCCGGCGTCGCGCGCGGCGAAGTGGGAGACTTTTGTTGCATCCACGGTGGTGCCTGCGTCGGCTTGGCCGTCTTCGTGGTCGATGTATCGCTGGTTCTTGCTGTATCGGCCTACGGTGACGCGGTGGAAGGTCAGTTCGATCTGGCCGGCTGCGACGGGTTCTTCGCTGTCTTCGAGGCAGTGAGCGCCTAGCTTGCGGAACGCTTTGGCTAGATCGTCATCATCTCCAGCGGGGACGGCGTCGATGTAGCCGGTGTTGCTGTCGTCGGCGAGGAGAAGCTTGTCCAGGCCCTCCATCACGGTCTCGATGCCCGCTTTGCTGAAGTACCACCCGCACTCGCGCAGCCCGCCGTCAGCATCCTTCACGTTACGGCGGAGCATCTTCGTCTCGCCGTCGGGGCGCTGGAACAATGAATGGTTCCTGTCCAGGAAGATGATGCTGCGCTTTTCCCAGCCACGTCTGCCGTCGAGGCGCAGAACAGCCATCAAGTGGTACGGTGCCGGCTCCGGGATCTCATCGTAGGTGTCACGCCTCTGCTCGGCAAGTTGCGTGTTAGCGAACCTCTCAAGCACGTACAGAGCCCGGTGCTGGAACTGGACATCGAGATCGAACTCGGCGATGTGCAGGAGGAGCTGCTCCCAACTATAGTGAGGATACTGCTTTGCCCGTCTGCAAGCACACTCCCTGAGTCTGGCGTCCCCGATATCGGAGACTCTCATTTTGCGCGCGAATTCTGGTGTCTTGACATATAGGTTTTCCATTTCTCCGAGCCGCCCCACGACATCGTTGACCGGCCTCTCCACAGGCATGCGTATCCTTTCCGCCATCCCATGCGGAAGCTGCTGCTCCTCTGCTCCAGTCTCGAATTCCGGAAACGGCAGCGTAGAGGGCTTAATGCTGATGCGGAACGGCATGTTGTACTCCGACTGGATGTAGCAGCTCGTGTTCTTCGCCCGGTCCGACTTGCGTATCCCGTACTCCTGCAGCGGGTTGTTGTCTTTGTCCGTCACATGCACGGTGATGTAGCGGAACGTCGGCATGGTTGCGGGAGTTGTTTGATACTGATGGGGCTGCGAGTGGATCGTTAGCGTACGTGCAGCAGCAGTGCAGGAGAACGATAGAAGTGAAAGTCAGCAGTGGCAGCGGCGGCGGTGGTGGTTGGCTATGTTTGTCGAAGGTGGAGGTGGTGAGTGAAGTGCAATTTTCAAGTGTGCCGAATGCTGTGGAAGGGTGGCGAAGTGCTTGACGGCGCTAGCGCTGTGTTGTTGTCCATCGTTCCTTCCTCTTTTGTTGGCGTGTTTCGCACAGAGTGCCAATCCACTCTTTGGTGGATTGAGCTCTATCAACTTGCGATCTTGTCATCTAGTAGCAGCTACGTCAACCACATCGAGCGAGGCGTGAGTAAAAAGTACGAGGCACAGACCTGAGAGATATGTCGCGTAACGCTGCAGTCTTGGAGTCACGAGCGACCAGCGTCCAGAGCTGAAGCGTCTCACGAAGGACCCGGGACATCGTGGGTTGTCAGGGGGTCAAATTCATTTACGATGCGATACGTACCAACTAAGCCGTGAGGCTGCTGTGTCATCAGCACCAGATGCCCCTTATTCCCCATTGACGACTCGTACGCTGCGAGCCCGTTGCATAGCCATTCTGCAGCGGCTCTCTCATCGCTTAAACGAGTCACTTGACAACTCAGCCGTCCCTCTCCTCGTCCAGCAAGCTCTTCTCACTCGAATGACCACTCTTCACCTGCATCGCCGGCACCTTAGATCCTCCGCCGACCGCACTCTTCACCGTCGACCCCGACACAGACCGGCCGCCCAGCACTTGCGATGTCCCGTCATTCGCGAAGTCGACCAGCAAGTCCTCCTTCGTCGCCTTCGGCTCGGACTTCGCCAGCGACTGCTTCTGCGGGCTTCCGCGCCGCGACGATGGCGGCACCGCAGCTGCGGTAGCATACCGCCCAGGCTCCTCCACCGCAAACGAGTGCCACGAGCTCGACGTTTCGGAAGTCGTTCTCGACAGCCTCCCGTCATCGCCAACCGGCTGGTTCTCGTGCGATACGTCGGTGATTCGACCTAGCACGCGGCCTTTGTTGCAGATCTTGCATGAGCATATCATGCCGCAGTCACCCTCACACGTACCATGGCCGCAAGGAAGCTTCCTGCTGCATGCTTGGTGGCAGGTGATCGCGTCGTGGTCGTACGGATGGCAATTGAGCACGCACTCGTGGCCGCACGCAAGAGTACCGTCACACTTCAAGTCGCATCCGCCGGAGCTGGAGAGTGTCTGCCAGTCTGCTGCTTCGCCGATGAGGCTCTGCCTGTTGTGCTCTTTGCACCGAATTGGCAACCTGTCGTTCAGACGACTTGGCTCATGTTTGGGGCGCTCTGACTTCCGCTTTTTCCCAGCCATAATGTTGATGACATCCAGCCACGTCTTGTACTTCTCGTTGTATAGTAGCATGGCATTGCCGAAGATGTAGAACCCACATTGAGCACGAGAGAGAGCGACACAAACACGATTGTCGATGCTCAAGAAGCCGATCTTGCCATGGTCGTTGCTGCGGACAAGCGAAAGGATGACGATCTTGTTCTCCTCGCCCTGGTAGGAGTCGACCGTGACAATCGTCGGGAGACCATCTCTGAAAATGTTCCGCTCGCTCCGCTGGTTGTCCCTGACCAGAGATAGGATGCGCTTGCGCTGGCCATTGTAAAATGTCAGGATGGTGATGTCCTGGGCCTGCACACCGTTGACCATCAGGTATTCCAAGAATCCCATGATCATCTCCGCTTCATCCGGGTTGACCGATGACATCTGATCGTCACGCTGCTCCGGCCACTGGTGGGTGAAGAAAAATGAGTTGACGCCACCCATACCAGGCACGTCCGGCCGTCTTTCAGGGTCGCGCACAGAGGCATGATCTTGGATGAGCTCACCGTAGATAGGAAATAAGATACGGCGGATTTCTGGTATCATACGGCGCTGTTTGGCGAGTGTGTTGTACTCCACGTTGTTGTTGACCAGACGCTCAAAAAGCGAGACGTTGAGGAAGAAAGGCTCGTCTTCGTGGGCCTTAACGTGGCAGTGAGGACGTAGCTGCTTGTGATCGCCGACCAGGATGAGGTGCTCGAGTGAAGGAAGGCAGGCGACGGTGACCGGTGCCTCCAGCGTCTCGGCAGCCTCTTCGATCAACACGACCTTGGGCTGCAGCGCCGCAAGCAGTCCGCGATATTTGCTGAAGCCAGTCGTGGTCATGCCGATGACTTTTTGTTGTTTGAGGACGATCTCGTCATGCTCCCACTGCCCGATTTGACGCTTGGTGGCCTGCTCGTTGAAAATCCTGGCTTTCTCTCGGAAGCCGATGCGGATGTGCCTCTTCGCTTCTGACTGCAGATAACGGTAGACCTCGCCGCGAATGACTTCAGGTATTTTCCACATGTCCTCTTGTCTCAGAGCGTCCTGGACTTTAGCTTCGGTGATGCCGGTCACCTTACGGCAAGTGAAGTTGTCGGCGATGGAAATGAGATCGGCACGCAACGTCTCGAAATCCTCGTCATCCTTGGCCATGGTCTCAGCCTCTAGCTCTTTCAGGTTCTCGAAGGCCAGATCTTGTTCCTCGAAGTCGAAGCCGAACTCTTCGCTCTGCTGCTTCGGAGGGACGCTAACGAGCACCTTTCCGAGCCACACGTTGAATGGCGAGCTTTTGGCCTCTTTGAGATTGCTGCACTTGTCTTGGACCCATCGTGAGGCTCCAGCTGCAAGACTGTCCGCTTGCTTGAGCGTGAGCAAACCAAAATCCTTGAGCATGGCGAAGTCGAGCGGGTTCTTCTCTGGCTTGAGTGGTGATAGAAGCACTTTGATCTCTTTCTCCAAATCCTGCATTCTCTTCCGCGCACCGCCTAAGAGGCTTCCAGCCGGTCGCTCGTTAGAAGTAAGCATTTTGACTTCGTAGAGAGTCCGCTTCTTAATGACCTCCTTGTCCTTCGATCTACCGCCCAGGCGCACGAAGTCCTTCTCGAATTCGGCGACCTTGCGTAGTAGTTGGTCAACGGCGTGGTTTGTTTGACATGCTATGATGATCGGCGGGTCGTTTGGTTTGCCGTTCGCGAGCATGATCCTGATCGCTTGCTCGGACACGTACGTCTTGCCCGTACCTGGCGGGCCTTGTATTACTGCAAGGCGCTTCGTAAGGATGCGTCGGAGAGCGGCAAGTTGCGACACGTCCATGTCGCTTGAAGGCTGTGCAGGCCAGTGCCTTAATATGTCGACGTCCTCGAGTGCTGCGTCCTCGTTATTGCGCATCACTGAACTTAGGTCGCGCTTTGGCTTGTCGACTACATACGTTGGTGCGGCGATTTTAGGCTGCGCGAAGACGAGATGCTCGGCTAGTGGGAATCTGAAGGGCCGGTTAGCATAAGTCTCTCCGCTCCTGACGCGGCGAGAGGGCGACGGTTTCCACTGAAGGCGCTCATGGGAGATGGTACGATAGCGGGACACAGATACTTACGACTCTCTCATCATCCTCTGCAGAGCCACCAGCGTGTGCTTGTCGGCTTCGTAGAAGCCACCCCGATCCTCGACCATGACCCACTCCACCGCAGGATCGATCTCCATGTCCTCCGGCCTGGCAATGTACAGGTCGATCTCGAGCGGATCAAGATCTAAGAGCTCCAGTGGTCTCGCAGCGACCGTAGCGACGATCGCCCGTTTCTGGAACATGTCCGCTTTTGGCGTAAGCACGACCAGGCCTCCGGAGATCAATCGCTTCGACTGATCCCACCGAATTTTCTTCCCAACTCGGCCGAGACTGAAGGTGACGCGGAGAGCGATACCGCGATTCGCGCACGTTACGCCGCAGATGTGTACCTGTAACAAAGATTAGTCCGCCAGGACAACAGCAGCAGAGGAAGGCTCACTCACCTTGTCGTAGATACCGATGGTGCCGCTGAATGTCTCCTCATTGCCTTCGGGCGTGATCCGCATCCTCGCGACGGCCAGGCGGAGTGGCTGTAGAGCGTCTTCTCGCAGCAGCTCGTACTGGGTACTGAGGTACGCCTCTGCGGGTGTATGTCAGCGACGGGGAACGAACGCAGATGGTATGGTGATCGGGCTGGTAGCAACCTTTGGACTCCCATGCTCCTTGGGGCTTGTTCGGGACTATCTCGACGATGTCGGCGGAGTTTGAGCTGGCCGTATCTGTGTCGAGTATCTCCTCGGATGACGGTACAGCTGGGCGAGAGAGCCAAGCGCCGCCATGAATGGGTACCGTGCTTGGTTGGAAGTACTGGCGGATTCGATGGTTGAGAGTTGGTGGTAGAATCCAGACCTGCGCCGTTTCGCGCTCCGGGCGAACTTCTTGTCTCGCGCGCCCGAAACGCTCGACGAGGTTCTCGTTCATGCTGAAGCCAGGGAGGAAGTGCTGGCGAGTGGTAAAAGAGCAGAGCGCGGTGTTGGTGGAAGAGAGAGGGGGTGAAGTCGATGGGAGTGTTGGGTTGAGGTTGTTGTTGTTGTGAGCTTGATCCACTTCAGGTCCACTTGGCAGTGGCGGTCTGCGGGAGGCTCCGCGTTTCGGGATTTTCCAATGTGGAAGGAGCGAGGGAGGGTGTCTCCGACTTGTGACGGCTGGACAGAGCAGCGCTACATGCAACGGTCACCATGGCCGATTGAGCGCGGCCATAGGGAGATGAAGCAAGGTTGGTACATGTAGGAGAAGAGCATCAACGCAGCAAGCGGTCGACCGGCGATTTGATTTCTAACGTATACCTCAGGACCTGCCTCGTGTTGGTGCATGGTCCATCCCGTCCGATTGGTACAGCAAACAGCGAAGGCGATGCAACTCGACGCCAACGACGCAAGCTCCGTCCGAAGTTGATGCGACTGTCGTTTGTACCAATACAGGATGCACGACACTCACTTCGGGTAATCAGCGAGCATCGCGTGCCCCCCGTCAGACTTCACACCTTCTTCGCTATTCCTTCCCGTCGTGCGTGCGGTCAGACAATTGATGTTGCCGCAGCATCTGGTGTTTTCGTCTCTTCACTGCTCCTTCTCGTCTCACGCTGCTTGCTTTCTTACATCGTGCATCCTCACCTCTCCCCAATGCATCATCCCTTCGCCCTGCTTCCGGCCTGTGCGCGCCTCTCAACAAGCACGCTGAACGGGCAGGTGCAGCTATCATCTCATCGTCTCGACAATTCCGTATCAGTCGTTCGGCTACCTTACTAGCATGCGCGTCTCGTCCGGAATACTACGCCATCATCGCAGCGTCTCGCAGGAGGATGTATCAAATTACAGTTACATGTGCCCGCGATAGATGCGTGTGGTGGAGCTTCGGTCGTGGAGAATGACGATGGCTTCACGTGACTTATCCGGCATCTACCGAAGCGGCTCTGCGGAGGACGGAAGAACCCGCGTTGCAGGGGTCCTAAGTACAGTAAGTTCCAGGTTGGCGGCCTGAGGGGAGGAATATAAAAGCTCATATAAGAGGGTAAGGGAAGGTCAGAATATCGGCATCCTTCAAAGAACTTCATCTCGCACTTACCAAGGATCTTACAGGTTTAGTGGTCCAGCCAAGTAGCCGCGAATACATGCCAATGCCGGCGCAGCACCGTCCAAGGAGAAGGAAGCATAGGAGAGACTCACTTCGACCTGGCTAAAGATCTCAGGAGCTCTCGTCACACCAATATTTGGCGGGCAGAGCATGGCAGACTTCGACGACGCAGATCCGGCGGCGGAAGATGAGTTTGAGAATGAAGACGAGGAGATGGAGGATGCAAATGAAGCCGACCAAGATGGAGATGCCGATGTCGACCAAGACGCGGATGCGCAAGGCGACGAGGATGAAGACGAGGACCAGGACAACGACGAAGACGAGAACGGCGACGAAGAGGATGAGGATGAGCAGCCGGAGTCACCATCTCGACCACCTGGCCGAGCCCCTCTGCCTCGACCATCCCCGGTTCGTGACCCGGCGCCCGAACATGCCGCGGACCTTGCCTCGCCTTTGTTAAGCCATACAGCTGTTCGCTCGCCTCGTGTTGGCATAGTCGCATCCTACATCCCTCCCACGCGTCCAGAGGCTCTCAAGGCGCAGGCGTACGAGATAATACCTACCATGGCTGCCCCGCAAGGCACCTCCATCAACGCAGTAGCCGCAACGCCTGATATGCGCTGGGTGTTCTCCGGCGGCACCGATGGCTATGTGAGGATGTTCAACTGGGTCGAGACCGCGAATGGCAAAGTGCCGCTCACCGTCGCGCAAAAGCACCCTTTTGTCGATAGCGTTATGAAAGCCGGCAGTCTCTTGACGTACTGGGAGAATGAAGATGCTTCCATGCGGACGCCGAACCGAGGTGACGAGGCTGGGAAGTGGACGAGTCCGGTGTACTCACTTGCGGTGCAACATGAGGCCCTTTGGCTTCTGTCTGGCCTAGAGAGCGGAGGCATTAACCTGCAGACTTGCCGGCACCAGGCTGGCACTCCCATCACGACACTTAAGGAGCATACCTCCGCCGTCTCTGTGTTGGCGCTGAGCCACAACGAGATGCAGTTATTGTCTGGGAGTTGGGACAAGAACATCCATGACTGGGATCTCAATACTGGCAAGTTAACACGGTCCTTCTACGGCGCAGACGGCCAAATAAGTGCCGTCGAGGTCCGGCCAGCGAGCGATGAATCTGTACCCGAGGTCTCGCAAGCCCTCCCAGAGCCGTCGAATGCGACTTTCTCCTCCAACAATGCAGACAGGCCGCTTGCGAACGGCACGTTCATCAACGGGTTCGACAACCATAGCATCAAAGGTGACGAGGCCGATGCTGCGGGCTCGCCGAACGGTAGTCTATTCGGCGACAACGATGCTGGTGAGAACGACCATGGCTCGTTGTTCGGGGAGGACAATGCTGCCGTCAGCGGAAACGTCTTTGGCGAGGACGATGACGATCTGACGAGAGCATTGACCAACGACATCCAGGAGACGGACCTAGATGCGCCCGGTGAATTCGACGTGGATATGGGTGGCATGGGGTCAGGCGGACCGGTGCAGCCACCCAGCGTCTTGCCTCTGATACCATCAAGCGCGGACGTAGACGTTGACGCAGACGCCAATGACGAGCCAGATGGTACGATACCTGTCCCATCACCAAAACTCAACGGTATCGGGCCTGCTATCACCTCGACCCATCAATCGCCTACCACCTCGACCGCATCCGCATCACTCCCAACCGGGCTTCCCCACGCTCACGAGCCACTCACGGCACCCCCAACCGACGAGTCGACCGCACACACCACCAGCACCACCGCCGCCGTCGCAACATCCACCGCCGACCTCCCCCCTCAAAGCGAATCCACCTTCCTCTCCACCAGCATTGACGGCACGATCCGCATCTGGGACCGCCGCGTCTCCCAAGCCGTCGCCGTCCTCAAACCCTGGGACAACACCCCCCCATGGTGCACGGGCGCCTGCTGGAGTCCCGACGGTAACACCTTCTTCGCCGGCCGCCGCAACAACACCGTCGACGAGTACGAGATCCGGAAGCTCTCGAGCTCACGCAATGAGCCGAGCAGGCAGTTTCGGTTTCAAGCCGGTTCTGGCCCTGTGTACGCTGTGCGAGCTATGCCGAATAGTAGGCATTTGGTCTGCGCTAGTCAGGATATATTGAGGATTTACGATCTGCAGCATGAGAGTGCTAGTGCGAATAGTAGGGGTCGGGCGAGCGCGACGCCGTTTGCGATCTTGCCGGGGCATCGGGGAGGGGTCATTAGTGCGATACATGTTGACCCGAGGTGTCGGTTTATGTTGTCGGTGGCGGGGAATCGGGGGTGGGAGGGGAGCACGACGGAGGTTTTGTTGGGGTATGAGATTGGGGTGTTGGATGAGGAGGGGGTGTGGCATAAGTGAGAGAGTTCCCGGGGTCTTTCGCACTGATACGCGTATCATGAATGCAGAAACACCTTCCTCCTCCCTTCGAGCAAACTAGGCACCGCTTGATCCGGCTTCCATAGCCTATGCGACGCGCGACCCGGATCTACTCGACGACCATAAAGGTCGGACTCTTGGTCACCTCTACGCCCCACCTGCAAGGCTGCATGTCGCACCGTGGCGCGCCGTACATGTATACAGTGAAGCTGATGTGTTCTTCGTCACAGCCCTGAGGCATTCATGCCTACAGCCTTGCCTGCACCTGTGCACTTCTGTTTGCTCACAAGATCGATCACTCAATTGTTCTTGTGCTCACACTGAGTCCACAACACACTCACGCCACTGCCTCGGATCTCCACTTGATCAACTTCTAGGGTCATCGTCGACCTTTCTCAACATCTCACCGAGTGCACGCATACCCATCATGGGAGACTCGATGCAGGCGCTCAGACAAGAACTGGCGAAGCTCTCACGCCCGAGTGCACACATGGAAGACTCGATGCAGGCGTTCAAACAAGGACTGGCAAAGTAATCACACCAAGTTCTTTCATCTTGCCTGGTCGAGCTAACGGAATCGAAGCACATACAAGACCGAAGAATTCGCAGACTTCACCATCATTTGCGGTCCGCACACATTCAGGGTCCACAAGGTTATCATTTGCCTTCATTCGGAATACTTTAGGAGCGCTTGCAGAAGTAATAGGTTCAGAGTATGTCAAGCACCTTGTAGTGACGCTGTTTGTCTTGCTTACACCAAGATCAGGAGGGTGAAAAGGGCGAGCTCGTACTGAGGACTGCTCAATCGGAGGATGACGAAGACGGGGCGTGCGACGACCCAGAGGCCGTGAAACACATGATCCATTTCTTCTACCATCTGGACTACGATGCGGTGCCGACGGAAGCCGACGTTACTAATGTTCCTGATTCGCCAAGCCAAGTGTTCGCCGAACCTCCACGTCAGCTGGCGGCCGGACACCCCTTCTCCAATCGCCGAGGCAGGGTGATCACACCGCACCCACAAACTACCAAGCCAGTGATCAAAAGGGACGGTACCATGGCCATGCATGCTAAGGTCTTTGCTGCCGCTGTCAAGTACCAGATTCCAGCTCTGCAAGCTATCGCAGCTTCGAAGTTCACCGCGGCGATCAGAACAAACTGGGATCACGACGACTTTGCCGAAGCCGCGCACACCGTCTACACTACCACGCCCGATGAAGTGCGTGGACTCCGAGACGAGGTTGCCAACACACTCGCCCAGCATGGGGGTCTGCTCGACAAAGCTGAAGTCGAGGCGGTGGTCTGCGCTATCGATGGGCTTGCGTACCAGCTGCTGAAGAGGAAGGTGCAAGGCAGCACGATCAACCCAAGGCAGGTCATGCAATGCGGGCGCTGTGGTATATCGTTCCGCGGTGAAGGGTGCCCAAACTGCAGTCCTCCCCGCCAGTGGTAGTGGGTTCTTTCTGCGTGCTCCGGGCCCCCGCAACATCTGCAAGGTCTGAGCACTTGAAGTGTCTGAAGTCGAAGTACGAAACCCGGCATCGAGGACGAGATCGAGAGGGAGCCCTTTGTGATGAGTGACTTCTTCGAAAACAGACGGTGTTTCGATCAATCGTTTGTGGCAGTCGCTCCTCGATCTTCGCACTAACAAGACATGGCTGAGGCGCTTACAATGGCCGCCAGACCCGGTAGAACAAACCTGACCGTATGCATCTTCGTCCATCTATCCAGCAATCGACTAAGCTCCCGTTCCTGCTCTGCGTTCAAAGCCTCACCCCCTCCCTTCATCATCTGCTGATCCATCTCCGCCACCCGATCATTGATCGGGAAAATCATATAAATCTCCCAGACAGCAATCGGGATTAGCAGCGCAAAACAAAGCAGATAGTACCCCCAGAGATCGTTGCCAACAGCGTAGCTCCAAGCTGTGAAGCCGACGCTTGCGGCGCCCAGCATACGGCTGCTGGGTTGCAAGTACCTCCCACCTAACGTGACGAGGTGCGTGAGTTCGGCTGCCTTTGCTTGTGCGGGCACGCGAGGGAGCTGGAGGAGCGGTATGACCCAGAGGGTGAAGCAGGCTGAGAGGCCTGCACGGGTGCGGTAAGCAGCCGAAGATGTCAAGTCCATGCACAGGTGAGGAGGATATGCGTACCGGAGAGGAACGCGAGGGCAAGGGTGAACGCGATCTGGATATATTGGAAGCCGGTCGGTGCCATAGTTGGTGACAGTACTGTATTCGTGAGGCTTTACTTTCGCTCCCCGACTTGCTGAAAAATTGCAGCGCGTTCGTTGCACCCTGATTTATCAGTTTTACAGTGATGGTGATTCTGAAAAGCCTACAATACCGTGGTAGATGAAGATCACGTGTGCTGTGCTGAAGGTGAAGGTGAAGTCGAATGCGGCTCGGCTTGCGGATATATCGCGATCCGCGGCGTCATAGAAAAGGTAAACGAGAGTACCACGAGCGGACACACGCACTGTTGAAAGACCGTCCCCTCCTAGATCCGGGTGTTCCAAGCACAATGCACATCCGAAGCCAGCCAGTCACTTATAACCACGTCCAGGCCGCTTCCTGTACAAATCCCCGAATACATCAAACAGAATTGACCTTGTGTGAACGGAAATTACTAAAATTCGATACCTGGTCTCAATGGCTTCTTTCGCCGTCCTAGGAGCGACAGGTAGTACAGGCAGCAGTATAACTAAGGTCCTGCTTCAACAGAAAGATTTGTCGATCCACGTCCTTGTCCGATCCGAAGCGAAGCTCTTCAAGACCATTCCTGGCATCGACACCGACCCCAGACTCCAAGTCTTCGAAGGCAACATCGTCAACATCGATGTGCTTACGGAATGCATCAGAGGCACCAAGGCTGTCTTCCTCGCCGTCGCGATCAACGACAACATGCCTGGCTGTACCATTGCCATGGAGACCGCAAGATCCGTTGTTGCCGCCCTGGAACGCCTGAAGCAAGAGAAGCCAGATTACGAGCTCCCACGGCTGGTGATCTTGAGCTCAGCCTCTCTCTCCGACCACCTCATGCGGAACTTTCCAGGACTCGCGCACGCTGCCATGTTGACAGCCGCTTCATACATCTACCAGGATCTCCGAGTGGCCGAGAAGTTCCTCCGCGCGCAGGAGCACTGGGGGGTCAAGTCGGTGTTCATCAAACCGGGAGGACTTGTGCACGATGCGCAGAAAGGACATGAGCTGAGCCTGGACAGGCAGCAGACGTTCTTGAGTTTTCTGGATCTCGCTGCAGGCATGGTGGAGGTCGCGCAGGCTGAGAACGGGAAGTGGGATATGAAGGACGTGAGCGTGGTCCCGACGGCCAAAGACGTCAAGATCGAGTGGCGGGTGCCGTACTTTGTCCTGCAGGGCTTCCTGATGCACTTCTTTCCGTGGCTTTGGAATTACCTCCACTAAGCGGCGGTCGAGCTCTTGGTCAAGTCCTCTTCGTTGGTCAGTGGTCAGGTCCATAGAGTTGCCGGTATGAGGGAACGTCGCGCTTTGAAGTGCATTTCTACGCGGCCTTCACTCAGAAATTAAACCCCAAGATGATGAAGCCAGGCGCCGACGCGCCGCAGTGTTGCTCATAGCGGGTTGCCATGTACTAGGCAGAAAGTCCAGGGGCGTCGCGTTGCCCAGGCGGTGATGCTGAGGCTTTGGTGCACCATCTCAGACGATAATGGTCACGAAGCAGTAGTAACAGTAATGGTCTGTTTTGGATGGCGAAGAGGTAGACGGTCTGGAATTACGGAGGGGACCCTTTGAGGATAACCGCGAACCGTCCAGTATCTCAAACGCTGAATAGCACACCACGTTCAAACTCCCGTCTTTCTACCATGTATCAACCGCGATGGTGCTTCCATATACGGAGTATTCACTTTCCAATACCCAGCGCCACGATCCATTACAGCGAGTTGGGCACTAGAATTCGTTCACCGCACGTAGACTGTATCGGGTCTCCCTTCAGCACCCTGCAAGTAATTTGTCCACTGGGTACAACCGTCCGCGGACACAATGGGATCTGTGCCATCGGAAGACGATGCTTCGGCAGCTGTGTCTGTCAGCCTCGAGGAGCTACAGAATGGAACAGTGTCCTTGGAGACTCTCGAGAGAGCTTTCGGTCCTGCTTCTCTTGGCATAATCATCGTTCGCGATCTCCCACAAGAGTATCCGGACTTGAGGCACAGGTTGTTGAGCTATTCTTCTTACCTTGCTAACCTACCTGAATCAACACTAGGTGAGTGCGACTGTTTCAAAAGACAACTAGCTTGACACTGACAACCTGGTAGCGAGTGTAGAGAAGCCCGAAACAAGTTACAGCGTCGGATGGTCGTGCGGGAAGGAGACTCTCGCGAACGGCCGCTACGACACGCTGAAAGGCTCTTACTACGCTCAACCTGTTCATGATGCCGCGCTCGAGAGGAAAGCACGTGAATTGTACCCCAAGTGCATCGAGATGACCTCGCCCAACGTTTGGCCAAGCGAAGAGACCTTACCAAGCTTCGAGAAATTGTTCGAACAGCTTTGTCACATTATTGTGGATACCGCTGCACTAGTAGCCCGGAGTTGTGACCGGTATGGAGTTGCAAAGCTGGAAGACTACCAGCCTGGTACACTGGAGAACATAGTGCGGACCAGTGTGTCAACGAAGGCTAGGCTGCTGCACTACTTTCCTCCCCCGCCCGTGAAGCCCGAGGACGAGAGGCCGGACTCCGCGATGGCTACGGATGACGATTGGTGTGCTACTCATACTGACCTCGGCGCTCTCACGGGCTTGACGAGCCAGATGTTCGTCGATGAGGAGGCGCACTCCCCATCTACGAAGCCGGACAAGTCCGGCGTGTTGCCACTACTGCCTGAACTCGACAGTCATCCGGACTCGAAGACGGGTCTTTGGATCAAGGACCGCTCGGGCCGCACTACGCAAATACACATCCCACGCGATTGCATGGCCTTTCAGACCGGCCAAGCATTGGAGCACATCACTCGCGGCAAGTTCAAGGCTGTGCCGCATTTTGTACGAGGGACAACGGCGGACAAGGGGGGTCAGATTGCTCGCAATACGCTTGCTGTCTTCACTCAGCCGAATCTGTGGGAGATGGTCGATGATCGGAGAGACTTTGCGACCCTCGCTCAGGCTATCTTAGGTGGCACTGTATAGACACTGACCACCATTATCTGGACCTGGTATGGATTACTATTTGCGGGGGTGATCTCTCCCTGGTGTAGTCGCCTCGTGCCCTCTTCTCCGGCCTCATGGACTCACGGCATCTCAGGCGCGAGCATAGCCGCTCAAGCACGACTTCTTGGGTACGCTACACTATGACAGCTGTGGCTCCTCGCGCATTATCGATGTCTACTCACACACCTCATTGATCGCTCCAAGAAGTCCGGCTTCACCACTGAGTTGTGCAGCTCTCCAATCGTACTCATGCACGTCACCGCCGGACCTCCGACCCCGAAACCGAACCGACCCAGTACTCATGGCCTCACAACCACGTCAGCGTCAGCTTCATACGTCCATATCTTGAGACAGGCCCCAAACATCGAGAGGACGCCGATCGGTATGGACCTGGTAATGCGTTCCCTTCTCACGCATAGCTGAGTACAAGAGACTCATCGGTGTCAAGATTCTGTGCTGGGCTGCGCTTGCTGCTGTTCGGGAGTTTGTGGTCGAGGCCCTCTCCAGCGAGTTGCATGAAGCGCGGGTGTATCACTGCTCGCGTGCTGGCAGCGTCGTGGGCGACCATGGCAAGGCCAAAGTTCTCCACCGAGTCGAAGGGTTCCGGGGGCTTTCAGGTCATCGTGGTGAAGTCTAGGAAATGCCGTGGATCGTTTGCCTTTCTGGCAGACAAGTTTCTGGTGCTCACGTATGTTGGCCGAGGAACTATCCGGTCACTTTCGGAACATGGAGTAAGGCGGTACCGGTCTTGGGAGTTCACAGTTTCGCCGTCATAACTGCCACTCAATTGAACACGATGATTTGAAGGCGATCTGTTTTGGCGTATATGCTAGCGGTGCATCTTCTGTAGTACTGTAAGTACTGCCGTTCCTGTACCGTATGGCAGACATGCAGTTCCAAGTGTGCACGCTAGGCCTGTTGCGGATACGTCACGTGAACATCTGGCTTTCCGAGCGATCAAGCAGTTTCGACAGGTCATGTAAGGGATGCATCCATCGTCACAGTGTCTGTAGACCGGTACACTTTTGATGGGTGACGAAACCATGTGGCAATGACCGCAGGACGCTTCGGCGCTACAATATCAGCGGCACATGTCACAAGAGAAGGGAAACGTGCCGGACTCTCATTGACACTGTTGCACTGATATCCGAGGACAAGTGGTCCGCCGCCTGCAAGATACACAAGGACTCATGGCTCTCTGGTCCTCCATCTCGGCGTCTTGGACAACCAAGGAAGGCTCCATGCCGCCGCCTGCCATGCTTGATAATCAATGGCGGACCGACAGCAAGACGGGGGTTCGTTGGCGAGCCGGTATGGCCTGGATGCCTCCAGGGGTGGTGGAAGTGCTCGGAGGGGGCTCCACGAGCTTGGTTGGTCTGCTCGACGACGGGAATATTCTGAAGTACCCGAGCGTTGAGGGCGAGTGCGCCAACGAGCTCGAAGTCGAGGCCGCGATCTACGAAGCGCTGGGCGCCCACCCTCGTGTCGTTGCGTTCCTTGGTCGATCTATGCACGGATTGAAGCTCAAGCGGGAAAACAGTTTTACTGAGTACCTCGACAAAATATACGACCCTGTGTTGAAACTGAGGTGGGCGCGGCAGACGGCGGAGGGTGTGAATTTTCTGCATTCGCGCGGAGTGATACACTGTGACCTCCACCCGGACAATCTACTTTTGGACGATGAGAAGAACATCAAGATGTGTGATTTCCAAGGGATAATGGGCGCTCTCGACGGAAAAGCAATGGAGCGAGACCGATACTGCCTCCCCCGTCTTGATGATGACTACACTCCATCGATCCAGTCCGACCTCTTCGCTCTCGGAAGCACCATTTTCAGGATAATGACCGGCAGCGACCCGTATCAGGACCTTCCCGATGAAGAAGTCGAGCCCAAATACCAGCAGCTCGACTTCCCCGCAACCGATTTCACGGCCGGTGCGCAAGTGCTGAAGTGCTGGCAGCAAGAGTACTCCTGTGCCGCCGAGGTCGTTAGCGAACTGGGTAATATATACCCTATCAGTACATGTATCTGACTTACATTTCTGGCATTTTGGGTTGGGCGTCTCCCTGCAGCCCTCCCGCTTCTTTGTTGAGCCGGAGACCGTACGCCTCATGTTACCGCATTTGCTGGGGCAGGGTATGTATGACATGGCTACCCGCGTGTGTCCGCAAGAATACCTGATCAGTGACTCGACTTCGGAGCACATCGCCAAGGTCGGAGTCGCGGAAACGGTGAAGATTCGTCGGTAGCAGCAATGGTCGTCGCGCCGAGCAATGCGTTAGACAGCTAGAGCAAGTAAGGTAGGTGGGTAGCAGCGCAGGTCGATCTACCGGGCATCTTGTAGTATTATGGAGGGGTCTGAAGGGGGTCCATGTGGATCGTCGATGTTGATTGTTGGACGACCTGCGTCCATCGAGGCATGCAAGAGCTCAGCTGGCTGCAGCCTATCATGCTATCGAGAGTAAGGTACACGCATGATTACCTGGTAATCCCCGGGTGCTGGAGTCTTGAGAGAAAAGACCACTACATGTACCACTGCATGCGAGGATCATCGATCAATGAACAGAGGCAGAGGCACCAGGTACGCTCAGTGCTCATTTGATACGACTCTTGAGAAATAATGCCAGCGTCTGTACAGGTAATCTCGGGGCTGCTGCAGGCTCTGTCGAAAGACGACGACATCCTCGCATCGATACTTGCAGTGGATGCATGTCCTGGAGAAAATGTACGCCCTCTGCCCACGACCACTTATATTTTCGACAGACGTTCATTGCACGGGATGTCCACGTGACCGAGGACGGAAGTCATTGAGGTGGAAGCATCTCAGCTTCTAGGGCAACGTCGGACGACACAGCCGAAGCGCGACCTTTACACGACAACGTATTTTCTGTGCAGGTGGACAATTGGCTAAGTTGACGTTGATCCATGTCTGCACGAAGGCCGGGAATAGTCTCTCTCACTCCGACTCATACACAGTAGCACCATATCATGACGGAAGATGATGCTGTGGACACGGCGTGCAGAGACGTGTGTCTTGTCTTCAGTCTCTGTGAAGGATGCTGAGTCGCCAAGTACTTCTCCAGCGGCTATCGTCAACTTCACCACTACTATAGGCAATCTTGCAGCCTCTCTTCAACACTGAAAACTCAATGGCCACATGCATCTCAGAAATGCTTTCTCCTGTCAAGTCCAGCCTCACGAGTAAGACACAAACGTGGACCAATGGGAGCTGCCTGCGAGGCTGTAAGGCTGCTCAAAACGCCCCGTGACGCAGGGAAGCCACCACGAGGTTGGTCAAAGCCCAAGCCTCCTTCACATACATGTACATATGTATTATTGACCGCTCAGCCTCGTGCTCTGAAGAAGCAACAGGTAGCCTCGGGCTAACAAAAAGCAATAGATAGCCTCGTCGCCCACCTGCGTACCTGCGACGAATTGTCTGCTGGCTCTATTTTCATTTTCTAAGCTCCAGTCCATATACATGGCAAAACCCAGGACAATGCTGTCATCTGCGACGCTTTTCACTACTCTGCTCCACATCCTGACATTGACAAACGCTCAAACCTGCTACTTCACTGACGGCAGCGCAGCCGTGGACGACACACCCTGTCTCGACACGATCCCAGCCGGCCGAGCCAGCCCCTGCTGCTCCAAACTCGACATCTGTCTCACCAACGGCTACTGCCTCAACGCCGGCACCACGTTCAACCGCGGCTCTTGCACGGATCAAACGTGGAACTCGGCCGACTGCACGCACCAATGCACGCAAAGTACGCCATCATGATCAGACACCACTTCCACCCCAACGATAGCTAGCCCTGCTGACGCCCAAGGAAAGAGAAATACTCCGGCATCTGGCCTTGCGCAGGCGGCACCTTCTCCTGCCAACTGGGTAATTGCACGGAGACGTTCTCGATCCCCAGCGGCGGCCTCACGATCAACGACGCCACGCTCCGGGCCCTCAATGTGTCGTATAGCGCTTTGGCGGGTACGGCAGCGACCGCCACGAGCACGGTGACTGTCACGCCCTCCTCCGCGCTCGCAACAAGTACCGTCACTGTGGCACCGTCATCCACCGCGCTCACAGGCGACTACGTATCGCGAGGCACAGCAGCAGGCATCGGTGCGGGCATTGGGGTACCGCTGCTGTGTGCACTTGTGGCTGTCAGTGCGATGTTGGTGGTGGAGAAGAGGAGACAGAAAAATGTGCAAAGCACTGATGAGTCTGCGACTCGATCTGGAGGGCAGGATCTCCCGGAATCGTTTTCGCCGCAATCGCGACGAGGAGATGGGAGGGGGGAGGCATATCATGAGATGGCGCCTGCTAAACCGCAGGAGATGGATAACCAGCAGAGGTTGTTTGAGCTTGCTAATGGGCCACGATGATGTGGGTGAGCTACCAATCACGGTGTACAGTATTCTAGAGGTGCTGCATTGGTTGATCCAAATGAACCTCACCACCAGAGAATTCGTCCGTCCTACTTGTCTCAAGCACACTCTCATGCCACACAAACCCCCTTCCACCTCACACCCCCTCTACCACCCTCACTTCGCCGCCCCATGGATGAATAATCTATCCCCAATCGGCTGCTCGCTCCTCTCCTGCAGTCCCGCCCGCGCCCCATCCTCCTCGCCCCCAAACACCAACTGCGCCTTCAAACTCCACTCCAACGGGATATTCCACTTGGCGGCCGCTTTCTGGTCCGGCAGCGGATTGTAGTGTTGCAGATTGCACCCGAACCCTTCGGCTTCCAAAGCTGTCCAGAGGAAGTACTGGTGCATGGCCGAGGTGTGCTCGCTCCATTGCGGGAACTTGTCGGCGTAGGCCGGGAGGTTGGTCTGGAGGGTTTTGATTGGGGCGGGGTCTTCGTAGAAGAGGGCCTGTGTACCTTAGTATTAGCTGTCTAGTGCTTTGGGTCATGCTTGTGCGTGGAATGCCTTACCGTCCCGTAAGCCTTCCGGAAGCCCTCGATCCTCTGGCCAGTGTGCTCCCACTTGTCCTCCGGCACGTGGGCTTTCAGGATGTCGCGCACGATATCCCAGAAAGCGTCGTGGTCGTCTTTGAGCAGGACGACGATGCGGGCGGACTGCGAGTTGAAGGACGAGGGGACCTCTTTGATAGCGAGGCGGAAGACTTCCTCGATCTGCTTGTCGTCGACGGGGGCCTTCTTGTTGAGCTGGTAGATGGTGCGGCGGTGCACGGCGGCGTCCTTGAGGGTGGTGGAAGTATGGGACATGTTGGCGGTGGTGGAGGTGAGGTTACGACGCGGGGTGTTGAGTGGGGTGATTGGGGAGGGAAGGGGGAAATGGAGGAGTGAAGAAGATATAGCGAGAGACGAGGAGGTGGTATGAGGGTTTTTGACTGCGAGCCTAGACAATGAACGGAGTGGGGCGAGGAGGAGGGCCATGTCGGTAGCTAAATAGACAGCAAGACCTGCCGCAGCAAGAGCGAGCAAGACGCCGTAGTAGCGCCAATTGGCCCGCCAGCATTTACGCGCTTTTGCTGACCTGATCAAGAGTACATGTAATTGTGAAGGGAATGATGGGAGCCGCTCCAACGTTGCTCTCGCATTATTTGTTCCGCTCCTCCAGGAGGAGACAAAGGGCTGAGCGGGAACCTGACAAACACGTTATCCATCAGTCGTGGCTGTCCCATTGAAAGCGGCACTCTTCCGCATGTACGACTTGGTTGACGGCACAGCGCTTACGGCATCAGAATCACAATTGCCTCGAAAGAGGGCAATGAATAGCTTGCTTATAATCGATCTCGTACCACCGTAATTATGCCTGATTAACAATGCTATCCCACTCCACTCCCCTGCCGATCCCAACTACTTTCAAACAAAAGCAGGCGTACTCTCCCGACTTCTCTTCTCCAGCCACTCACTCGCCATCCTCTGTGCCGGGCTCCCCTTCCCACCACCGCCACCGCCACCGCCACCGCCACCACCACCACCACCACCACTGCTTGTTCCCTTCGGCGGCGAGTACCGCGACACGGACCGCTTCCGGTACGCCGGATGCACAGCCGAGGGCGTCCGGGACTTATTGGGTGCCCCGGCGGCCAACCACTCGGAGCTCGAGAGCGCGGGTAAGCCGCTTCCCGTGTCGGCGGCGGGGGAGGTGTTCTCTTTGTTGTCGTTGATCGCGTGGTGGCCATGTGTGGAGGACTTCCTGACAGCCGGGAGGTGGTGGGAAGCATAGGGTCCGGCTGAGATGTTGCGGATGGTATTGTCTTCTAGCATGTTCACGGTATCGCCTTGCGTGGGTCTGCGGCGAATTTCGAGAGGTGTCGAGCGTCCTGTTGAAGAGCTTTTGTAGTTGGCTCGGAGCTCGTAAGCGGATTGGTGTTTGTTCGCTTTCTTTGCTTGGTGCTCCGAGGGTGTGACGAAGTGCTTGATCGAGGTTGCGGCAACGTTATCGTCGAGGCGTGGGAGTGCGCCACTCATGGTGTGATCAGTATCCTCGGAAGTCTGAACACTGTCGACCTTTGGAATCGACTGCATTCGCGCAATCGAAGCTCGACCGGTGACGACCCGATGGCGCGGAATGGCTTGCCGCTGAGTCTGGCGGTCAGGGATCGACTGTATAGTCTGCTCTCGATCGCTGCTGCTTCCCGCACGAGACCGAACATTCTTACTAGTGATACTCTCGCCACTGGAGTTGCGAACCGAGTCCACAATCGGGTAGCGCTCGTTCATGAAACTCGAGCGTCGACTGCTCGCCGGTGGACGCCCGGTCGCTGTTGAGTCCGGCCGTGCGCTGATCGTCGTGGACACGGGACGTCCATCAGTAGGAGGTACGATGGAAGTACGCCGAGCCTGATCTCCGTGACTGGTTTGCTCCGCTGATGTCGAACACGAGCCATCAGCGGCATCTCCATTAAGGAAGGCTTGCGCAAGACTGAAGTCTTCTCCCTCAGCCTTGAAGCCGCTCATCTCGTCCGACAGCCACCGTCGCCACTGCCCACTTGTCTGTGCGGGACGTTGCTTGGTTTCCGGCTTTGGCGGAGAGATAGCATAGCTCTTCACTTCACGCCCGGTAATCGTGACCACCATACCACTATCCTCTACAGGCATCCAGGGTTGGGGCGAAGCACCATCACTAGCTCTGGAGTACACGCTCGGTGAGAGCATAGCTTCCCGGTCTACCGGGTGGAGATGTTCCCCAATCTTAGCGTGGTGCGGCAAGTCGTTGTGGTGAACAGGTTGCTGAACAGACTGATTGAGTGAACGGAGCTCGTAAGGATTCTCGTCCATATCTGCCCGCGCCGGATGAGGCGATAGTTCGTCGAGGGGACTTTGCCACCGATTTTTCGACTTCTCCATGCGCCGCTGGAGCTGCTCGTGCGAAGGCGCCGGGGCTTTAATGGCCCGCCGGCGCTGCAATAGCGTGTGGTCGGACGATGCCCCCGGATGCTCATCGAGAGGTGTCCGTCGTGAGACATGGTGTTCGGCGACATGTGCCGGACTCAGTACCTCTTCCACCGGAGAGCAGATGCGGTGCTTATAGGCTTGCGGGTCCGGAGTGACCGAGCGTATGGTCGGCGTGCTGTACCTCTTATTGCTCGAGACGGTATCGTTGGACTTTTGCTGGGACGGCAAGCTTGCGAGACCCGACGAGACTCTCGAGGTACGATCGTCAGTCCCATCACCGGCATACTCATCGTCCGGCGTGGGCGTACGTTTCGCCGGTTTCATTCGCTGCTGGAGAGCATTGTACAGGCCTTGACTCTCCTCAGACGTGCTTAGCTCAGCCTTACTTGGACGCCGCAGCCGGTTCTGCACTGGTCTGCCGAAGAAAGATTTGGCCTTTCGCAGGGTAGAGATGCTGTTACTGCGCACCAGGCCGCCGTGCTCTTCCACGGAGCCCAGATGTGCGGCTTCAGCTCGGGACTTGCAGGTCCCTGCCGCGGTGGAAGTCGCCCAGCTCGTGACCCGTGATTGGGCGCCTCTGGACTGCGCACCACTGCTCCTGCTGTTTGTGCTGGTAGCCTGCGGCTCGGTAGCAGCTATCAACGTGTCCTCCGAGACGCTGACGAAAGGGTCCGCAATCTTGCTCGGCACTGTCAGAGGCGCTTCTTCGCTCGTGCCATAGTGAGAGCGCTTGGCCTTCACATGCTGCTGGGGGAGACCGCTTGGAGCGCTCGAAGCCTTTCGGAACACCTTTTTGATTCGACCTTTGAGCGTCTCGGAGAAGTTGCGTGGCTTCGTAGCTGACTTGGTGATTGTCACCGGTACCAGTGGAAACCGTTCGGATGCGGGCGGTAGAGATGCACGAGTGCCATCGCCGGCGTAATTGAGGGACGGGAGGGTGGTATCGTAGCTGCTGTCGCTGGTAGTGAAATGGTTCGTTGCGCGACGTTTCTGGAACGGCGCCAGTATGAACGACTTCCGTTCTCGAACTTTCTTCTGCTGGAAGTCTTGCAGACATCTGTCTCTTGCCAAAGTGAGGATCTCCTCATCTGTTTGTGTCTCCCTGATCGACGGCCTGATGGGTTCGAGAGCATGTGCGGTGACGTTGGGCTCTCCGAAGTCCGATAGGTGTGCTGTATCTATGCCAAGCCCACCTGTATGCTCGCTCGCAGGGGTGCTACTAAGCTGAAGCGTGGAGCTCCGCTGCACCAGTGGTACGGGGCGACGAGGCACAGGACTGCCATCAGCGTACACTGACTGAGGTTTGCGAGTCCGCAGGCTGGTCGCTGACGGAAGCGTAAGATTCTCTCGCTGCGATTGAGTCACCGCAGAGCTCGGCGGTATCACGGAGCGCTTGCGTGTGACAACTCTCTCTCCGCCAGCACTATCCTTGGCGTTCTCATTCACGGTCGGGGGCTGCTGGCTTCGACGCGACTGCGGTGGCCTGCTCTCGCCCTTGGTGTAAGTCGACCTCCGTCTCCCGAGCCTGGCGTCCTCGAAATAGCTGCCTTCCGTCCGACCCGTGGTCTGGCTCCGACGTCGCTGCAAGTGAACCGCCGGTCTGCATGCTTGATTATCGTATCGATGGGCACGTTTATACGCTTCCAAGGCGGCCACCTCAGCTTGTTGCTTGGTGGCGAATGGATCGGTGGATGTGGAGTCGCGGTGATGTCCGGAGGATGTCGTGTGGTGCGATGAGGCGATGGACCGCGTGCGGCGCAGACGGTCTTCTGCGGTGCTGTTTGAAGGGGAAAGCATATTGACTCGTTTGTGGCTCAAGGATTTCTTCGGGCACTCTCGTCGCGCGTCCCGACATCAAGAGAGCTCTCACTAAGATGCGACATTTGGCATGCTATGAAATGAAGCTGGAGGAAGGGAGAGGCAGCACTTACATGTCCGGTCGCTCTCTACCTTGGGCAATCGCAGGCCAGATACTGAGCCTTTCTCGGAGGCAAGTGTCAGGGTGAGAGCGTGTTGAAAGCATCGTGGCGCTTGCCATGGCGGTACAGGCGCTGCCTGCAAGACGACGAGCGCACCCTCGTGGTTGACATGCAAGTGCATGTAAGGTACCTTCGGTATGCAGGTGTGCATTGTTGCGCTGTCTACCTTCAACTTGAGAAGGCGACGGATGTTGGTGGTGATGTGCGAAAGAACCCGCACAGTTGAAGTCTGGTGCTGCGATAGACGGAGTTAGTTAGCATTCGTACCTCCGAGCGCGCTCATGAGATGGAAACGCGAGGAGACCGACGAGCAATTGTACCGACAAAGCGCACATTTGTTTCAAAGAAGTCATTGGCATCCACTATATGGTTTCCAGCGAGATGTATACAACATTAGAAACCCATAGTAGCATCCCACGCAATGCGTAGTAGGCTTGTTGTCGCCACCCTCACATCCAACCTCTCGCGAGACTCGCCCCGTACGCTATTCCCTCACTCTCATCAAGCTACAGTCCATGCAAGTATCCACGCCAGACGAATGGCCAATGTCCTGGACACAAGTCGCTGATCTAAAGAGATTCACTGCGCACCAGAGTGCGTCAAAAGGCGCGGTCATCGTACTAATCAGGCCTTGTCCTAGCATAGCGGGCTCGTTCCCACAAGTCGGTGCTCAAGATGGAGTAAATTGCGAACTCTTACTCGTCCTTGAGGCTTTGGAAGAAAGCCTCTAGCTCCTCGGCGACCTCACTCTCAATCTTGCCGGTGATGTCATTGATCTTCTTGGCAAGCTTCTCGGTGCGGACAGTGACCTCTTCGTCGATCTTCCCGAAGTCAACGGAGATAGTCTTCTCCTCCGGCTCCTCGCGGCTGACCTGGTAGTTGCCCTTCTCGACAATGGAGCTGAAGTTGCCCTCGCCACCACCGTTCCAAGCGAGGATGTTGGCCGTGCTGCTGGGAACGTCGGTGAGAGCCCCGACAGTGGCGATGGAGATGAGGTTAGACTTCAGCTTCTTTGGGGTGATGTCGGCGACGGCGTATCCCGAGCCCTTGCTCGGCTGGAGCGAAAGCAGGTAGGCGAGGAGACCTGCAATATGCGGCGAGGCCATGGAGGTGCCAGAGATGGTGTTGATGGCGTACTTGCTGCCGATCCAAGTGGACTGAATGTTGAGACCTGGCGCGAAGATGTCGTTGCACCGGCCGAAGTTCGAGAAGTAGGCGCGCTCGTCGGCCAAGGTGGAAGCACCGACAGTGACGGCCTTGTCGGCGGCGGCGGGCGAGTAGCTGCACGAGTCGGCGTTGTCGTTACCCGCAGCGACAGCGAAGTGGATACCGGCATCGACGGCAGCATTGACAGCCTGGTCGAGAATAGCAGATTTGCCGCCACCAAGCGACATATTCGCGGCGGAGCCCTTGAACTTCTTGTTCTTCCCACTCTTCGCAGCCGACACCTGTTCGAGATGCGACTCGACGGCATACTCGACGCCCTTCACGACGTCGGACATAGAGCCAGACCCGTTTGAACGCAGGACTTTTACAGCCTTGATATGCGCCCTCTTTGCAACACCATACTTCTTGCCAGCTACAGTGCCAGAGCAGTGCGTGCCGTGTCCGTTGCCATCCTCATCAGGGTCGCCTTGCGGAATAGTCTTGCCCCACGATGCGCGACCCTCGAAGTCAACGTGGTCTACGTTGGTACCCGTGTCAATGATGTAGACGTCAACACCCTCGCCGCTACCATTCGCGTAGAGGTATTTGTTGAAGTTGCCGAACGAGAGACTGCCGCGATGCGAGATGCGAGCAAGACCCCAGGGAGCGTTCTTCTCGATGGCCGAGTCGGGGGAGTCGAGGGTATGTACCTCCTGGTCTCTCTCGATGAGTTCGACCTGAGTAGATTCGTCAGTAGCTGTTTACATCCCGTTCTGGCTGCTGTGCTCGAGTAGTGTGAGGTCACATGCTCTAGGCAGCAATGAGGCGACTCACATCGGGATGTCTCCGGATCTGCTCAATGACGTCCTCGTCGAAGTGACCCGAGTACCCAAGCAAGCTGCCGGCGATGTTGTAGGTGTGCTTCAGACCGCTGAAGATATCATCCATTATTGGGGTCTGCGATCGCTTCCTGAGATCCATCTTGCGGGTCTGGACATTGAGGTGGATGTCCTGGACCCAGCTGTGGTGGATAGCCGCATGCTTCTCTGTGACATGCTTCTTGAACTTGATGATGTAGTTGTCTGCAATCTCCTGGGCGTTGGAGGCGGAGAGGATCGGGGCGGCGTCGCGGTGGATGCTGCTGTCGAGTAGCACCGGTGACGCTGACACTGACGCCAACGAAACAGCCAAGCTGAGGAGGCCCTTCATGGTGGGCGAGCGGACAATCGGTGCGGTGCGATGCGTATAAGCGGACAGGTGGATGGTACGGATCAAGGAGCAACACAGGGAGGATGGGGTGATGAGGGAGAGGACGATGGGTGGAATGATAAGGGCTGGGAGCTCCGAGATACGCGCAAGCAAGAGGTCCAGGTAACCGGCGGCAACGGCGTCACATGTCACATGCGCCGTACGACATTACATAGCCACAAGTGGCACAAGCTCGGGATGTGGAAGGTTAGCCGGAGGGGCACGTGCTCACTGTTTCGGTTGGTGAATATCAATATGCCTGCTGTACAAGTGGTCGCAGACATTACGCTGTGTTACTGTGTAGAACCCACCGTTACGATAGGTACGGTAGAATACCTCGCACTGTCGGTGATCCAAAGTTCGAGGAATCTCGAATCGCCACCAACACCACCATCTCTTACGCCAGTCTGTCCCGAGACACTGGTGCCAAGGCTGATTCCGCTCGAACATCTTGTGAACACAGAAACGTCTACTGCATCCTGGAGGCCAGCTGACGGACGACTTAGGATTCCTGTAGCGGCAGAGCAGGGCGACCGGCAATGCCGCGGATCTTAGCCACAACACTGTAGCAGAATGAACAGATACGCTGCCACTTTCCGCAATCGACATGGCCTCGCAAGTGGGCGAGGTCGGTCGCACCAGATCATCCACGAGCGCGTCAAGAGGTCTGGACGCTGTTGAGAGGGAGTCAGTGACTGCAGACCTGGTTCGCCGACTCGCTTGGCGAGAAGGTACTGCTTCAGTCGAAACCACCATCCGGCTGACCGAGGCCGCTGCCGAACTTCGAGGAACGATCGGACGGGATAGCGCAGCTCGCGATGTCTTCCGACACGCAGCGGGCTTTGAGACGATTCTCACGACCATTGAGGATCTGACACAAATATCATCCAACGAGCAGACTCAAACGCCCGAGAGCCTCACGGACTTGGTGGACGGGCTACTGTCGGTCTTAGCTGTGGCGACGAACGATCATCGCGGAAACCAGAAATACTTCGACCAGCACCTCGACGGCTGGGCCTCATTGAAGGCTTCCCTAGGGACGTTCCACTTGGCAAGCATCGGATCAGGCGACGACGCAAGGATCAATGGACGTGTCGGTGAAATATGCAAGTCTTTGCTGAGATTGGCTGTGAACGATGCTGGCTTCGACTTACCTTCATTCGGCCCCCCAGCCGTTGAAGGTGTTATTGAAACCGTTCCCGAAGCAAATTATCAAGAGCCGAACGCCAGTCGCATTCACATCATCGAAAATCCGCAGGCCGCATGTATCGCAGTCCAGCTAGTTGTCGGAGACATGAATTCTGATTATGATCAATCGGCATTGACGGTGGCTGTATTGAGCGCCCTGTCACGACTTTGCAACGGCAATCTCCGTAATACGGTAGCGCTGTGGCACACTCAAGCGTTGACCACGGTGCTGGATGCAATGCTCAGGCGGGACCCAGTTAGTAGTGTAAGAGATGCGGCGCAAAGTCTGGTATTATGCTTTACCGATCTTGGTCTTGGCAGCTTGGATGACGTCGAACGTCTGTTCAGGCAGGCACGAGAAACAGATGAGGCAAAGGAGCTTCTACTGGCAATATTGCAGAAGTCCAAGGGACCTTCCTACGTGCAATTCGATCTGACACGATATGGCTACTCATCCATTGAGCTTCCCAGCTTTCCGCGAGCGTTCCCGCCGGCAACGGACTATACTCTGACCGCCTGGGTCCGCGTTGACACCTTCGATCCGAACTCCCACACGACGCTTTTTGGTGCTTTCGATTCTTCACAAGCCTGCTTTATCTTGATCTACCTCGAACAGGACAGTCACCAACTCATACTCCAGACTTCAGTCCGCTCTTCAAGGCCAAGCGTACGATTTAAATCCACCCGCTTTGCAGCCGGCAAGTGGTATCATATAGCGTTAGTACACCGTAAAGCCACTTCGGATCCACGTCAAAGTCCAGCCATTCTCTTCGTCAATGGCGACTTCGCCGAGCAGGTGAAATGCGCTTATCCCGAGGCGCCAGCGGCTCACGATGAGAAGCCAGTCACCGAGTCGCCAGGCCCTGGGTCGCAGCGTGCTAAGGCCGTGCAGGCCTTCTTTGGTACACCGCATGATCTTGCGTCCCGGCTCGGGCGGGATGAAGTGCACTCGAAATGGTCGCTGGCGAGTGCTCATCTATATGCTTCCGCGCTTACCGACGAGTTCGTCGCGGTACAGCATCGCCTTGGCCCCGGGTATACAGGTAAGTGCCCGAGAGGGTCTGTCCCATCGACATAGGGGACACCTACGAATGTATGCTAACGTCCTGCACCAGGCAACTATCAAGACTGTCTAGGTCCGCTACTGACCTACCGAGCATCTGCTGAACTCAACCGATACAACGAGCTGCTGCATCCGGAGAAGTCTGACAGGTCCGACATCGTCACGGCGACGGAGAGCCGCGGGAGCGAGGTCGTGCCTGAAAGCCGACTATTACTGAGCCTGAACGCCTCAGCAGTGATCAGACTGGACGGTAACGACGATCTCATGCAGGACATCAAGCATGAGCTAGACCGCAAGGCCTATGCTAGGTATCTGCTGCTTGCGCAGAAAGCGCGTGCGATCGCGATCAATCTCGCCATACCGACCGTCAACGAAGCAATCAGCCGCTCTTATGGTGAGTAACGAGCACTCCGTGATGGTGATCTACAGCTTCGACAGCCTTTGTCGAGCGTTTTGTGGTTCGTGTCTGACTGGTGGTAGGTACCGGCATCCTGACCGGCGACCCTGTAATCGCCGCTCCAAAGCGCTTGGACGATGCCACCTGGTCCCTAGCTGGGTGCCTCCCTCTTGTCGTGAGGCTACTGGAGGCCGCATCGACCAAGTTGGCTTTCCTCCAGGCTGTGAGAATGTATTTCGAGTGCGTAGTAGACAACTGGCGCATCAGCGAAGCCATGGAGAAAGGCAACGGCTTTGGCATGCTCGCCACGATCATCAGGGAGAAGCTTGGTTTCGACACCGGCTTTGCTACGACGAACGCTCCTGTGGCGGCAAAGCCGCCAGCCAGCGTACTGAATGTCGAAGACCGGCAGCATCTACCGGCCGAGCTTATGCGACTGATACTTGATTACGTAGGCTACCGCTCGCTCAAGCCCGAGGACAGCATGCTGATAAATCCCATGGCCTACCGAGTCTTGCTTGTCGACTTCGACACGTGGCGGAGATGCAATGTCGAGACGCAGAAACTCTACTACCAGCAATTTGTGCACTTCGTCGTTCAGAATCGACACCAGGCTTTCAACGCCAAGCGGCTGGTCCGGATGCGAGTGGTCCGGAAGCTCATAGAGGCCTTGAAGAGCGAGAGCATCTCCAAAGAGGCCGTGGAGCCGCTGATGAGAGCACTCAAGGCCCTTGTGGACAATGGGTCCGCTGGCGTGCTTTACAAGGATCTGGCCATGTTCGTAGCGTGGGGTCTGCAAGATGAACGGGCCATGGCTCTCAAGCCGATGCGGAATCTAGCCAGCATTGCACATCTCACGCAGAGGGTTGCATCGTGGGCGAGGCATGCGAAGAGCTCGAGACCGAGGTATGCCTCCTGCATATTTGCTTCTTCTCGTTCCATCGTACGCATAGCTGACCATACTCAAGCACACCGGGAGGTTATACTAGCCCGGCACCATCTACAGGACTGTCGCGCCCGGAGCTTGCAATCCATGTGCTTCAGCTTCTCACTGAGATAGTGTGTGATGGTCGCAGCAGCTCTGCCATTCGACGGTTCAATAAAGCTGTGCCGAATCGATGGCTTCTACATCTCCTCGCTGAGCCGCAAGTCCGCGTTATGGAGATGGCAATGCGTATCACGACCCGATCATTAGCAACTCTTGGGAAGGACTTCAAGACGCCTTTTGTGGAACGCAATTCGGGTTGGGTCACGCTCAGAAGTCGCCTCAAGATGCACTGGCGATCAGAGGCCCTGTGGCTGACATGCTTCGCCATTCTGTTCGGGTCAGATGTACCCACGGTGTCACTTGACAGCAGGTTGAACGTCTTCACTATGATCGAAATATTCCGGATCGGTACATCCACTGTCGTTGTTAACCCAGAGGTGCTCCCGGCCTTGATGGCTATGCTGGAGACGGGCCTTAGAACCGCAATCAAGGACAACGAGGAGAGTTCGGATGCTGATGCGGCACTTTTGAAAGCTATCATCCAGTTCCTGAACGAGCTATACACGCGAAGTCCGGCTTTCCAGGACTTTGCCGTGTCGACCCGCTATATTCAGGACCTCTCGTTTGTGCTGTATCCGGCTCTGGTTGGCTCAGACCGACTATCGGCCGAAACAGAGCTGCAGGCTGATAGAGACACATTATCATTCAGGGGACAAGAGGTGAAGATGGGTCCACACTCCAGCTCACTGAACGAGCGGCCGCCATCAGTACGGAGTATGAATGCCAACGAAGACAAGCGCACGCCGTCACCTCTGCCAACGAAGCGTATCCAAGGTCCTCGCCGCTTATCCTCCTTCGTCATGGTCAATCCGACTCCTCGTGCTCAATTCAGCACAGCGCTAGCACCGAAGAAAGCGGAACCAGTCAAACTCAACACCGGCAACGACCTAGTCGAGGCCCTGCTCGAAGTAGCCATCAGCCTGTTCATCGATCTCATCTGCGGCAAGAGGGACTTCCAGGGCATTGGACTGTTCCTGAAAGTTCCACCGGGGTTTCGGGAACACCAGGCGTTCTTTTGTTCGTTCCTGCAGATCAACACTTTCACGCAGCTGTGGAATCATTTGAAGCTCCGGCAGTCGTTGCTCCGCGATGGCACGGTGCTCAAAAGCTTGTCCCGGTACTGTCAGCATATTGCGGAAGCCGTTTTCGAGGGGTGGTTTATCGATGGAGCACAACCAGTCTTGGACTTCACGGGCCACCTCCTCGAATACCTACAACAGCCTGATGTGTGCGAGATCAAGGCGGTCAAGCTCTGTAGTCATCACACGAGCAGCATCCGAGTGGTTTTTCTTCGGGTCACCCTGTGGCGGCTCTCTGAGCTTGACGACTCGGCCGATGAGACTCTGACGGTTGCTTTCCTGGATAAGATGAACTACTGGCAGACCATTCTGTTCTCCTCGGAGAACCAAGAGACGCTCTTCATTCGATTGATCTGTTTCCTGCTGTATCTGCGGTTGGTGGCAGATTCCCACCTGGTGCGTCTCGCTGCGGCAAGACTTTGGCGAACAGTTCTGGTGCACAAGCCTACCACATCCGCGACGCTACTCACCGTCGCGATGGGTGCCGAACGACGCCATCTTTCGACTGGGTTCATGAAGCTTGTAGAGCTTGACGACGAGGACTTCATTGTCTGGGTAGACGAGAACAAAGCGGAGCTCGATACTGCCTTTCTGACGTCGCTGAACAAACCGTGGAACGACTTCGTGACCGAAGAGAACACGCGCAACGCTCAGACCGCACAGCACCGTCTTGAGAAGAGACAAGAAAAGCTACGTCAGTGGCAGGCTGAGGAGTCTACCGCCGACGACCTCAACCATCGGTATGAAGTGGCCACGAGCCACTGGCGAGCTAACGTCCACGCCCAAGAGCGACTCAAGCTGTCGAGAGCGACGCAAGATTACCATGAGAACGCCGTGCATCTGACGTCTCTCTATAGCAAAATGGAGCGACATTTACAAGAGCCCTGTAGCTTGGAACCTAACCCAGAAGCCCCCAAGTGGCTACTGGACGAGACCGAGGCTCCCAACCGCATGCGCATCCGTACCATTCGGGATCAGGAGCGGAAGCCAGTCATACAGTCCAAATTGAAGGCTTCCGTGAACCGTAAGGTTAGCAGTAGACTCGCCATCAATACCCGGGTCGCTCAGATGTCAGAAGATATCTTGTCGTCGCTTCCAGGCAGCCCGCTACCGGATGATTTGGATGGCAATAAAGACGTAGCAGGACGGCCACGTGCTGCGTCAGCCAGCTCGCAGCTTCTGGAGGGTGGGTTTGAGATTGTGGATGACCCCAAAGAGGACGACGACGGGGTGGTGGAGGACAAGAACCGTAAGTCTGGCTGTGATCCTAGCCTTGGCTCTGGCGAGCGTTTCAGAGAGAATACGTGTGGCGGGCGAGATGTGCTGACGAGATATATTCACAGGCAAGATCATGACCAGCCTTCAACGAGGTGATGCAGTACAGCAGCTATACAACATCTCACGCATTGTCGGCCTGGAAGCTTGCGAGGGTTTGCTGGTCATCGGCAAAAGATGTCTCTATCTGCAAGACAGCTACTTCCAGAGATCCGACGGCGAGATTGTCAGCGCTTCGCAAGCACCAGAAGATGAGCGGGATCCATACGTGCACTTGATCTCCGGCAAAGACATTGGCTCGCAACGGGACACGCACCACGTCGGCGACACTGAAAGTCGCAACTGGACGTGGTCGGAGGTCCTGAGCGTTTCAAAGCGCCGGTTCCTCTTCCGAGACGTGTCCGTGGAAGTCTTCTTCGCCGACGGCAGGAGCTATCTACTTACTTGTATATCGCCCAAGATCCGCGACGAGCTTTATAGTGCTATCACCGGCAAAGCGCCACACGTTCACAGTGCGGCTGCAGTAGCCGGCGAAGATGCTTGGCGCCTCGATAACCTTGTCAATCCGCAGGAGGTGCCGCAGTCCATCGGAACACGATTCGCGGCCGCTTTCAACAATACGCCAACTTATGCCGCGACGAAGAAGTGGATGCGAGGAGAAATGTCGAACTTCCAGTATCTGATGCTGGTCAACACTTTGGCCGGCCGGACATTCAACGACCTCACGCAGTACCCAGTGTTCCCTTGGGTGCTAGCCGACTATACCAGCGAAGAGCTGGATCTCAACAGTCGCAAAACGTTCCGCGATCTCTCCAAGCCGATGGGATGTCAGACGGTAGCGAGAGAGGCGGAGTACCGCGACCGATACAAGCAGTTCGCCGAGATGGGTGATGTGAATGCGCCGCCGTTCCATTACGGCACTCACTACTCGTCAGCCATGATCGTGACATCATACCTGATCCGGTTGCAGCCCTTCGTACAGTCATACTTACTACTGCAAGGCGGTAGCTTCGATCACGCCGACCGTCTTTTCGACTCGGTCGGCAGAGCTTGGTTGTCAGCATCGCGAGAGACAATGAGCGATGTGCGCGAACTCATACCGGAGTTCTACTGCCTGCCCGAGGCCTTCGTCAACATCAACAAGTACGACTTCGGTGCCAAGCAAGGTGATGGTGCAACGGTCAACGATGTACAGCTACCGCCATGGGCGAAGGGCGATCCACACCTTTTCGTCGCCAAGCATCGTGAAGCTCTAGAGAGCCCGTATGTCAGCCAGGACCTTCACAAGTGGATTGATCTGGTCTTCGGTCATAAGCAGCGTGGCGAAGCGGCTATAGAAGCCACCAATGTTTTCAATCACCTATCCTACCGTGGAGCCAAGGACCTCGACACGATCGAAGATCCCGTGGAGCGTCTAGCAACCATCGGCATCGTGCACAGTTTCGGCCAGACACCGCACCAAGTCTTCCAGCGTCCGCACCCGGGTCGCGAGGCCGCCAAGAGCGCAGTCGCCCGACTGGACACCTTCGCCGAGACCCTGGTACGCTTGCCAGACTCACTGTTCGATAGCGACGAGCGAGTAGCCAATCTCACTTTCTCCGACGCACTCGGGAGACTCCTCTGCGCGGGACCTGGACGACTGGAGCTTGCGCCCCGACATGACCGGTACATGCAATGGGGTTTCGCGGACAACAGCATTCGCTTCTTCTCATCTAATACCAAGCGCCTGCTAGGTCTGAACGAGAACGCGCATATCGGCCGCATCACCGCCGCCGTACTGGCCGACAGCAAGACTCTAGTCACTGCGGGCGCGGACTGCACGATCGCCGTGTGGACCGTGAACACTAGCCGCGATCTCGTGGACTTGCAACCGAAGACCTGCTTGTTCGGCCATCGGAAACCAGTCACGCTTCTGGCAGCTAGTCGCGTGTTCAGTACTCTCCTCTCCGTCTCAACGGACGGGCAGGTGCTCCTCTGGGGTCTCAACCGCTTGACCTGCGTCCGCGTCTTGCTCCCCGCCGGCGGTCCGCGCGTGCAAGCGGCTAGAGTCAGTAATGCGACCGGCCGGATTGTGTTGTGCCAAGGCTCGCACGTGCTGCTCTTCACGATCAACGGGCACCTGCTCGTCAAGCAGAAGATCTGTGACGACAACCCCGACGACTCCAGCGACGAAGGAGGAATAGTCACCTGTGCCTTCTACGAAGGCGCCGGAAACGAGTACCTCGAGCGCGAACTCCTCCTCACCGGCCACCGGCACGGCGTAGCGAATATCTGGGCACTAACCACGAAGCCTGAGGACGGGACGTGGTATTTACAGCTGGTCAAGAGGTTGAATCACGTGGATGCCAGTCGAGAGGATGGAGGGAACATGGCGGCGAGTATTACGGCGATTCTGCCTATGCCTGCCGCAGTATACACGGGCGATGAGATGGGGAGGGTGTGGGAGTGGGATTGCGTGGTCAGGGCTGGTAGTGGTGGGGGTGGGAGGGGGCGATGATTTTGGTCGGGTAGATGGAGTCAAGGGAATAGGGGCCGGGGGTAGAGTAACGAGGCCATGCTGGAAAAAGGGCTCCCGGACGGAATAGTCTTCGTGTAGGGTTCGATACTACCTGGACCTTTGCACCTCTATCGATCCCACTGCTCCGGTCCGCTCACCAGCTTTCTTCTCACCTCACTACGCCTTCCGCCTTTGACGCTTCCAAAAGTACACCTGTGGTGCGCGACTTGTATTGTGCTACTGTGTACGTGTATTTTGTTCCTGATCCTAATTAATGACTGCTCGATAGATGAGTGGGGTTGCTATACAAGAAGACGCTGCCAAGAACGCTGCCAATGAACGATGCCAAGAACGATGCTGATAAATGAGTGCTGCCAGAAGATTTCTCGAAACGCCTGATTGATACCCGATGGTGCTTGTGCCGCCGGAAGGCTGATTGTGACGGAGGGGGGTGGGTGAGTTCCGGGCAGGAGCGGTGCTTGTGGTCGTGGTCTGCCGTGATGGCGTGCAGACACTGATGGTGTAGGAGGGTGGCAAGCGTGCCGTGTAACGGCACTGGAAGCCTCCCGTGCCCACCGGTCCCGAGTGTTCGAAGCGAGGAGTCTTGGCGATACGCTCACCGGCGAAGCAGCCCCGAGAGCGCTCATCCACGACGGGCACGACACCTGTTCAGCCAACCCCACCCCCACACCCCCGGATTCGCACCACAACCCACCCACATACCCAGTAAAACCACCGCCCAACATCCCACACCCACCTACGCCCTCCCCTGCTGCACCGGTACCCCCTGCGCATGCACACCTCCACCCCCCTGCACAGGCGTCCCCCTCGGCGCCGGCGGCGGCGGAGCAAAGTACGGATCCTCATACTCCCCCTCAACAGGTTCGTACTCCTCGCCCTCGAATCCCTCCTCATCATACCCCTCCTCGTAATCATAGTACTCATCGTCTCCCGGCGGTCCAGGCGGGAGCCCACCACCGCCACTAGGCACTCTCAAATGCGGATCGTACGGGGCGCCTCCCACTCCATTAGGCGGCTGTCCGGGCCCACCGGTGGCAGGGTATGCCGCAGCGTTAGCGTCTTTAGCCGCAGCAGCCGCGGCGTTGGCTTTCTTGCTTCCCTTCTTGTTCTTGCGGCCCTTCATCTTGGCTTTCTCGAGAAGTCGGCGCTTCTCCGCGGCTTTCTTGCGCTCGGCACGGTCTTTGATCTCGTAGCTGCGGATCAGGGCCATGGGCGGGACGCCAAAGATGTCTTCGTATTCGCAGAATTCGCAGATCCACATGTTGTCTTTGGTGGGGCGGTGGTGGTAGTTGGTATACTCTTGCTGCAGTTGGCGTTGCCGGGCCGCGAGCGCGTACTCTTTGCTGGGTCGACGGCGAGGTTTGGTCTTCGGTGGGGGTAGGGGTGCAGCAGGCGCTCCGGGGTGTTGCTGCTGTTGGCCGGCTGGAAGCGCTGCGCCGCCTACGGGTGGTGGTGGAAGTCGGGTAGCGTTGTTAATGGGCAGTGGGGCTCCGCCGCGGAGTGAAGGGGTGGTTTGCGTGCCTTGCGTGCTTACTCGATTGCCTGCCGCGTTCGGCACTCTTGTGTATTGTCCATTAGGCATTCTCCCCGGTTCTGGCGCCGCACCTACACCTGGCAGAGCGGTAGGATATGCCCCTGGCATTGACGGTGCTGGGACCGAGTGACCGTACGCGGTGGCTGCAGCTGTTTCCTGGTCGACCATTTTGGTTGCACTCTCGGAGTCGCAGTGGAAAGTGAACTGTGTTTTTGGCGTCGTGTTGCTGCTTGCGGCGGCTGCGGATTGCTGGAGAAGCGACTGGTTGGGCGACGCTTTGCCAGACGCACCTTTCTGAGGTGTCAGTGGACCTCGTTCGGCGGCGCTCTTGATCGCTTGGCTGATGATGCCGCCGGTGTTTTCAAAATCTTCCGGACCTGTCAGAGTGTTGTTCGTCAGCGCAAATAATACCCAACTATTCGGTCCCACGCAAGTCGCTGTGTGAAGTGAACTCCGCGTCACCTGCCTCTGTCACACGTACCATCTCCATTCGTCATGTCCCCGTTAGCCCGCAGAGTGCCTTTCTGCTGGCTGGGACCGGTCATGTTTGCAGTCCCATTTGTCAACGGCCTTCTTAAGCTGTTTCTCTGCGCATTTGGGTTGCCGGTTCTACCGTACCTCCCTCGTCCGGCACCACTAATACCAGTCCCCGAACCCGCAGTGACCCCCGATGGCGTGTATACCTGCTGTGACTGCGCTGCCATCGGGCCTCCATCATCCGCCGCGCCATCATGCTGGCCCGATATGCCCATACTCGCCATCTCCGCACTGAGTGAACTCTGATGCAGTGTACTGCTGGCACCGGACAGAGGTATCTTGCGCTTCTTCTTATTCGAAGTATTTTCGAAACTTTCGTACCCGTCTGCGGATGAACTCGCCGTGGAGTCCGGCGGAGGTGGAAGCTTCCCGCCGCCACCCAGCCGCGCCGCTTCCATCAATCTCCGCTGCACAGAGTCCAAAGGCGGTTTACTGCCCGCGGCCGCCATCTCTCGCGCCACCACCATCTCGTGCACGTGGCCTGGGTATCCCGCCGGCGTCGGCGTACCAGTCGCCGCGGTATAGCGATAGTCCGGGTGATCGAACTCGACCTCCTCGTCGCCGCTGTCCACTACCTCCCCTTCCTCGCCGCACGTGCAGTGCCCAACATCCACGTCGTGTCGATGATGAGGGTAGTGCGAGTCCTCGTGAGCGTGGATGTGGTTCGTATAGGCATGCACCGCCCGCACACCGTTTACGATAGGTCCTCGTTCGTATGTGTCTCCGCTGCTGCTGGCGAGGACCGGCGAGGCTATTGGTGGCGGGTCCAGAGGGTAGATGAGGCCGTTGACTTGCTCGGGAGAGAGGCGAGACTTCAGGCGTGAGCGGGGCAGGGGGCGGATGGCGCGGTCCGGATATATGTGCGAGGCGGTATCGGGGGATCGGGGGGAGCGGAGGAGGGAGCTGCTGGCTAAGGGGGAGACCGTTCGCCGGGAGTCTGGGATGGTTAGTGATTAAGCGATGACTACGTGAAGGTGAATGTGAATGTAGTCGATGCTCGCAACAGCCAGGGTACTGTTTGGAGGAGGAGCGTTCGGGTCGTGTGCTTGATAATAGTATAGGTGTCATACGTACCGTTCGCTGCAACTGCCATGCTGCCCTTTGTGCTGTTGCTTGAGTTTGCTCAAAGCGCAATATCTGTCGGGTCAGTGATCCTGGGTCTTGTCCTACTGGTCTGGGTGGACGGAGAAACGAATGCGTCGTTGGAAGATGCCCAATATGGCGACGTTTGTAGATGGGTGTGCATAAGGTATGTACCAGGTACTCGAGGAGAGCATGACTAACCAGGTGCGGGAGCAGCCGCCTCATCGGCAGAATGGAAATGGAGCCGCCAACTTCGTCTTCCTCATCTCCTTCACCTCCTTCTCAGTACATGTAGTCACTCTAATCATCTCCTGTATCATCTCCTTACGACCAATCGATCTGGGGAGATCACCAGTTATAGCCAACAACGCTCATGTGATGGCGAAGGCAGACTACATGGACGTCGCCATGTCTATAGTTACATGTACTCAGAACAGCCATATAAGCACTGATCTCGAGGCATCGTGGAAACCCCGCAGGGTTGACATAACGAGACAGCTGCATCAGGGAGTCTGCGAGTATGCGCACAGGGACGGCACTCTGCGCCCCAGTAACGACACCGTCGCAGGTGTATTTATTGGAAGTCGACTGAGAATGAGTTGGACGTCAGAATTGGTAGTACAACGATCGTAGTGACAACTGAAAGTATCACCCGATAAGATTGGCTCGAAACGGAGATACAAAAACCTGCACACGTCGCTCACGGCACCGCAAATCGCAAGATCTCACAGGTAAGAAGCAAAAACCCCCTTACTCACCTCTCTTCCTCGCAAGAAACCTCTCCCGAATCGCACCCATCGCCATCTTCCCTCTCGTCGGCAATCCCGTGTCGCGGTCTCGCCCCTCCGCAGCATACCCCACACTCCTGTGCTTGACAGTCAGCGTAGCCTTCCCCAACCTCAGCAAGTCCTTGACGAAGCCCGAGTACTCACACCTTGCCGCATTCACCTCTTCAATGACCGCTTCCAACTCCTCGCCGGAGACCGTCTTGGTTTCGCCTGCGAGCTGCTCCTCACCCGAGCCCGTCGTGGTCTCGCATGCGAGCCACTCCTCGATCTTGGTGAGCTTCGCCTCCACGCCCAGCACGGGACGGAAGAACGGGTCCTTGGCGAGCGATTGAATGTTGATACCGAACTGCCTGTGGGCGAGAAAGGTTGACCGCAGCTTGACCGTCTTCGCCCGCACGTAGAAGGGCACGTCGTGGTACATGGCCCCCAATTTCTCGTATCTGTTTCTGCTGAACGTGAGCACAGTCTTCATTTCCTCGACTGCCTTGCGGATGTCTTCGGCTAAGCGCTCGGGGTCTGCGTGCAGGTCAGCGCAGAGAGGGCACTCGGTGGGGAGGACCGTGTGGACGGTTATGGGGATAGTGGAGAGCTTGGTCAGGGAGTGGAGTGAGAATGATGCGAAGTAGGCGAGGATGTGGTCGGTCGCCATGGGGGCGGTTGTGCAGGTGAAGTGGGGACAGGATTTGAAGGAAACGAGGTGGCAGTGGTTGGGAGCCATGGTGATGGTTTGGGATGGGGTGTGTGGTTTGCTTGGATATTGGAGTTGCTTTGGATCGAGTCTTGCTTGAAATTTCTGGGCACTGCAAAGCTCTTCGGGAAACTGGTGGACAATGTTGACGACGTCAGGCTCGGTACATTATAAAGATTAAGAGAGCTGGGTGAAGACATGGACTCGCACAAGGGCTTTGTCCGCGAAACACAATATCCTTCTCCAAAACACGAGGAAACAAAGACGCTTTGTGTTCACATCGCCGACAAGGGCAGTCATCGACCAGCACGCTGTAGCACGACGTTCTCGAGCGGTCACGACAATGGTCCAGTACAGAATCGTCTCGCGAAACGACCTATCCATGGTAGCCCACTCGACAGCAGCGACAGCATCAGCTCAAGGGAAAGGCGGAAGCGCTGGCCGTCTCCAACAGGGCAAGCAACACTTGCCTCACGTCTGTCAGGGGTCGTCACCTTCGCGTTCGAGTTTCGACAAGCGCATCCTCTTCATCTGACGTGAAGTCTCACTTTTCGGTGCGGAAATTCGCGCAGGATTGAACAGCATCCAAAATATGAACACGGTCTGTCGGATCAGCAGTGTTGCCTGAGCGTCGGTGGAAGATATCAACTAGTTCGGTTGAGGGAAGCTGAGAAGGTGAGCTGTCATCAAGTCAGTGATGGGTCTTTGTCTAACTCCCCATACCTCGACTCTGACTGAGAGCCGCTGTAAGACAGTCCCACTGCTACTCGTCCAGCACCGTGACTTCACACAAAGCACGGATCTCGGGCACAAGGTGGCGGACAAAGGGCTCTGTGCAAACAACAATCGCCCGGACGGACACTTGGCCAGCTCTTTGTCTCATCGATTGTGTACTTGACAATCGCACCGTCCTGCCCACTGATCCAACAAAACATACCAGACTTCACACATCATTCCACATCACACGTCACCATATTCGACCAAACTCAACTCAAACACCCACCTGCACACAACATCCCACAACATCATTAAGAAAATGTCTCCCACAAACACCCACCCAACTTTCATCCACCTAGGCTCCAACTGCACCGCCCTAGCCTCCATGCCCGGCTACAGCGAATGCACCTCCGCCTTCGTCACCCTCTCCCCGGCACCCTCCAGCTCCGCGATCGCGAAACTGGCGACTCGCTCGATCTTCCCGGCCGGACTGGGTCAGACCGTCGACGGGCACCCGCAGTACGTCAACATGGCGATCTATGGCGGGATCGGGTTCCTGATTGGCGCGCTGGTGTTCTTGATGGTTTTGCTGTGTGTGAGGAGGCAGCAGAAGAAGAAGGGGGGAAAGAAGTAGATGGGGTTTTTGTTTGCAGTGTAGAGCATTGCATCAAATCGAATTCTCACATCAAATTTGAAATTGCGTGACCGTGATCTCCCGACTTTGTAGTGTACAGTCCACGTTGAGCGTGAGCCGCTGGAAAGGTCAACGTGATCCGTGGAAGCGATGTCGCGCGTCGAGAAGCACGATATCGCGCACCTCGGGTCACTTCTCTAGACTGTGGGTACGAGAGGCCTCTCGGAGATATACATGCAAGCTTCCTTTTCTGAGCGTAGATCGTACACACTTGCCCTTCAGACGCCCTCCTCCTACTCCGCAACATGCTGCAGTGCCGCGACCATATACGCATCACCGCCCATATCTTGACGTCCCGTAACGCCTCAGACACCTCGCAACACGGGGCTCGCCCTCAAAAGCCAAAATACTCGGTCGCTTCATTTACCGTCCCACCTCTTTCGTCCTCTCCAGCACAGCTTCAGCACTCGTCTCGTTCTCCCCCCTGACTTTCCCTCCCTCACCTACAACCTCTTCTTCGCCGTCAATCTCATCATGCTCCTCCAATCTTCGCAGCATGCTCTTCTCCTCGGCATCTTCTCCATCCCCCCCTGTGGCTGTCTGAGGTCCTAATGTAGTCCCGTCGCCTCTAAGTCGAGAGTTGGAAGCCGCTGGTGCCTCGCCGCCGTTCAATTGCCATTCCTACAGCGCACATAGATGTCAGCTCGTTGCTGGCTCGAAGGTTCAGACCTGTCTTAGGTGATGCGCGATGGCCCACACTCACCATGAGTTTCGCAAACGCCCCGCCCTTATCCGCACTCAACTCCCCAAACCCACCCATTTGCGCCACCTTGCCATCCGACCCAATCACAATGATGCTATCGCTCCGTTGAATCGTCGACAGTCGATGTGCGATCGAGATCGTGGTATTACTTCCCTCCAGCATCCGATGCAGTGCCTGATTGACAAGCGTCTCGGACTCGGCGTCCAAAGCCGACGTCGCCTCGTCGAGGATCAGGATATCCGGGTTCTTGAGAAGGGCGCGAGCGATCGCTAGTCTGGAGTCACAATAACACGCAAGTCAGCATTCGGGCATCATGCTGCTCAAGCACAGAATTTCGCGGTGTAGACTGGGATAAGCGTGCAAAACATACCGTTGCTTCTGCCCGCCACTCAATTGCGTCCCCCGAGCCCCAACAAACGTCTCCATCCCGTCTGGGAAATCAGCCACGAACTCGCAGTTCGCCTGCCGCGCCGCCTGCACAATCTCAACTCTCGTCGCGCCTGGCCGCCCATACGCGATGTTCTCCGCGATCGTCCCGCTGAAGAGTACCGGTTCCTGGCCTACATACCCGATCTTCCGCCTCAATTGCTTGGCGTTCATATGGGAGATGTCTTTCCCGGCTATCGTTATCTCGCCGGAAGAGGGTGCGTAGAAGCGCAGGAGGAGAGAGGCGACGGTGCTTTTGCCTGCGCCAGAAGGCGCGACGATGGCTATGTTGCTGCCTTGCGGGATGGTGAAGGAGAGATCGTTGAAGATCTTCACGGCCGGACGGGTAGGGTAGGCGAAGGCCACGCCTTTGAACTCGATGGCGCCTCTAGCGCTTTTGACGGGGTCTCCCTTCGTGGGCGAGATCTCGCTTTGCCGGTCCTGCAACTCGAATAAGCGGGATGCGGCGCCCACGCCTTTCATTAGCTCGCTGTAGAACCCGCTGAGACCGAACAGCGAGGATCCGGCGTACCCAGCGTACATGAGGAAGGAGGTGAGTTCGCCGATGCTGATAATTCCGTCACGAACCATGCCGCCCCCGACATACAGCAAGCCAATGAATGTCATATTGCCGGCGAACCCGGAGGTGGCGAAGAACGTTGCCGAAATGTAGGCTTCGCGCTTGCCTAGAGCGAAGATCTTGCGCACTTGGGTATCATAGCGGTGGACTTCCTGCTGCTCGCCGGCGAAAGCCTGGGAGGTGCGCACATTTCCCAAGCGCTCCTCGGCGATCTTTGTGAGGGTGCCGAGGTTCTTCTGAATGCGCCGGCTCAAGTTCCGGATGGCGCGGCCGTAGAAGAAGGCGCCGATGGCGACCGGAGGGAAGATGAGAGCGATGACGCCAGTGAGTTTGACGCTCATGTAGCACATCAGGGTCAGCCCCGCGGCAGCAGAGACGAGCGAGCGTAAGCCATCGGATACGTTCTGCGTGATACTTTTGCCAACGATGATGGTGTCGCTACCCAGGCGAGAGATTAGATCGCCCACACGGTTGGCGTCGAAGAATTCGGCGTTCTGTACAAAGGTGCGCTTGAAGAGTTGACTCCGGAGCTTGGTCACTACGCGCTCGCCTACGATGCGGAGGAGCACTATGCGCCCATAGTTCGCGCAGGCGCCTGTGAGGAGGAGAGCACCGAGAGCAAGGTAAAATTGCTCCATAGAAACGCCAAAAAGGGTGCCTTCCTTGCTCGCTGCGGCGTCCAATATCTTGCCAATGCTGAACGGAACGCTCATGCTAATGCTGCTACTGACCAAGAGGAGGCCTACCGCGACACCCAGGGTTCCGCGTTCGGGCCAGGCGATCATGAGAAGTCTTCTGACCTCCGTCCAGCCGCCACCTGCAGCTTGACTGGCGTCGCTGTCCTTGGTGAGTTTAGCGCTGAGGTTGACTTGAGAAGCTTGGGCGGCTTTGGCGCTGCGCTTGAAGCCGTCGGCGTCTTCGTCGTCGTGGTCGTGATCATCGTCGCGGGCGCGGACCTCCTCGCGGTAAGATTTGGCAGGGACTTGAGCTTCCTGGGTGGATTTCTGGGAGGTCTGAAGGACACGGCGGGCTTGGAGGCCGTTCGGTGATGGTTTGGGGAGTGGTAGTGAGGGACGCGGGAGGGCGGTCGATATGCACCGTAACTGCGCAATCGATGTGGCATGTGAGGGCCATGGTATCTGCTGTCGCCGTACCGTCCGGATGGCATCTGGCCTTCGTATTCTCGTGGTGAACAATGCTCCATTGCCCAGACTGTCCCACGCCCGATGCGCCAGTATGCGCGAGCAGGGCAAAGCCGCCGCCATCTTGATTCCCGACGCCTGTGCTACGCTCCGTGCAGTCCACTCTGTGCTCTCTATTCGTTCGAGTCCTCACTATCTTCTCCGGATGTTCTCCAAAATCGTCAATCCCGTCATCGTCTTTGCTCGTACAATGTTTCCGGTAGTGTCCTGGGGAGGGTTGGATGAGCCTCAAGTGTCCCTGATGTTATCGTTAAGCTCACGCCCTCCAGTTGCTCATGCGTGAACAATGTCGCTCTGCTTCCGTTCACTGTTCATATATGTAGATACTCGAGCTTCAGCTTGGGTGACTTCACTTTCGCGGACATGGTCCGTGCCACTGTGCATGACGCGAACAGCCGACGAGATCACGTGCTCATACATTTCTCATACGAACAGGGGATGTAGTTGAGACGAGGCCATCGGGTCAAACGTGTAAATAGACTACCGGAATCATACGAGCAAGTTGTCGATACCGTCTATCGTACATCCTTCATATTCCCGCCCAGCGCCTCCGTGGACAAGCGTACCCCCTATCACGGCAGCCAGAGCACATGCGCCGCTTTATACATCCCCTTCTCCACTTAGTACCCCTTAGCCCCCGGTGCCCCCTCGTCTTTCCTAAGTCCCAACAGCATCTCCCTCATCTTCGCCTTCCCCGTCCCCGCCGCGCCTCCCGCACTCCCCTTCCCACTCAGATCCACCAACTTCGCAATCCTCTCCCAGCTCGTGCCTCCACTCGTCGTATCCTCCCTGCCCTTCAAGAACTCCTCCGCCTCCTTCCGCGTAGCAGCTATGGTCTTGTCTTTGCGCGAGTTGTAGTTCTCGTAGAAATCATCAATTGCCTGTTGCGCCGCGGTAATGGTCTCGCTCTTGCGAGAGGCGGACGCTTCGTCGCGCTTTTGGATCGAAGCGTCTCTCCGCTCACGCCATTCGCGAATCACGGCAGGCTCGGCGCTGCTGTCATCTGTGTAGCCGTTGTTGTTTTGGTGGCTGTCCGGATGTGTAGGGGGACGGTAAGGCATTCCACTAGCTGTGATCGTGCCGCCGGGTGCTACAGCTTCGTTGGAGGTGTCCATAGAGGGAAAGGAAGACTCGAAGTCGTCCATCATGTCGCCATCGTCGCCGTTTGGTGTGTGGTGCTGGGCTGTGTTGGTGCTTCCCATGCCGCCGCCGAGGAGGTCATCGTCGTCGTCTTCATCTGCTGCGTCAGCTACGGTGGCGCTGCCGGTTGCGGTGTGGTCTGTGGAGGAGCCAAAGAGGTTGGCGTCATCTCCCAAGGCAGCGCGTTCGCGAGCGAGGAAGTTGGAGGGTCCGGTAGAGGTCGAGGGTTCGGTCTGGCCTGGCCGATGTTAGCAAGTGTTATGTTTAAGGAGCTATGTTCAGTACCGGCGTCGAACTCGTCCAGGGATGGGAAGCGATCGGCCATGCTTGTGGTTGGGGGTGCCTTTGGGGGGCTGCTCTCCTAGCGAATGTCCCCTCTCGGTGATCGCTTTGCGCGTAGGTGAAGATGTAATGCTGGGTTCGGGAGTCCACGGCTTTTTTCACAGTCTGTCGTATACAGGCTCACTGGGTCTGATGGAACATGTGATTGCTCAGGCGCATGTTCAATGCCAAACATCTCAGCGATCGCACCTTCCACGCCCGGAACTTGCCGAGCTCACTAGCTTCGCCCCCAAACCTTCGGACGAGTCTCTCGAATTGACGCACATTCACAGTGTTCACACGCACACACCTCCGAATGATCAATTGATAACAGCCACAATGGCCTACTCCCCCGATGCCGTCCGCGCCAAACTCGCCACTCTGAACGAAACCCAAGACTCCATCGTCTCCGTCGCCCAATGGCTGCTTTTCCACCGCCGCCATGCCGACCGGACCGCCCAGACCTGGCTCTCCGCCCTGCAAGCGCAGACTTCCGTCCCAAAGCGCCTGAACCTCGTCTACCTCGCGAACGAGATCGTGCAGCAGTCTCGCGCAAGAGGAAAACAAGATTTCGTGCTGGCTTTTGAGCCGATTGTTGGGGATGGGGTGGGTACGGCTTATAAGGGAGCTGGGGAGGGGGTGCAGGGGAAGATTAGGCGGGTTGTGGAGGTGTGGAGGCAGAGGGGGGTCTTTGATGGGGCGGTGTTGGATGTGGTTGAAGGCAGGATGGGCGAGGTGGACCGAGGGAAGGCGGGCGGGAAGAGTGGAGGTGGGATGGGCAAGCTGGGAGGCAGTCTATTTGGGGGCAGTGGTGCGGGAGCGGTGCCGGTGGGGTTAGAGGGCGTCAGTCAGAGTTTAGTGGCGGTCAGTAAGGCTGTGGTCGGGAAGGAGCCGGCAGTGGAGACCGCAGAGAAGGAGGCAGCAAAGATGACGGATCCCGCTGCGGTGCTACCAACGCCGCCGGTGCATGCTGCGAGATTGAGTGCGGTGATGAGGAGTCTGGCTAATGCGCAGGGCGCGGTAGAGGCGAGTATTTCGGCGAGGAGAGAGTTGCTGCAGGAGCTGGAGAAGTTGGTTGCTACGAACCGAGTAGAGTTGGAGCAGGAGGAGACGACGGTGGCTAGGCTTGCGATGACAAAGGAGGTCATTGAGGCGAAGAAGAGGGAAGTCGAGGATGGGATCATGCGTGGGCTTTCTAACCCTCCGTCGCCAGGTGTGAGTACGCCTACTTCGGGTATACCGGCAGCGAGTGCAACGCAGACACATAGAATAGAGAACGGCGATGCGCCGGACGCGGAAGGCTTCACACCTCCACCGCCGGAGATGGAGTCCTTCACCCCCGACCTGGCCGGCATCGAAGGCACGCCGACCGAGGATACTGTTGCGCTCGATGGCTCCATCGTAGAGGCCATGCGAGCCGACCACACAGCCGCCGGGTACCCTCCCTCAATTTCCGAGACCCCGCCTTTCCTGGAGGCGCCTTCCGCACTCTCATCCACCAATGTGAATGGCTCTTTCGCCGTGAATAACCCACCAACCCACCACTCCCCTACAGAATGGCCACCAGTCACGGTCACCACTCCTACCATCGAGCTCGGCTCGCCTGGGGACCCGCGATTGAAGCGAAGGAAGTTGAACCACGCCAAGTCTTCGCTCGCGAACGGCAATGGCAGTGAGGCGGAGGTGGATATCTTCGGCGTGATGGGAAATGGGTCGGATGGGCTGGAGATGGATGAGGAGGGCGTTGCTGCGTTGCTTGGGCCGTGAGATGGAGTAAAGACAGCGCGAGGTTCGACAGAGTGTAGGAAGGTGTAAAGCTGTATCATTGAGGCCTGTGCCATGGCTTATCCTGCGAGGGGCCCCGGAGTTGCGTGATGGCTGCGGACGGTGTGTACTCGACGGAAGAGCATCAGTGTTTTGTTGACTCGCTGTAGTGTATCAAGAGCGACTCATACCCATCCGACATAGCTTTACGTCCATCGATCGCGGGTCTCTATCAACTGCACTCCAGTCCTAGGTCCTACCATTTCGACTGACGAAGACATTGTGTAAGCCATGGCGCTCCACGCTCTCGACGCCAGCATAGCCGACGAGTAGTGGCCGCGATCGGCTATCAAGGGACGGTACTGGTGCGCATCAATCATCACAATCCATAAAAGCTCATGGGGAAGGTTTGTCAACAAGTCCTGGGCCTCCATCCCGCTGTAGGCACGCTCTTGTTGGCCTGGTGTTGGTACACGAGCAAGCTTCCAGAGATACGGTAGCTGCTTTGGAAGCCGCACGTCCACTACTGCTTGCTTGTTGTGTGTTCGAACGGTGGGATGAAAGGGCAGCTTTATGGCGCGTTCTGGGCTTGGTCGCTGCTGCAACGGCCACGTTGTTGACCTTGTCGAGCAATACCGACAATCTTTCGCACGGCGAATATGTTGTTGTGCTCTTTGAGCGGGACCGGCAATCTTCTCAAAGTTCTACGAGGCGAAGCAAATCGTGTACGGGCTTTGACGAAAGTGGGCGGTAGAGCGATAAGTACAGAGTGCTCGCCTTGCGATATCTGGATTTTTTCTTCATCGCATCCGGCTCGATCGTCCAGACAAGCGACAGCTTCGTTTAGCTAATACTCCACCGGCAAAGGACCAACAACACAGCTGCTCGGGATGTCAAGACGAGATAAGCGACACACGGCAGACCTCTCCAGAACGGGACTCACCGTTCCGTTCTCGGAAATGGACCAACCACAGCATCGGCGTCCACGCCGGGGGTACGGCTCGGAGCTCAACTCCCCCGACTCATCCATCAGTCGCAAGCCTCGCACCGCTCGGAGCAGAGAGGAGACAATAGAAGCCGTCCGCATCATTTCGGACGTGTTGAGAGTGACAGAAGATGACCAAGACGCAAACTACGGTCTTGATACACGGAGTGACTCTGCGGCAGAGGAAAACCGTGATAGTGCCGAAGTATTCACCACACGCGAGCCCGGCGAAAATCTTTCCACAGCCAGCGATTTCTCGCCGCAGGAGGCCAAGCAAGACATTCGAGACCCTACAGTGCTGGCTGTCAACATGGTCTACCAGTACGACGTCAAGATTTTAAACGGTGGCGAGCTCTGCAAGCCGGCAAAGAAGCAGATTCTCAAGGCGTTCAAAAAGCGGGTGTCCCAGGATGGCGCAGTGAGCCAGCTCAATCGTAGCTCGTTCGTGGCCACGCGACGGATACCTCAGCTGGAGCAGCCGCTCTTGCTGCACGTGCATCTCGCCACGGACGCTGAGGCGACGATTGCGGCTTCAAGGGCGGAGTACGTCAAAGTACATGATCGCAAGGAGGATGGAGAGACGGTCAAGCAGTGGATATTGCTGGGCGAGATGATGCCTGTGCCTCGAAGCTCTGGCAGGACGGAAAGTGAACTCAAGACACTCGCTACGCAGGAGCATGTGAAGGCCATCGGCAAGCAAGAAGGCAGACACTGGACGCATACGATCGTGATCATGGCAGACCGTATAGCAGAGACGATCGGTCGTTCTCGATTGCTCGATCATGAGTCTACAGTTGCAAATCGTTCTCGAATCGCGCAGCTCATCAACAATTGCATGCTCAGCCAAGCGAAGTCGGAAGCCTCGTCCTCATCCGGCAATATGCACTTCGGTGAAGCCACGGCGCTCAACTGCGGCTTGGAGGTTCGCGAGGGCATCACAGTCAAACCGGGCATTAGCCACGCCGACGAGGAAGTGCACATCATGCAGACGGAGTGCAAGCAGCATTTCTACCAGCCCATTCTACTCTCCGACTTCATGCTGGCACAGTTTGGCTCCTCGGTTCTCCAGTGCGATGTGAGCAAAGCGGAGGAGCTCACGAGCATCCTGAGAGGTGTGCAGGTGATAGTCGCCACGAGCAAGGGCTGCAAGTCTCGCACCGTGCAAACTGTCACCCACAAGACCGTGAGTAGTCTTACTGCTCGCTGTAACGGCAAAGAAGACCTCATCACTCTCGACGAGCTGTACGGAGAACACTACGGCAAACGCTTGCGATATCCGACCATGGCCTGCGTCAACATCGGTCTTGCTGGGCGCGACGTCTTCGTATCGGCTGAGGCGTGCCAGCTGGTGCCCGATCAGCCTTTTAGCCACAAGCTACCCTTCTACGCCGGCGAGCAGATGTTCACACTCCGGCCTGAGCTTCCGAAGTTTTGCAAGAGCATGCTCGTGTCAAGACACTCGCCCAACACTCCTTTCGCCAACGTTGACGCAAGCAAGCTCGATGTTCTCTTTGCCGAGGTCGTCATCCACCCCGACAGCAGCCGTCGCTCAGACATCGATCAGCTGTGCGTGCTGAACAAAGAGCACTGGACTGGCTTCCAGAACTCGATTAAGAGTCGATTCAAGGGTGTGATAAGCCAGTCCGTTCGCAAGGTCAAGAACGATACGCCGGTTGTACTGCCGTACCCCCTTCGCCAGACCGAGGCCGCCCCTAGTATCTGGGCCGAGAAGCTACGCAATACGCTAAAGATGAGGCCGGCAGCTGCTGAGTCGTCAGTCGTAGTGGTTGCTGTGCCCGCTGGCAAGCACAATGCGAACATCTACAAGCTGCTGAAGAAGATATGTGGAATTGAGATCGGCATCCAGTGCAAAGTCATCCGCACAGACGCTCTCTCCAAGGTCTTGAAGAAGCCCGTCGAAGGAACGGAGCAGAGACGGTTCGCTGGCGCGATCGTGCGGAACTTACTGGCCAGGACATCGCACCCGCCAGCCCTCGACCACAGGTACAGCAACGACGGAGAGTACCAGCTGGTGTTTCCTGCGCCGGACGAGGTGTCCCAGAGGGGCGTCTTGTTCGGCATCCACATCCAGTCGATCGCAAGCTCCAAGATCAGAAACGGGACGGGTGACCGTGAGTGGAAGACTGCACCGGGCCAATTGGTTACGATCACGTCGTCGGCCAACTGGATCACGGCGAATGTCTTGACCACGCATCATCTACTCCTGGCTGGCGCCGACAACGTTGCTGCCGATCATCTCTCGACGTGTCTGAAAGAGCACATCAGCTCCAGCAAACTCATCCGTGGTGAACTCACGCACGTCGTGCTCTACCGCTCGGGCGAAGGTGCTGGGCGTCGCGATCAACTCATTGTCGAAATGAACAAATTGGTCTACGATCATTTCGACAGTCTGGCAGGACTAGCTATGGTTGCATACGCTCGAGAGACCGTGGTGCAGGTGTTGGGGGACGAAGCCGTGGTTTCCTCCGGCCAGCGCAGTGGGTTGACCGCCCTGGAGCGCAACGTGGCGACTGCAGCCGCAGATCTGATGCACGATCAAGGTCAGCGCAAACAAGATCGATGCATTGTGGACCAGCATTTGCGCGAGATGACCAATGCGTTTGGGCTGGACGCCGCTTTCAGAAAGGTGTATGTGCGTGAGCTGCAGGAAGTCAACAACGCCAAGTGCGCGTACCTCCTTTCTCACGTCGAACTCGACCTTGAGGGACAGGGGCAAGCGGAACAGAACCAAGCGCATCTGGGCACTTGTTACTCCGTGCTGCGTAACACCATTGTTCCGGATATCCTGCACCTGGCCCAGCAGGCATCGAAGTACATCCAGCGCTTCGTGGAGGAAGTGCCGAGTGGTGAGAGGCTCGCAACGGGCGAGCAGGTGATGAAGTTTGAGTTGCAGGACGTGATGCCAGAGCTTCGCAAGACGCTTTACTACGTCTAGACAAACTCGGGCGCTGACATAAACAACAAGAGGGTGCGTGCAGGTTTGAATGATTCAGGTGTTGGCATTACGGGTTCCACTTCAGGTCGCGCGTTCGAGAATGCCTTGGAAAGTCCTCTGATCAAGAGGCAGGCTGTCGGGATAGCCTTGTCGTGCAAAGTCTCCCTACTTGGCGAGGATCACGGACATGTTTTTGTTGCTTTGGTAGATGACCGGGCTTGGGAGGGTGGAATGGGAATTTGGTGCGTTTGAGCTTTGACATGCGCCGGCGAGCATAGACCTTAGCTAGAAGATTGATAGCGAGATGAATGACTTGACCGACCAGGCTTACAACCAGCAGTGTTGTACAAGAGTGAGAAATTCCATCTACATCCCATGTATATCTCCCGCGTCCGGTTCACCCCTACGACTTCTCATGCCTCCCGTCATCACCATCCTTGTATGGCCCACCACTCTCCTTGACCAGACCCTTCTCCTCATTGTATTCCTTCGACTGCTGGCTCCACTTCGCCGCCTCGTCCTTCCCGCTCTCCTCCTCCTCGTCGCCTTCCTCCTTCGTCTGGTGCACAGTCTGTGGATCATGCTCCGCGGGGCTGTAAACCGTCACAAGCTCCAGCGGCTGCGTCTTAGAAGTGTTGATGAATTGGTGCTGCGTGCCGGCGGGCACGACAACAACGTCTGTTGCTTTCACGATCTACGCATTCATCAGCCCACGCAGCTTCTGCACTCCAGACTGGAGGTGTAGCCTTACCTGGTCCTTCCCAGCCACCGTCGCCTTTCCCTCCCCGCTCGTGAAGATCAGCACCTGGTCAACGGTATGCACCTCATCCCCGATATCTCCTCCAACCGGAATCTCCATCGATACCAACTGGCTGTACAGTCCAGTATGCATGACTTTCCGAAACTGGCCAAAAGCCCGCACCTCAGAAGTCAGGCCCTTGAAGTACTTCATCTCGTGCTTGGGCGGCTCGGTGGACATCTTGGAGTCTTTGCCCATCTTGACGGTTGTCGTGGAGAGAAGTCTGGTTGATTGTCTGAGGCTTGGGTTGGTGGCGGGAACGAGTCTGATAGTGGTGAGTCTGGATGTGATGGTACGGGACAACGACATTGGAGAAGGAGAAGGGAAACTTGATTCTGCGAGAAGTGACAGGCCGCGATGTCACCTCATGTAACTAACCATTACATGTACCTCTACTCCATTGACTGGAGCTTTCCAGTCAAATGTGAGCTGGAAATTGTTACGTCACCACTGGATGGAAGGTCCACGGAACGGACCGGGCCCTAATCCGTCCACAGCTGGGCTGCCGTGATGAGCACTGAGGAGGAGGGGACGCAGATGGTGAAGGTCAAGTTGAAAGCAGCACACGCAGATGCTCGCCGGAACAGGTGGCAGTACAGATACAACTGCGCTCAAGCGCCTCGGACCTACTCACTTCTTCCCTCTCCCTCTAGCATTCAGCGACTTCAATGGGTCCGCCCCTTTCCCTTTCGTCCCCATTTTCCCCTTTCCTCTCGCCTTGTTGAACGCCCGACGCTTCCTGAGTCCGTTCTCGCTCTCCTTCCTCAACCCTACAAACCCCACATCCCTCACCACGGCCTTCTGACCTCCAGCAGGCAAAAGGTAATCCGGAACATGCTTCAGATGCGGTTGTACTCGGATCGCATGCGACTCGCCATCATGCCGCAGATGTCGAAGCTCCTCGGGGTTCTCCTCGAAATGCCGGGCGAGCCTCTCGGAATTGATGAGAGCCTGGCGAAGCTCTCGGGTGCGCGCTTCGCGAACGGCGATACGCGTCACACCACGGAGAGCATCTGTGAAGCGGTATCGGAAGCCTTCCAATTTCTGCATATCGAATTGCCAGGCCTCGACTTTCGCTCCCTTAGCGTCTTGCTCGGCCGCGATAGCTTGCAAGACCTCTTCGTCGTGCTCGCATTGCGGAATACTGGTGGGCTTGTGCTTTCGGTACAGCTCCTTGGGCACGTAGAAGCTAAGAGCGATACCCGCCTGCCCGGCACGAGCGGTGCGGCCGATCCGGTGGGTGTACGACTTGGCACTGTTGGGCAGGTCGAAATTGAGGACGCAAGCAACGTGACGAAAGTCGATACCGCGCGAAATGCCGAACTCGCGGTCTTTGCGGTCTCGTTTCGGATTTGTGTTAGGTCTGGTCAGAGCTGATGCGGTATCCAGCTCAGCGTCGTCGCCCGCGGCGATGTCATCTGCGTCGGCACCCTCGGCTAGTACCGTGTCTACCTTGCTTTCTCTTCCTGCGCCCCCCGCATTGGCCTCACCATCAATCTCGGGCTCGCCGTCCTTCTCTGCTTCCTCCGTCTTCTTCTTCTTCTCAGCCCTCTCCCTTCGCTTCCTCCTACCGCCTTGGCCCTCGTCGCCCACAACTTCCTTCTCATCGTTCGCTACGATCACGTCGAATACGCCTTTGTTGAACTCTTCCACAGCATGCAACCTGGAATTCACCGGGAGCTCGCTATTCAGGACGCATGACCTGATCCCAAATTGCTCCAGAAACAGCTTCACGCGGTAACACCGGTCCACATCGGCGACAAATACGATGACTTTGCCCTTGATAAGCTGCAACTTGAAGATGGTGTATATCAGGAGGAACTTATCGTCCTCAGCGGTTCGAACGGTATATTGAGTGAGATTGGTCGAGGTTGAGGCGGTCTCGGCTTCGAGTGCGGAGAGATCGAGAATGGTGGGCGTGGTTCGCTGCTCATCGCCGGTGGTGTCTCGCGGAAAGAAGAGAGCAGTGAGTGTGTCGATCTCGGTGCGCAGGGTGGCAGACATCATAAGCTTCTGGACGCCCGGGGGTAGAGCAGCAGCAAGAGTCTGCAGGTCATCTTCGTAGCCGTAGGATAGTACCAGGTCTGCTTCGTCGATCACCAGGTATTGGAGCGCCTCGAACTTGAGGACATCCTGATTCAGCCAAGTTACTGCGCTGCTAGGCGTCCCGATCACGATATCTGGATGTTCTACTAATCGGGCTCGTGTGACGGCTACCTCTTCCTTCTTGCTGATGTTCTCATATCGTACATCTTGCCCACAAAAGGCAGTGAACGTCTTCAAGGTCGCCGTGACTTGGGCTGCCAGCTCCTTTGTCGGAACTAGGATCAACGCCGCTGTCTGCTTCGCCTCGTAGGCTGCAGCTTTGCGGAACAATATGGTGTGGAGTGTAGGCAGAAGGTAGGCCAACGTCTTCCCAGAGCCGGTCCTTGCACGCGCTAGCACATCCTTCCCGCTCAATGCTAGTGGAATACCCTGCGCCTGGACTGGGGTCGGTGCAGCGAACTTTTCGCGGGTGATGGCCTGGAGAAGTCGTGGGTCGAGGCTCAAGCCGGCGAAGGTCGGTTGCGCCGTGTTCGGCGCTTTTGCAGGCCGCTTCTCGTCAGCTTCTGGCACATCTTGCTCGTTCAATTTGCGCTTCATGATCGGTAGGCGATGGATGTTCAGGCATAGACATGTGTGAGTGGCAGCTTCAGAAATGTGCAGAACGTCGAGAAATTCTTAGCGTCTCGGGAGCGGATCGTCTGGGCCGTACCTTCGGGCATTAGTCATCGCTGTGGCTGTGCTGTAGGCGGCTTCAGATGAGGACATAATAGATTCTAGGCTACCTATTACTACTTCTGCGCATTGTTCGTCCTATTAGGCTTGTACCTACAACAATGTCTACCCACGACAGATACGATCGCGATTACGACAGTGACGACTCCACCCTCGTCGACGAAGCTCGCCAAGGCAGGCGCTCCAGGCGGTCAGCATACCGCTCCCCTTCCTTAGACTCCAATTCTCCACCCCGCTCATACTATGATGGCCCTTCGCCGAACCAAGAGCGTGGTCCAGAGCGTAGTGATGGTCTCGGCAAGACTGTGCTCGCCGTTGGCCTGTTAGCTGCTCTCGCCGGGCTCTTCCATGTGTGGAATGTCAGAAGGCGAGAAGAACAGGAGCGCGAAGAGCGGCGTAGAAGACGGGAGAAGTTCGCCAAAGCGAAAGCGGCGAGGAGGAGAGGGGAGGAGAGGCGCGAGACGGCGCGGAGGAGGGACGATGACCTTGCGCCGAGCGTGATGCTGAGGATTGGGAACGCACCACCGCGAAGGGAGAGATCGAGAGATGTCAAGATGATCGAGGTCGACTCGGGTGAGGCTGAGAACGAAGGGGAAAGGGGTGGAGCGCGGGAGAGGTGGTATGAGGAAGATCGAAGGTCAAGGCGAGGGAGATGAGCGACACATTTCATGCACCAGGAGGATACACGGCCTCGTATGGTCCCTAAGGTTATGTTGACTTCCTGGCCCGCTCTCTTCAGCATGCTTTCAGGCGTAATCTCCTGTCCTTCTCCTGAGAAGTCCTCTCGACATCCTCACAGCGGACGACCTAGTTGTCCAGGATGAAATGAGGTCTGCAGGCTGCATCAGCTTCAGACGTCAGGCATCCTCACATCGTTCATCAGCCATGTCGGTTTCTCCGTTCGTCGGCACCGGCAGTCATGTCGGCCCGTCATATCCAAAGCCGGGCGGGAGGTACAAGACTGAGGTCGCAAAGTACCTCATAAACGCACGACTTACTTCGGTAGGCTCGATAACTGTGTACAGCCGATCGGGCCGTCTTATTCCCCCGCTGCTCTCCACGTAAGGTAAGCTGGTATGTCATGCATCGCTTATCTGCATGGCGAAGGCTAGCTTTGCCGCCGTGGTTGACTCTCGCCGTTAGGATATCTGAACAGCTTCGCGCCATTCAATCACCATCAGGAGCGTGTCAAGCCAGCCGTGGGACTCTTGCTCTTGTGATACGATATGCGCTTGCATATCGCGGTCTCGAACGATCGAACTGGACGCTGTCGATACGCCCGGATCTGCCGAAATACGACGGTCGAATGGCACAACACCATCAACGACACCACCCGGATGCCTGCGCGATATATTGCACAGTAATGCCAGGCTATTTCGTAGCTAGCTTGTTAGGAACTCCTCGCACTATATCAACGAGTTAGCATGCGGCACGTGGCTGAACAATTTGCAGATTGACGTTGCTCGCAGCGGCGACCGTCAGCCAACCTCAGCCGTGGCACTCTGCATGCAATCTCGCTCCTGCCAGCTCAGAACACCCTCGCATCCTTCGGCGCCCGTCTATTGGTCCACGTCTCCGCTCCGTTCGCACATGCTGCAGCGCAGGCGCCCGAACTCACATCACATGCTATAGTCGCGGGTAGGCGAAAGAAGCATTGGTGGGTTTGCCCATCCTACGGGAAAAGCTTCGTTCTTCTCCGACTCACGAGCAACCCTGGAACAACCCTAGAGCCGATGCTGAGCCTCAGAGCGGGGCAGCCCGGCTATATATGTACCGAGCGGCAGAAGCTCCCCCACAACAGCACCCGAAGTTGGACAGCCAAACAACAATGGCGCCTCCAAGCAATCAACCCGTATGGCTACGTGACGAAGAGCGTCGTCTGCGTTACTACATTCATCCTCAGGATGGAGCGCGTGTGTACGAGAACGGCACACGGGTACCGCGACCGAACAATGAACCCCGTGTGCCTCCTCAAGCGATTCCGTCTCGATTGCCGCAAGCGCAGGCCCCAAGCGGCGCTTCACCACCGGGCAATGACAGCCAGTTCGCTTTTGGCGGACCTGACTCGCGCCTTGGCCCGCAGCGTCCCACAGCAGGCAATCGGCCACTCGCTGCCGGACCCAGTACTCGCAGCGGCCCCCAGAATCCCACGCCAGGCCATGATTCACTCGCCGCAGGCATAGCAGGTCTACAGATTGACGGTCCTACAACAACGCCGTTCCACCCAGGTGCGGCAACGCTGGAATCGGCCGGGCCTACGGCGCCAATCGTCTCCCAGTCTGATCGGGGTGTCAGGGTGGTGATTGCGCAGAACCCTACATCGCGAGTGACGACAACCATTGGTACCGGACCTCCAGAGCGTATAACAGATCCTTATCTGTATGGCCAAGGTATTCGAGTACGAAGAGCCATTTACGGGAACAATGGGAACGAGGGAGAGCAGGAGCCGCTGTTTTCGAACTTCCGCATAAGGAGACACGACTTCTTCACACGCGGTCGTGTCTTCATGATCCTGTGGTCCGAGCCCTTCGGCGAGACCACCACCAACATTGGCAGCGTCATCCAGAACGACCGTAGCATCCCCGGCCTATTCTTGGGCCGCCACGGCGGACGGGTATATTCAAAGGTCCGCAAGTTCGTGATAACCCGGGAGGGCAGTGACTTTTGCACGGCAGTACCGGTTGTCACTTACGGCGCGCAAGGCGTCAGCAAGTTCGGCGTTACCAAATTCGAGCACGGGATCATCTATACCGGTCCTGCCGCACCAGAGCCACTGCCTGCAGAGCTTCCCACTAGAGGTGAACGAGCCATGAGTGCAACGCCAATCCGTGTCACTCCAGACGCACAAGGCATGAAACTCGACGAAATGTCGCGCATTGACTATGCAAAACCGCATACCATAGAGCACAACCTCAAGGTAGCAGCCGTCGGTGTTGTGCACCCCGCCTCGATGGAAGCTCTTATCACCCAATTCCGGAGTGTGTGGCTGGATCAACCAACTGACGGGCCCAACCCGAACGCTGCTGTACGTGGTGCAGCCAGCGGCTCCACTCGATCGACCGTCCCAAGGACAGGATCGTCAGGCAACACCAGCTCGCAGTCGACCCGGGCAACGGCTGGTGGTAGTATACGGGAGGAGGACGAGAGCAGAGCCGCAAATGCGGCAGCAGGGCCACGCGCATTACCGAGGCGGAATACTGCAGATACGAATGCAGATGCTGCACAAGCTGCAGTACGAAGCGCGCCAGCGCCTATCAACGGCGCCGAGGTCGAAATGATCAGGACCTCGATTCGAAATGGGATGCGACAAGGCCAAAGCCAAGCCGCAGTCATGGAGGCGATTAGACAGCGATATCTTGCGGCCGGTCATCCGCCTGAACGTACATTGGCTCTCATACGGGCTGCACTGGCACCACCTGCGAGACCCGCTGGGTCGCAGTAGTACTCCAGGCTCAACACTTGAATACTGGGGCTATCGGAGGCCTCAGGTGCGGAGGAGTCGGTTGGCGATGCAGACACGGACAAGTGTGTATAACGCTTGCAATTCACCTGGACGTAGCCGTCGGCGTGTCCACCGCTAACCACTTCCACTATACGACGAATGTAGGTGTCCTCATCAAGGGCCTTACTGATTGAGAGAAGCTGATCAGATGTCACGATTAACGAGAAACGACTGGACCTTGCGGTTAGCAGTTCTGGGTTCTGTGCGCAGTTTCAGATTGTATGCATCTACTGTTCTCACCATATCACAAGTCGCTCTCTTCATGACCTCAAGAGTGACATAGATTGTTGACCACTACACGTATTCTTCATTACCAGAGTCAATGATGGCCTGACGTTGCAATAAGCACACGAAGGGTGGAGCAAGCGGACGGGAAGGCCTACTTTAGCTTCGCACGATATTTCACTTCACCACTTACCAATATTTCATGTACCTGCAATGTTAGCATTTCGTCAGTCATCGTACATGTACTGCACACATGCAACGCTGGAGTTTTTACACAGGGCACCAGGAGACCTACTGCCGAGTGCAAAATCCCAAGAAATTGCCCATTTTGCTGGTGGTCCCAATTCCCACCACACACTGAACTCGCAGCTAACAACACATGGGTATTCGCATAATCATCGCAGCCCTTCGCGGCAAGAAAATAACCACCGCCCATTAAGACCGACCGATATGCGGTACAACTGAGATAAACCCACACGCGCCACCCTTCTCAAGCAAGTGCACTCTACGGAAATACGAAGGATTAGCCAGGTCACAACGAAGCATGGCCCACGTCTATGCCGTTGTGGACACGCTCTGCCAGCACCCGAATAGGGAACTGAGGCCAAGCCCGGGTAGAAGACCTTCGCCTGAACCTCCCCGCATCCGGATCCAAGCCGTTCTTGATGCATCGAGCTTTCCACAAGGCAGTATCCTCGGCCGCGGACTGCAGGTCTTCCTCGAGACCCAGCCTAGTCTGCTCCTCACCAGCTGTTAGGCGTGGGCTGTCCGTAGACGACCCGATTGGTCCGCCATTCCTCGAATGTCTCAGAGCTACTTCGTAGTCGAAGTCGGCTAGACGTTCTCCGGCGATGAAATGATCGCCGGCGCGTATGATGTACATGGTCATTACTGTTGGCATCATCGCGTAAGGCTCGGGAGCCAAAAATTCTGCCACCGTGCCGATTCCGCCGGAGGTTCGAGGGCCGCAAGTCTGGGAATCGAGATTATTTTCTTGCGGTTGAGATGCTGCCTGCATGACCGCCAGTGATGATTGGGTTGCCAGAAGTACGTTGGTGCGAAACTCCGACAAGAGCATGTCGAAAGTAGTGGGGTCCTTCGTGGTTTGGTCGCGGAGCGTGGTGATCATGCGCTGTAGCGTGGCTGACAATTGGGCGCAGTTTTGAGCGCAACGCTCCCGATCACTTGCGCAACGTTTGCGCTCGTCACCTAGAGGGTCGATGACCTGCTTCTTCCGTAAGCAGAGATCGGAACTTGAGTTGGCGGTAACATACGGGCTCTTCACGAGGTACGGTATCGACCTCTGCTTGACCGTCTTCATGCAGTACTGGGTCGTAATTCGAGTGTGGGGCATAAGGTACATCGGCGTCTTCAAGCCTGCGCGAGGTATCGACGTTACTGCCGAAGTTCGGTTGACTGTCGTGCACCAGCATCCACCCTTCAGAAACCGGCTCCAATTCGAGGTCGGTGTGCGCCGGATCAACCGGATGCTGTTCTGCGCTAGATATTGTTCTCATCCGTCGGCAGAGCATCGCAACTAGGCGAAAGGGAGACAGGGTACGACTGAGAGTCCGACGAGCCCACTGGCCGCTTTGAAGAGGAAAAGGGCGATCGTGTTGAGCGCTCACCATTCAGAACTCTGTGGCCGGGATGTGGAACGTGCTTTTCACAGGGCGAATCGAGGCTGACATAGAATTGCAAGATCCTGCCACCCTCGTCCAAACATTGGCAGCGGTCGCGATTCATCGTGTCAGTCTCTCCGAAACCAGACCAACCGCGCGTCGGTCTCACGTTCTAGCAAACAAGACAAAGAGCCAGAAATTGGGCCAGATAAAACATTTCGATCACTGGACCGAACTAGGTGGCGCTGTGGAACCGGACTGCGCACGGGCCTGTGGTTCGTCCGGCCACTTTATTAGCGACATGCACGATGCGCGCCACTTGGAATCGCTTGGCGGGAAATCCCACCTTACCGTGGCGAGGGGTAGAACTGCCGATTGCGGTTCATCCGTGCTCCGTCACATCTCCATGAGCTTGACTCACTCACATGAATTCGTTTAACCGCGGCTGAATGCCGTTTAGCACTTCCACGCCCAGTCTCCCAAGTATCCTTCACAGAGCCGCATGCGCTCCTGCTCCGGTGGTCCTCGGTCAGATGTCGACAACCTCGATCCTAGCCTGTCACTTTAAGCGTCTGCATAGCATATATCTTCCGCCACTCGACCTTTCGCTCTCGTTCGTGCGACCAGACATGGGCCCAAGCGATGCCCTATTGCTGGAAACGAGAATATAGATGGCGCCTTCGAAAGACACCTTCTCTCTGCATGGAGTCCGAAAGCGTTTCAGATATTCCGAGAGACGCCAGACCTACGTGTACGAAGATGGCAGCGCGATTCCGGAGAGCGAGCTTGCCATCATAAGCAGGGAACTTTACAGGTCGACGTGCGTGCCACTGAGTCCTCACGCTGTGCTAGTGCGCGACTGACGATTTCCAGATCCGCAAGTCGCACTGTCTCGCCACCTGGAGCAGGGTCGAATAGAAACGCTGGTGCAACTGGCATCGACGCCGTGACGACATCTTCCAAAACCGTGAGCTTCGTGCAACTTGCGACTACTCATGAGGCCGGTAGCTCTTCCGCCCGGCCCTCTGGAAGTGTCGCTACTGGTAGCGGACAGCCCAGCACAAGCCAACGACGTCCGAGCGTGCACGCCGATCGTCAGGCCGACCCAGCTCAGGACGGCCGTGATACTTCAAGGCCGCCTCCCCATGGTCGGCCCGGTAAAGCGCCGGACAAGGGCGATGGTGAAGACGCGGATCGTGGTCCTCCCAAGCAGTCTGCTGAGCAGGGTGATATCTACCGAGGTGATTACCAGCGAACCCATGATGCTAGCTGTGCTGACTCCTGTCTTCCACAAGACTTCACGCAGAGTAGACAACCGCTACAGGACTTTGTTATCGGCACGGTAAGCAAGTTCCGTCATGTCGCGTGCAAGTGCTGATCGCTGTCACAGGTCATCGAGATACCGCGCATATCGCTACCTGCCACCAGCCGTCTTTCGGCTGCTGATGCTACCAGCTTATTATCATCGGGTGTGCTGAGATATGTCATCATCAGGCCACCCACCGCCGAGGACCCGACATTCGAGGCTCTGTGAGTTAATGTGCAACGCTTTTCGTCATCCTCCTATTGCTGATTCGAGTAGACCAATTACGACATACTTTGGGAAGGGTGTGGAACATGCACACAAGGTTCACCACGCCGTAATCTACACCAAGCCTGTCCATATTGGGGTACCTTACGGTACTCCCGCGGAAAAGCCCAGACGTTTAGAAGGCGGCGGCACAGAGTTGCCTATGCAAACGCAAGCTATACTCGTGATACCGTATGACCGCATCCGGCGGCTTGATGAGATGAGTCGCCTCAATTTTTTCGACAGGACTCCCTTCTCTTCCGACGAACGATACATCAGACTGTTCGGCGACGTGGACCAAGGTCATATGGAGGCGTTGATGACTCAGTGCCATAGCGTATGGGCCATGACTCGCAGATTTACTGGCAAGCTGCCGCCATTGACCCCTCGTGGAACTACATCAGTCGCATCCGGGGCCACCGTCCCACATTCAACGCCAAATAGCACACATGTTGAGCCCACATCGAGGCTGCCCACCGGCCCGACTCCAGGACGTGGCCCTGTCGCAGTGGGCGCCTCTGCAGGAACAGCCAGATCCGCTGCTCGCCCAGCGTATGGCCGTGATGCCCTGGTCCGAAGCGGTCCATCCCGACTGGATCCTACCTTAGCAGTGACACGAAATGTCACCACCCAGCTGAGTAGTTCTGGGCGGGTGGACGGAAGTGCCCAGGCCAGTGGCAATGTTGTCCCTGCTTCTGGTCGCGTGACAGAATCCCGCAGACCGGATGGTTACCAATACGCCGCTACGACAACACCGCAAGCAAGTGGGATTGGCTCCTACTCTCGCGACACTTCATCCTCGGAAGGCAGTGTGTCGGATCGCGATCAGGAACCGAGCTCGGCCGCCCCGCAGGCCGGTCGGCAGGACCCTGACCGTACCCGAAATACACAACCCACTACTGGTAGGCTAAGTACCGATCAACGTCCTGGGCAAGTATCTGTCCAGGCCAGTGGAAGCGCCCAGCACCGAGAATCAACCACCACGAAGGCTGGTCGGGAGCGTTACCCCGACACGCGGGATACACCAGGATCAACTGGCCGGCCAGATATCTATCAGCGCCCCGTACAAGTACTTGCACAGCCGAGCAGATACGGGCAGACGGGCGGAAATGCGCAAGATGGCGGAAACATCCAATATCCGAACTTGAACGCCACACAGGCTGATCGACAGGATCTTCCTCGCTCTCGAGATACGCAAGGATCAAATGTTAAACGAGACCCCAAGCGAAGTCCCGCACAAGTATCTGCACGGCCAGGTGAGCGCGAGCCCGATCGGGAGCGTACCATGAAATGCAGCGACCAACAGCTCAGGCCACCGGAGCGTGACGCACCCGCCACGGGTCCACAAAAGTCGGCCAAATCCCCGAATACCTCCGGCGAAAGTATCACCCGCAATCAACCGCCGAACCGAGCCCCCAACGACAGAGGCATAACTTCAACAGCAGAAAGGGCGCCAAGGACCGATACCGCGACCGGTTCCATCGACACGCAACGACCAAAATCGAGAGTTGACGCGAGAGCAATACCGGATCGGTCCGCTGCGCCCCCAGTCAGACAGGATTCTTTACCCAACGGCGGCCGGATCACCTTCCGGCAGATGCTCGATCTTTTTGACGACATGACCGCACGGGCGCAAAACAACAGGCTCGAGGCACCGCCGGCGCTGGACGACACACAACTGACCCTGTTAGCGCAGAATGTGGACGCGCGTGAGCAGTGGAAAGCGCGGATCCGAGCAGCATGGAATCCTGAGCTTGCGCGACGTGCAATGGATGCGGAGACTGCACGACGGCGGACGTGAGTATGATGGCCTCTACCTTGGAAGGGCGGTGGGTTCTCACGAGTGATGAGCCACCTGTCCGACGACGGAACATTGCTCCGAACAACGATTATTACGGACTGCTTCAGATGGGCGGATATGGCGAATTTCACATGGAGTATACGGCGCATGATTTACTGCAGACCTTCCACGAATCGCGTCCCGCGCACGCGCGGACGCCGGCATACGACAGACAGAGACCGAGCCAGACGCTCGAGAGCTTCTTCCATACGATACGCGCAGGTGCCGGCTTTTCAGCTGGTCGCCTCGCTACGACGCGATGATACGATACGATGTTTTGTTGATGATCATTGAGCACTGAGCATTGCGCGAGGGGGGGTATATTATATAACGCTAATTCGCTTTCCAAACATGTTCACTGCCTATCTTTTTTTTCTCCTGTTTTCTCGAGCCCTGCTTGTTACGCTATATGTTCCGAATACCCTAATCTGTTGCGGAAGTTGACGAATTGCCACCTTCATTGGGCGTCGTTCTGTCGGCGTGTACCGAGGGCGTGCGGAATCTGTCTGCTTCGGTTCTCCGGGTGTGCCTGCACGTGAGAAGGACTGAGCAGTCGCATGCCTCGCAGTTCCTTCCTGGCTCAATGGTCGATTAAAAGATGCTGGCTACCGCTACTTGATCAATGGCTGCCGTGGGTCGTGGTCCTACATACGAGTATAGATGCTGTGGTGAAGCGGAAACTTCCGAGGATCCCGGATACGTGTAGTGAAGGCATCGCGTCTTGATGCATAGTCGACCACACCGACGAGCTTGTGTTCAGCGGTGCAGGCAACCGGTACAGCCAAGTCTCGGTCGTCACTAGTGCGCCTTCGCAACGACCTCGGGATCCTCCACGAACCGGCCTAGGATCTGTCTGGGCAGCTCAAGGTTATGAACGCTAGCGCAGCGGCTGTCGCGAAGACCATGACACGGCCGGGATCTCGTTGAGAAGGATTTCATGGGCCGCCGAGTCATCGTACGAAGCAGGGAGGGGGTCCACGCTATCGTCGTACGCCGCAGTAGTCCCTTCGAGAGCGGCGAGGGTTGTGTCGCGGACCTCGATGCGCTCCACGGACACATTGTCCAGCCATCCTTGAATGACATCTCCATCGGGCCCGCCGGGACTCGATGTACCTTTGGGATATGGCTGACCATCCACATCTCGCAAGAAGTTGTCCCAGATGATGGGGAGCGCGTACACTTCGTCTTCCACCGGGTAGGGATGCGAAAACGACAAGCTCTCGGAAGGCTGGCGTCGCACCTGCGTATCGAGCCCTGCTGCTTCGCATTCGGCCTTCAGCCTTGCGACGTCCTCCTGGGCCGACCAGAGATCCGACTGTATCTTTTCGCGTTCGATGCGGCGCTCATTTTCGAATTGCTCGTCGTCTATGGGGAGAGGGTCCTCGCGATCAGCCAAAAGGCCACGCTCGATCAACCCTTCTTCGTGGAAAAGCGCTTCATCGTGCAGCCGCTCGAGAAAGACTCCCTCGTCACCCATCCTTTCGTAAAAGCGCCTGAGCAAGCTTGGCGTATCGCTCTTCACGCTGGCAGCGGCGAGCTCCCCGAAAGAATCTGTATCGGACGCATCCGATGGCAGACGGCCGGCGAAAGAGCTTATCACATCGCCGATGACGGATTCTTTGGCTGCGAGGCGAAATTCAAGATTGCTTAAGCTGCTCTGAGCGTCGCGGAAAGCCTTATTCCTCGCTTTGATGGCATTGAAATCGGTGCGAAATTGGAGTTGGAGCTCGGCGATGCTCTCCAGGTGTGACGGTGGTACATCTTTCACGTTTGGATCGGCCAGAGCAGTTTTGAGGGCCTCTGCAGTTTGATTCAGAGCATTCTTGAGTGCCTCTGCTGACTCATCCAGATGTTCATACTTCCGGAGCCAGGACTCTTCCTGATAGTTCAACTGTGTCCGTTTGAGAAGTACACGGTCAATATATCGTGCGAGTTTACGAGCTTGGTGGGCGGTGTCAACCGGGTCTTGGTCAGGCACTGGGCTTCTTGGCATTGTGGGTGGCGGGCGCACGTCCTCAAGTGGGAACGTGATAATCCCCGGGCTCGCATTTAAAGGTGCACTTGTGTTTGGCGGTGAGAAATCACCCGCGACGACAACCTTGCCGGCATCTTCCACTGATTGCTGCGGGAGGTGCGGAGGCAAGGGCGGTGTGGTAGATCTGGGCCAAGTGGGCGCCATGGACGGCGCGGACAAGCTTCGCGACCGTCCGATACGCCGTGCAGCGACAAGGCTTTCTTCCGACGACGTGAACGGTGGCGCCGATATGCTTGGTACGGTCCGCCCTGTGGTGTTCTCCAAGGCGACATCAGTCTGTAAGGCCCCAGGAAGTCAGAGATGCTGCGCGCTGCCGAACCTCGCAGCACGTACCCAGCTGGTATGCGTGTCCGTATGCTGTGTCGGTGGCATAGTGTGAAGACTGTGCCTCTCATGTTCACGTAGTAGCGACGTGTCAGGGGCGTCGCGTCGGTGCTGTCGCGCCGCAGGCTACACAAGAGACGAGAACGAGGTACAACGCGCTGATTCGGAAGCGTCACTAAGGTGTACAGCAAGATGATGGTAATGATGAGTCTGAATTCGCCCTACGCTGGTGCCTCATGTCTTCGCGTGGGAAATCCGTGACTCCGAACGTTGGCGTGGATACAACGTTGGCCTCGAAAGATTCTGAGGCAGCCAGCCCATGGGGTCGCTTCAAGCCTTCAACTTGGAATCGACGGGGTTCAGAGTACGCCACAGTATCACGCGAATCTCCTTTGGAGCTGCACAGGATGCCATTTACAGGGTATCCATTTAGTAACCCCACAAGTCCCCCCACGCCCGGCCGCGATTGCAAGTCGCTTATTATCGGGGCCGCTCGAGATCGCTTAATTGGCACTCCACCAGCACACACCCACGGAGAAATTCGTATTGTCTGGATTCAGACCTCACCATCACTCACGGCACTGTATTCGTCTTCGCATCACGCCTCATTGTTGACGCCCAAACATTGACAACGCCGATACGCACACCACTACTATTCCGTGGCATCACATGTATCGCCCGCCATTGAACCTAGTATGTCGTAGAACCCACACGGGAAAATGGCTACAGGTACGGAGCTCGAAGGTCTACCATGCATGCCATAGGGCCGCCGGTCCCGCTTGGACGCACATGTCGATCGACGTTAAAAAATGGCACTTGCAACGACGCTTGCTCGCCTCAGCACTTGAACGGGTGTCGCTGTGCTCGTTGTCCTATTTCTTGCATGATGCCCTCGCATCACTCTACCACGGATTCGAGCACGACGAGACTATGGCCTGCCAAGGTTTATAAGTCCGCCTCATCGGGATTCTGCAGCGTCAGGGCTTGAAACCAACGCCGCGTCATCATCTCCAGACTCCTTCCGACGTGAGGCGAAGGTTTTGCAATTTCACCGAGGATCAATTCGGCTTGAGAAGTCCGGATGTTCAAGGATCTCTTCTTAATGTCGGACTCCGTGTCGAGGGCATTCACTTACGCGCGGTGGCATCGAGACGGTAATAGGAGAACTCCATTCCTGCTGCGAGGCTCGATAAAGGCCCGCAATAGCAGTGCACCACCGCTGCCGACCGGCCGCCAATGCGTCGATGTCGGTGTGGCTCTTCAGCATTCACAATCGTTGCATCGCTCAAGAACGTTAAAGCAATAAGAGCTTGTCAGGTGGCCGATATACTTCTCCGGAAAGCTACAAGGAACCCTTGATTCACGTTCGAGAGTGGAGGGTGGCGTTACCAATGACTTATACCATCGAAACAAGGTACATGTAGGTACGGCAGAACGGTGGGTATACTTACTCATTTCTTCTTCTACAGTCTAGATCCTTGCTGCAAAGATCGAAGCCCTCGACTGTGCTCTTCACATGAAACCTTCATCGTAGCGTTGAGAGGAGTCCATCGCTTGCGCATCGCTACTGATTGCTGAACGGGATCCGTCCCATACACGTACTCGAGGCTCTGATATAGTGGGATTAGTGGACGAGCTCTTGCGATTATATACCTGGCCGATCACACAGACCTGGAGGTAGCAAGTCGTGGACTCAGCATCCCATTGCGCAACGGCGCAAGTATCGACACTCATGATACTTCTGGGCGCGCAAGTCCACATGTCGGCGAGTCGCTGGAAGCGGATCTCCTACGACCGCGACAGTGGTACGTGGCCACGAAAGCAAACCCATCTGGCTCTTGGGAAGGGTTTTAGCGCATTGAACTGGTGGATGTTGTTGCTATACTCAACGCAGCGTGCAGGTCCTCTGGAATGGACATGCGTCGGGCCTTGTCCGTGTCAAAAAAAATTGGCATGGAGGAGGTGCGATGCATTGCCAGCACCTCAATGAACGTCCTCGGCATAGCGTGCATGAAGTTTGCCTTGCCTTCCGCTGCGCCTCGTCTGCCTTCTTCAAGCTCAAAAGTAGGCCAACCCCCCTCCAGCCTTTCTCCTTACCTGCTTTCCCATTCAATCGTGGGCTGGCATGAGCATAACCTTCAGGTCCATTCTTCATTCCGCGTACATCCTGACTTGTTGACTTAGGCAGACTGCTCGTCTCCACCCCACGAATCTGCATGCCCTAACGCACCGCAGGCGCCCGCAGGCGCCACGGCTGCACGGTTGACGCAGCCATTCTCCGATCGCTACTGGACCAGATACATTGATGGTCACCCGATTCGATCTTGGTTGACGAAGCAGAACGTGGTCGACCACCGAGGATTGCCTCAAACAGCCTTCACAAGCCCGCAACACTTGCAAGAGCAGCTCCGACATACTCGGCTTACCCGCGAATAAACCACGCTCATCCCATTCGACCACCGACCAGCGTCTTAATCAGGTCTGGCAATCGCACGATACCGCACACGCTCAAAGCCGCGCACGAAGCTGGTCCTTGTGGGTTCCGCTGGTGTACTCGTTGTGTGGCTGTACTCCCGGTCTAACCTCCTCACTGATGGAACCGTCAGCGCATACCACACATGATGGCGCACGCAATGACCACTCGCTGCGACAAGAAGTCTCTTCGGCGGACCCTCGCAAGCTGAGGCCAAGTTTCCAGCAGCAGCACAATCCGACCAAGTTCTTCACGTTTGGCAAGCTGGTCAGGGCACAATTGCCCAGGCCGTCCGGTGTCAATGATGGCCCATGGGTAGTACCAGGCAGACTGGATAATCACATCTACGATAAGCCTGCCATCTACCTAGTCATTCGCAAGGGCTTGGAGGGCGTGGACAGTTGCGTCGTGGTCCCTGTCACTTCATACGGCCATCAAGGTTTCGCAAAGATGGGAATCAACAAGAGTGATCACGCCATTATTCACACTACCGCGGTCTCGCCGGAACCCATCTTGACGGAACCCTCGAACGTATCTGGTGTGAAAACAAGGGCGATACGCGTTGTGCCATACTTTGTAGTGGGGACGCTGTTCGAGCTGACAGAAGACACGGTGATCAACTTCGGCAAGCCCAGAGAGCTCGAGCATTACGTCCGGGTGGAGCCGTTGGGAGAGGTTCACACTGACTCTCTTGAGGACTTACACCATTGCGTCGCCGAGAGCTGGCAACGACCCGTCGTTGCTGACGCGAGGACGGGCAAAAACCATGGCCCGTTGATTGAGGGACAATACTTACCCGACGTCATGGCAATGAACTCGATATACAAGATCATATCAGGGACACCTGGACTAGTGGAGGAATCGGATCCGAGTATGATCAGTTCTCATTGCCTCTCTATACAGCTCTTCCTCTATGCTGACTTCATTACAGCATACCGACGTCACGGGCCGAAGTGGTTCAAGCCTGGTAAAGTACGAGAATTTCCTCGCCTTAGTCAATAACAGTCAATGACATCGAACAGATTATCATGCTTCTGAGTGGTGAGGAGCAACCAGGTAATCCCGACGAAGATGAGGAGCCGCCAATCACCGATTTCTACGTCGGAGTATCTCATGCTGGAGTACCACATATGCAACAGCCTCGATATTTCTTCATCGTTGGAGCCGACGAGGACTCGTGCTATTGCTTGTAAGTTCTAAGCGTGGCAAGTGTCTCCAGCATCGGCTGACCACCCCTGAGACGCATCATGACCTACCAAGGTCGCGGTTTGAGCGATCTGCCCGCAGGTATCAGGTTCGACGATCACTCCGTCATCCATTCAAGCAAGAACCCTCCCAAATTGTCTCGGAAGGAGCGAGCAGCAAGTCGTGAGCCGCTTATGGCCCCAATTCGCATCCGCAGTAATGATCGAGCCCAGGACCTTGATCCCACGGCCAGACTCCTGTGGACCAGGATCTACAAGGTCAAAATCGACGTCAAAGCGCACTCCTTCGGTCACCTCCGAAGCGGCTACGAAGAGGTTGTAACAAAGGAGTTTGAGCGATTGAACCGTGGGTGCAAGCTCACTTCGCTCCGACGTTCCGACGTGGAGAGTAGCGAGTCCGACGCAAGCGACAGAGAAGTCGTCTTGGTTGATCGCCATCGACTACCCTGCTTCGGCATGAACAAATGCTCGATTCTAAAGGTAAGGCTCGTGCCCGAGGCAGTCTCAGCGAGCATGCTGACTCGGTTTCCTCAGTTTGAGAGGAAGAAGTACGTCAAAGGCCAGCGTGTAGCTCTACTTGTGGCCAGGAACGCACTGCAACCGAGCCCGCAGTATCGATTGCTCCGCATCAAATCAGTACACTACGCCGTCGGGCCCCTAGGAGGCGAATGGGAATACGCCTTGAAGTATGCGGATCATGAAGGCCACTTCTGCCCCGGCGTGTGGTTCCCGGAGGACATGTTGATGGCGGAGTCCAGTGAAGTTCCTTCGTTCGATGTGTCTGACTAGCTGCGTTTCTTTTCTTCGGGGGCTTGATGGCTGGGAATCGAGTCAAGTCGGGCGAAGCAAAGCCTTGTCTGTGGCGCTTGAGGGAGAAGGGGTGACATTTAGTATCCGCAACAGTGACACGTCACTACACGCGTTGTCCCATTCAGTCATGTCCATGTCTATATGACTCCAATCTCATTTACATGTCCGGTGGCTGCCTGCGTGGCTGAGGCTCAACGGGAGGCCCCGTGCGACCTCACGTCCCGTCCCCTCTTGAGCACACCTCCATGTTGGGGTACGCGGCCTTTGTGACCAGTGTATCGCGACATGAATTACAAGCAGTACCAGAATCCCACCCCACGAACAGAATGCGTGCTACACTACCCGCTGGTCTCTGTGCTCATGCGGCGTCTGCTAGCGACGAGCGCCATTCCCACAAGTACTATCAGGTATTCCCGAACTTGATCCTAACGATATCTTGCGGTAACGATGAAGCCGACACCGAGAGATCATGGCCTCGAAAGCAGGAAGGCGAGTGATTCCCAGGTCAGCTCCATGGCTAGCTCCTCTGTCCCGACTCAGCCTCCGACATCCATCTTCGGGCAAACAACAGGATGTCCATCCGACACAGCCAGCCAAGGTTCCACCAGTAGCGGCTCACCAGCATCTGCTTCGAGCGAGGTCGACCATCCGTTGCGGCGCCAATACTTCGCTGCAGCTAGGGAACTATCCGTCGCCAAAGGAAGGCTCTACGACTGGGAAACTGAGAAGGCAGACGAGCTCGGCAGACGGGATTTGATTCGGGACCAAGAGCGCGAACCCGAGTTTTCCGATTCTGACTTCGAATCGGCGTATAGCACCCTCCGAAAACAGATACAACAAGAGATGCGAGACTGCCTCAGAAAGGCCGAGAGTCTTCGCGACCAATGCATCAATCACGGCCTGGATGTTGATGATGTGCGCTGGTATCGTCTGTCCACAAACGATGCGACCGCAGAAGTACACGGCACACGCGGACGGACGAAGGCAATCGGCGGGCGCGCCGTAGGTGCATTGCCTGGTAATCACGGGTCTGACGAGAGCCGCAAGGCAGGTCCTGTGCGTTCTACTGGCGTGGACTCTGATGGAGTTGCCTATGATAGAGCGTATGGTCCAGCCGAGGGTGTCACTGACAAAGCGTTGGAAGCGACTTGCGGTGTTGAAGCACATGTATTGGTCAGGGGCGTTGCGGCTGATTCCAGTGACTACAATGATTGTGAGTGGTAATGTTCAGTGTTTTCCGCCTTTACTGACCATCCCAAGCGTATCAGGTGCATCCAGAACCACGAAAGTTCTTTGTGCTCGGCAAGGTATGTAGCTCTTGCCAAATGTAATCATTGGCTAATTTAGCCAGATCTTCTCGCTTCTATGGGCAGAGGCTGTTGATGTTGATAGCGACACCGGTTCAGAAATCACACGGGATACTAGGTACAATCGACCGGTGTTCTCCAAGCGTCGACGCTTCATCGTCGTGCATGTTTCGCCAGATCATTTCTCGGCAGTGTACGTGGGTCACCAAGCGAGGGTACAGCATGTCCAGCACGACTACTGACTGGTTTAAAGGCCTATTACTCGATACCAGAGTGGGAGCTCGAGTGCGCGAAATGCCAAGCACAAGATAGTAGCGATCGTCAATACTGATTCTTCGAGTGACACACCGATCAGCACAAACGTGGCAGTCCCTCAGACCGTGCCGCTCGTCATCAAGGCCAAGCCCGACGAGGAAGGAGCCGGGCTGAGTCGGCAGACTCGACTCGTTTTGAGCAAGATCTACACCTTGGAGTACAGTGTCAAGGTCAGATCTTGGGGTACGATCGACTCCCAACATCTACCAGATCTACAGCTCCGATTGATGGAGACCTGGGCCAAGCAGACCACTGTTGAACCGATAGCAGCGTCACTACAGCAGGTATCTACCGAGCCATTGAAATTCCTACCCGCATCGATTCCTCCGCCCAGATTTGCAGCAGCCAACATCACCAGTGAGCTCGAGCGGTCATCGACAATTCAGAACGCCCTGGGTCCTGATCGTAGTGTTTCGAACGCACGGGACTTGAGCGCCTTAAGTAGTCGATTTCATCCTGAATCTGCGGACGGCGCAAGGAGACTGGAGATGCCACGGGCCCGAGACACTGGTCCAGCGTTACGGAAAGCGCCGAGGGTTCCGGAAGTCTACTCTACGGCAAACGTTGGCGTGTCTTCACGCGGACTCGTCGATTATAAACCTCCAACTCAAGGACAGCCAACGTTGTACGCGAGCGGACTGACATACTCCTCGCACTCGCCAGCCCGGGCGATGCCAATCACGCAAAGCTCCGCGATACTCCCATACTATGACCAACGTCAACGTCTACATTACGCTTACGATCCCGAACGCGACTTGATTCTCTACGAGAACGGGCGTTGTATGCCACGCCTGCATCTGATACCTCAATGGACGCTCGGAGTCCCGGCGACACCAAGTCCCGCTAATCAGGCCTACCGTGGTGGCCCGCCCCAGCGTGCACCAGCGTATGCTGCGTACGCGCAGGAGACACTCACCAGCGCAGTACAACAGCAGCGAGCCTCCGATTATGGTAACCAAGACTCAACACAGCAGCCGCATCCGCACCCTGATCGTCGCCCCCAGAGGTCACTCTTCACTCCGGCGACGGATGACGTGCGTGGTCCGCGAGGCTCACCACCCGGGCAACAAGTGAGGGCGACCCTGGCCCAGCTCGCAAGCAGCAGTCACTCATCCATCCGCACATCACTTCCGTCCAGTAGCGCCTCTCTGACCACCAGAAATGTGTCGGCCGTAAGTGAACCGCGAATCTTGTCATCCATGAGTCCTGCGACAGGTGTACGCATCATATCAGCGTCGGAACCCAAACAGGTGATTACGGACCCGGCGCTTTTCGCCCGCAATATCGAGGCGCACCAAGTTCTCTACGGTACCACTGGCGAACAGGAGTCATTGTTCACAAGCTTCAGAATAGTCCAGCAGCCGGAAGAATTCTTCGTCGTGGGGCGAGCATTCTCCATACTGTGGTCTGAGCCTGCAGGAGAGTCTTCGACCGAAGTCACTTCCATGGTTAGCAACGACGTCGCTCCAGATCGAAGTCCTTTCACGACTGGCCGGTACGGAACCCGCGTCTATTCCAAGGTCCGTAGATTTGTGGTCGTACGAGCCGGTGCAGCCTATTGTACAGCTCTACCGTTCCTGACTTATGGTGGGATGGGCGTCGCCAAACCCGGTGTAGTCAAGTCAGAGCACGCAATCATCTATTCGGGGCGTCAGCCTCTAGCGACAAGACCCGAAGAGTTGCCAAGACGTGGAGAAATGCCAATGCAGGCTCAACCTATACGGCTGATCCTAGACGAGAGAACAGCAAAACTGGATTCCATGTCACGGATCAATTGCGCAAGGGTGCATACGATTGAGCACAACGTGAAAGTCAAACCTCTGGGCATGGTGCATCCAGCATCTATGGAAGCACTGATAGTTCAGTTCTTTGCTGTCTGGTTACCTCCTGCTATCCCGGTCTCACAAAAAGGCGTCATCGCCGACAAAGCAGCGGCTCCACAGGCAGCGGCAGCTTCAACTACCAGCTCAAAAGCTGCACGGGTCAATATGAAACGTGTCATTGAACATGAGATGAAGCGGGGCCAGACTCAGGCACAAAGCATTCAGGCAGTTGTGCAGCGGTACACCGCTTCAGGGCATTCAGAAAAAGGCGTTCAGGCTCTTGTCCGAGCTGCGTTGTCACTGCCGGATCCCAAAGTGCCAGTCGTGGCAGAAGCTGTTGCCGCGGTAGTACCAGAGCGACCCTACGGTCTTGGGGCGGACGTTTCCGGGAGCGATAAAGTTGGGCTCTCTTCGCCAGGGCAAGATGGTCAGGCCCAAGGAGTAAGGATCGAATATGTATGAGACGACGACCGTGATGAACAAGCTGCGCGTGACCTGGATGGAGCGGAGAGCAGTGACAAGCAGTGAGGAAGAAGAAAGCGAGGAAGGAATCTTGATGGAGTCTGGTACTGAAGGCGTGAAAGCGGGCAAAGTAATCACAACGGTTGAGAGTGGCTTGATTGAGGGCGTGATGGCTATCTAGGCTCATACATGGAGGTCTCAGGTCTCGACCATGCACACCTTCCCAATGGTCTAATGCCATGAGCTGGGACGTCCGATCATAACAACCTTTTCGCTTCGACTGCAGCGGACACGTCTCGACTGAAGTATTCATGGAGGAACCACCTCGCCTCCCACAACGAGCACAAGCTCATCGACCCGCTCACTAGCATACTCGACGCGTTTCCAAGTGGTCACACCCGCGGTCTCCGCATCGAGCTCCCAGACTCTGGTTCGCCGGTGGTATCGGTTCGGGCCATAAGACATGTATCCCCCGAACCCGCTGCCACCTCCGTAGCATAACCACGGCCCAGATTGCGCGGCTTTCTCACCGTTGAGCGCATTTTCCTGCTGCCTGGGCAGTAAGCCGCAAAAGTCATTTACGTGGTCGTGTCCGCAGCCCAGAGCTATCACGCCTACTTCGACCAGAGCATCGTAAAAGTGCGTGTTGACACTGGGGCCCTCGGTGGGCTCTCTCCGGTGACCTCCGACGGTGGCGAGATTGCTGTCTGCGAACTCCGGGAGTGGGATATGCTGGAAAGCTAGAGACACATGCTTCGGATTGTGGTGCTTTTCGCGCGCTTTTCGAAGTGTTTGAGCCGTTTCGGTGAACCGTTTCATTTGATTCCTTTGGATTGGCTTGTAGTCAGGGTTGCGTACCTCGCTCGGAACCTGTCCATGGCTGTCGATGAAGACCAGTGTCGCCATGGCGGTCGGTGAAGGTGCGGTACCGAATACCTGGACGTGATAGTTGCTGATGCCATCTTTGTCAGCCGGACCGGCCTGCGCGAGGTTGAAAGGTAGCGTCTCGAGGATTTGCATTTGCGCATTCCCTATGTCAAGGTCGTCAGCTGTACTCAGTGTGGGTGATAGTCCTCCCTTCCAAGACAAAGTGTGAAAAGCTTCTCCTGCTGCTAGGTAGCACTTTGTGCAGGAGCAGTGCGAAGCTCTGAGGTTTCATTAGTCCTAGCCAAGGGCACGCACTATAGAAAAGGTCTCACTTACGGGATAATACATGGGGACCCTCATCGTCACGATTGCCAAACACCACTGCGAACGAGATCGAGCGGTCTCTATGATGAGAGCAACGTCTTTGAGAAGAGTAGACTGGCTGTCTGGAATGTCATGGTGTAGTTGGTCTCCAGTGAGTATCACAAGATCGGGTCTTTCTGCCTACAACAAATTTTCAACAAAGTCAACGGTCAGCGGATCAACCTCACTTTCCGGTAATGGCCGTCCTTCGCATCGCTGGCATCTTTGCAGACGCCTGGCCCAGTGACTATGTGAGTGTCAGAGATCTGGACGATCTTGAACTTCCCATTATGATCTGCTCTCAGCGGCGCAGCGGCGTACCAGGGGCCACACAATCCGCCCTTGGCCTGCCATGCCGTACGATAATCTTCGCAATCGGGACCTCCGGCGGTGCATCGAGCGTGAGAGGTGATTGTACAAGGGATCATCCCGGCCGGGGGATCCACCGCATCAGTACCGAAGAGGACATCATTACCAGTTACTACCGTTGCAAGGTCGTCACGGTACTCGACTCTGAGCAACCGGATGTTGCCGAGTCGACCCTTCTGTTGTCCACAGGCTTTCAGCGCTGTGAGGCGGCGTACCTACCCGGATGGATTTGATCACGAGCTCGCCGGAAGTAAGCTCCGCTGCCTGCTTCTGCTTCAGATGAAGCCAACCCTGTCGGTCACTTGCAAGTAGATAGAGGTTTTTTTCTATGAGGTGCCATCCAAGCGTCTCCGCTTCGCCGTCAAGCGTCATGGCGCCAAAGCAGACCGAGGTCAGTGAGTACCTTCAGAGCTCCGTCGCTGTCCATCACGATGGATGGAGGCACTGCTTCTATAGGTGTAAGTTTGAGCGCAGGTTTGAGGCCGAGGAATGCAAGGACCACGAAGAGAAGTGCAGAGAAGAGCGCTACGGCAGAAATCAGTCGGTATGCCTTGGGGCATGTATCTCTTCCCGTCGAGAAGAGATATTGTTCTTGTTTAAAGCCGTGTATCTAGGCTTGCAGACGAGACCAGACGGGAAGTCCATGCCGCGGATGACGAGATATGCAGTCATGCATCATGTCGCGGTGTCGGATCAGACTGCTCTTGCGAGCATCTTGCTCGACTGGTATAGCCATACTCTGTCCACTACGAATTAGATTGGAGACACGCCGCTGGCTTTGGCGGTTTAGAACAATAGCCTGGGGGTCCTAGAAGGCCTGGTCCCAGTCCTGCGAGGCTTTCCGGTAGGTGACGATCAGAAATACACGTTATATGAATCTGACAAACCATAGGCTGGGATCCGCGGGTCAACGAACTGAGGATATTGGACCCTCTCACATCTAGCGGCTTTGTACGGGAGCACTGAGATGGTGGATCTGCTCTCTACCTCCTACCTCGTCGGTGTGAATGCGGCTGGACGGGACAAGCATGGCCTTACACCCCAAGAATGCCTTTTGAGATGTCGTGCCATGCACTGTGCGGTCGCAGATAAGCCGTTCGACCTCGAGAGTCGATCCTGGGGGGCACTGATCGGATCCACCCGAGGGCAGAACGAAGGCTGGAAGAGTAAAGCCAACAACAATATTGAAGCGGTGCCTGTGGTAGAGGAGATCTTTGACGATATACCTGGGGAAGATGACGGTGATTAGCCATCGGGGAGTGAGCATGAGGACGCTCAGGAGATATTTTGTGAGCAGAATCACCTGGCTCTTGAATGAAGAGTGGCTCGCGATTCTGGTCTTTCTGAAGTGTCATTGTTATGAAGCAAGGCCTGTACAGCGTGTCCCGCACTCCTCAGACTTGTCGGGGAACTGATGGCGAAGAGATCATTGTTCGATGTTCTGGATGGTACCTTGGTCCAGGCAAGAGAGCCCATGTCGTCGGCGCTACGTCTTGGCATCCCTGCGAGTGTCACGTGATATCCGTTGGTTGAAGCTGCACATGCGCATGCTACATACCTCTCCTGATCAACATATACCCCTCCCACACTGGCCGTCGACTCAGAGCACCGTCTCTTGAAGCGGCAATCGTCTTTGCGGACCTCCTGGCTCCGAAGCCGTTGAGTTAATGTCAATGGCAGACCTTCAGAGCTACATCACGACCTTCAACTGTGGCAGGAAGCTCATTGACATCGACTACTTCGCCGCGAACCTGTACAATGGCCTCAAGACCGACCTCCCGCCCGACCTCATTGTCATCTGTCTTCAGGAGATCGCACCGCTAGGCTACAGCTTCCTGGGCGGCTCTCTACTCGAACCATACCTCGCCCGCTTCACCGAAGCTGTCGCATTGGCTACCGCGCGGAAGTTCAGCGGCAATGACGCAGAGGAAAGGTACGCGTCCGTGATGGTGCGGAACGTGGGTATGACGGGCATCATGGTCTTTGCCAAGCATCATCTTGCCCACAGGGTCCGGAGGGTGCAGACGGGTGGGGTAGGCGTTGGCCAATGGTTCGAGATGGGTAATAAGGGTGCCGTAGGCGTACGGCTGGGTCTGCATACGGATGGCAGCGAGGAGGAGACCGTCTTTACGTTCGTGTCGGCGCATTTGGCGCCCTTCGAGAAGAATTGGGAGAGGAGGAATGAGGACTGGCAGAGCATATGCGAAGGTCTGGTATTTGAGGAGGTAGGAGCTAGTCACAAGGCTGCGAGGACCGGCCACGGCCAGACTGGTGAGCGTGAGCCTCTGCTATCATCCACAGACGGTGCCGGAGATGCCAGCGCAGGTCAGCACGGCATCTTCAACCCAACGTCACACGTTATCTTCGCCGGCGACCTGAACTACCGCGCCTCTGATAACTCGCCATCTCCCGGGGACGCAGACACGTGGCCGCAACCTGTGGACGACGACACTGACCCCCGGAACTCCAGCCACTTCTTTCTCAAAGACCAGCTCACGCGCGAGCGCAGCAAAGGAGACACGTTGCACCTGCTCGACGAAGCGCCCATTAACTTCCCGCCGACCTACAAATACTCCACCGCGGCGCAGAAGCACGTAATGGCTGCAAGTATCATCACTGCATCCCACAAGATGCGCGACGGAAGGACCGTCGAGACGACGGAGGTCCGAGCGCCGGCGGAAGAGGTGTGGCTGTGGGCTCAGCATCGCACGCCGTCTTGGTGCGACCGCATTCTATTCCTCGAAGCAGCGCCACCGAAGAACATCCACGCCTACACCGCGCTGCCTGTGCAACCGACCAGTGATCATAGACCTGTCGTACTTTCGTGTGCAATATCGAGCAAGCCCGCGGAGGCTCAGCTGAAGCCGCCGTTCGAGATCCGGAAGGATTGGAGACAGCGCAGGGCAGCGGCGAGACGGTACGAGATCATTATCGGAGCGCTAGCGTACCTGGGCTGGACGTGGGAGGGCGAGGCGCTGCTTGCTGGTACGGTATTTGGTGTGATTGGCGGATTCTTGGTTCTTCAAGCGCTACTTGGTTCGGGGTACTGAGGTGATTGATTACTTGACGTTTTAGAAATTACGAGACTATACAGTATGACATACAAACCCACACCAAGACACGCACGTCACCTCCCGAACGCCTCTGCAATGCATCACCCACCTCCCGCCGCCCTCACAGAAACGCCTCCGACCTCAGAGTAAACCCCGTAGCCCGTGCGCCCCCACCCCTTACAAAAAACCCTTGCTCAAGCTGCTCTTCCTAGCCGGGACCTCAATCTTGACATCCCCATTCGCACTCGGCACCCCCATCGAGCTCCCCCTCCTACTCCCCCCATTCTCGCTCAACGCCGCCAACGTCCCACTCCGCCGCACACTCGCCTCGCGCTCCCGACTCACGGCGCGCATGGTCTCGACCTCGCGCTCCAAGCGTAACGTCTTGCCCTTCTCCTCGCGGAGCTCGCGTTCCGCGCGCTTGGCCGCTAATTGGGAAGAGGAGTCCGAGGCTTGGAGGTCTTCGATGTTGGAGAGGAGGGTGGAGATTTTGTCGCGGGAGCGGCGGAGCTCGTCGTCGAGGGATTGCGCAGACTTGTCGCGGCGCTCGAGTTGGGACTGGAGGTCTTTGACTGTGCGGTCCACGTTGCGGACGCTACGGGCTTCGGTTGTGCGGGTGCGGTCGAGGTCTTCGAGGTGGGATTCGAGCTGGGGGGAGTCAGTCACAGGCTCGTTGGTATAATTGGGGTTTCTGATGGCATGGTTCAAGTCAGCTTACCTCTTGTATCCGCCCGTGCAAGAAGCGGACGTCTTGGCTTCCACTCGAGTAGCCCTTCGTCTCCAGGTCTATACACCTCAACTGCAAATCCTTGATCGTTTTCTCAAGCCCAGCCTTCTCCTTATGCAACTGCACGCTCGTGTCACGCGCACTAGCGATATCCTTATGGATCTCCTGCACCAAGCCCTCGGCGCGCCGCATCTTGCCGACCGCCGCCGTGGAGATGTCTTCCTGATGCGCCAGTCTGGACTTGAGCTCCAGCACCTCGCGATCAAGGGACGCGGCATTGCGTTTCGACGGCGAGCCGTTACTCGAAAGGTCTTCGAGGCGATCGGCGGCTTCTTGCACACGCGCTTGCAAGCCCACTTTTTCTCTGACGAGCATATCGCGCTCGGCGGCCACGTCGTCCACGCTCGTCCGCAGACTGCGCACCTGGCCCAGCAAATCCACGATCTTACTCTGCGCGTCGTTGTGCGCATTGACAGCATCGTCGCGGGAGCCTGACAATCCTTGCAGCACAACCTCGAGCCGGGACTTCTCCTTCGCCCACGTGGAGCTATTGAGCAACTCGTCGTCCCACTTGTTCCGCAACTCCTCCAGCTCGTCTCCCAGCCGGCCATTCTCCCCCCGCGCATGTATCACATTATCGCGCTCGACCTCCAGCTCCGTGGTCAAGCTAGCGAGCTCAGTTTGGTACTTCTTCCTCGTCTGCTCAACCGATGACTCCTTATCCTCAATATCCATCGCGCGCTGCGAGCGGTAGTCCTCCAGCTCATTCTGCAGCCGCTTCTTGGCCTGTGTGGCACTATCCAGATCGGTCGACAGATCTTCCAGCTTCTCCTCATACTGCTGCGTTTGCCTCTGCAAGTCCTCGACCAGCTGATCCATCTGCTTCCGCTCCGACATGATCGTCGCGCACGTCTCCTCCGCCTCTTTTGCCTGCGCCTTCGCGAACTGCTCCGCCCGGGAAGCCTTCAGTACCGCGATCTCGGCCTGCTCCAGACGCTCGTAGTAATCGTCCGCGCGGGCTTTGTACAGATTCAGGCTGGATGAGACGTCAATGAGTTTCGACGCCTCGGTATCCAGTCGGATCTGCATATCGGAGAACTCCTGCAGCAGCTGCGCATGATTCGCAGCCTCCTGCTCGCGCTCATACAGCACGTCTGCCAGTTCGGACTTGGCGTCGCGCAGCTCCACTTCCACCCCGGCCTTGACCTGCCTCGTGTCGTCGAATGACGCTTTCGCATCAGCCAGCTCGGCGATCGCCGCATTGTGCGCCGTGAGCAGCGACCGTCGTGACTGCTCCTGCGAGTTGATGAGATCGTACAGCTCCTCGTGACTCTGCGTCTGCACCTCCTTGAACGACAGCTGCCCGGACCGCACGCTCTGCTCGAGCGCCGAGACCTTCTTGGCGGAATCATCCAGCATATCGTGCAAGCGGAAGTTCTCCCGCTCCAACTTCTGCACGCGCCGGATCGACGGGCTGTCCTCCTGCCAGCTCGCCCCTTTGCTCGGGGTGCTGCGGTCCACCTGCGCGCGCAAGTGTCGGTTTTGCATCTCGGACATCTGCAGCTGGTTCTGCACCAGTTCTAGCTCGGCCGCGAGGTCCATCCGGTTGTTGTACGTCACCGTATCGACAGTTCTGTCCGATCGAGTCGAGTCATTGCTGGCTTTACTGATATGTCGCTCGTTCGTTGGCGTGCTGTTGACCGGCGTGGAGGCGAAAGGTTTCCGCGGCTGCTGTTGCCCACTCCACTCTCGCAGTGTGTGGTTTCCTCCCGGCGATGACCGGGCGTTGATCTGACTGGCGTTCATCTCCTCCAGGAGCGCGCGCTTGGAGTTCTGGTGCCGGTAGTCGTTCTCTTGCATGTCCTCCTGGTGATGCGCGCGCAGCTCGTCGAGCTGGGCTTCGGCGCGCGAGAAGCGGTCAGTGGCGAGCCGAAGGGCGTGCTCGGAGGATTCCAGCTTCTGGGCGAGATCGATGGTTCGGCTGAGATCAGGCTTGGGGCCGTCCACGTTCGTTGGTAGACGGCCGTGCTCCGGGTCGAACACCTTTTGCAGGAGGCGCAAGTGCTCATGCGCTTCGCTGAGCTCCTCGTTGGCATTGTCGAGAGCCGACTGCACGGTCCTGGTATTCTGCTGGGCCTGCGTCCGCAACTGGCGCTCCGTCTCAAGCTTCCTGTTCGCTTCCGCAAGATGCAGGTTGTTTGCAGACGACTGCTGCTCGGCGTTTCGCGTGGTCTTGTGCTCGCGGTCAATCTCGTGATTGAGATCTTCCAGGCCCAGCGTGAGCTTCTCCTTCTGCTTCTCCAGCGATGAGATGGTGAGCTGAGCGTCGTTGAGCTGCCGCTGCAATCTCTTGACCTCGTCATCCAACTGCGCTTTACCTTGCGTAAGCTGGCTGACCCGCGTCCGCTGAGTATCACTAGCCTTCGAGTTCGAACGAGCAATATCCAGATTCTTCTGCTGCACTTTGTTCATGAGCACGCGGTTGTCGTTTTCAGACGCTGTCAAGCGGCCCTTGATCGTAACGAGCTCTCTCTCCAAACGCTGCTTATCCTGGTCGTGGTGCAACTTGAACGAGTCCGAATCGCCAATCAGCCTCTTCAACCTCTGCACCTCCCCAGCCAATTGCGCCTTCTCAGCCTCGAGTCCTTCGACGTCTTGCGTCCGCGCATCAAGCTCCCGTCGCACAACCGCATGCCGCTCATTCGCCTGCTTCGTCACATTCCGCTCAACCAGCGTCTCGCACTCCAGCTTCGCCTCCTGCAACTCAATGAACTTCTTCCGCAGACCCTGCAGCTCAGTCTGATACTCCTTCCGCTCCTTCTCCGCCACATCCCTCGCATTCGTTGCGCGTCGGGTGGTGTCGGACTGGACGTACATCTCCTTCTCCACCGTCACCTTGGACTCGTGCAGGGCGTCGAACTCCCGCCTTAAATCCTGCATCTCGGCCTCCGCGATCCGCTTCACGTCGTCTCGGGATTGCCGCTCGCGACTGAGATCCGTCTGCGTCTGGAAGAGCTCGCCCTTCACGTCGTGTAGTTGGGACTCCAGCATCTCTACCTGGGCGTTGGCGGACGTCTGCTCTTCGAGCGCGCGTTTGGCGTCGCTTGCTTCGCGCTCCAGCTGTGCCATTTGCGTCCTCATGGCGTCCATCTCTGCCTGGACCTGTCGCAGCCGGTTTTGTATGCCGTCATGCTTGGTGGTGAGCTGGTATTTTTCCTCCTCGAAGCGCTTCCTGTCGCTTTGAAATTGCTTCATGTCCGTCCTCATTATAGCTAGCTCGCTGTCCTTCCGGCGGATGACATCTTCAAAGCTAGCAGATGTACTTGAGAGGTCGGTCATCTGCTGCCGAACAGATCGATTCTCATCGAGAAGTTCGCGGATTTGCTTCTTGGAGCCGTGCAGATCCCTGGTCGCAGTGGCAAGTTTGGTATCCAATTCGTGGTCGTTCGCGAGCAGCTTCGCTTCCAGGTCTTGCATCTTGCGGTCTTTGAGGCTCACCTGACTCTGAAGCATCCGTATCTCGGACTGCAGCGATTCCTCCTGCTCGCTTGTCAGACTCCGCGTCTGCTCCAGCTCCTGCAAATGGGCGTCCAGCTCCGTCATGCGGTCCATCAACTCCTGCTTCTCGCCCTCAAGCTTCTCAATAATCGACCCAGCCTGTTCCAGCTGCGCTCTCCTCTCCCCAAGCTCCTCCTCAGCAACCTTCCTCGCAGCCATCAGCTCATCAACCTGACCCTCCAGCTCCTCCTGATCCCTCCGCGCGGCCACAAGATCCTCCTCCAACACCGCCTCCTTCTCCCTCAGCCTCCGGAAGATCTCCTCCTTATCCAACGCCAAAGCCCGCTCACTCTCAAGCGTCTGCTGCACCCTCTCCCGCTCCTGCTCCGCTCGCCTTCTCTCCTCCTCGACCTTCACACGTTGCTGCTCCTCTACCGCCATCTTCTCCTGCAGCGCCTTGATCTCCTCCTCTCGCTTCTTAACTTCATTACTCTGCCTCGTAGCCCCCAACATAGGCCTCATCCGCACGAACAGCCGCCACCAAGGATTCGCCTGCATCTGCGCATACACCTGGAAGTTCCTCTGGATAATCCTCGTCGCTTCCGCCCGGTGTTGCTGCTTCCTGAACAACCTCCTCTGCACAAATCCGCGGGCCACACATTGAAACCGTTCGAAGATTCCCCGGATCAGCTTATCGCGCGCTTCCTCAAGCTCGGCCAACACGCCAGCGCGGAAGAAGACCTTGGTAAGGCCAACTCGGTACCAGCTGCGGTCGAGATTGAGTTTTTCGAGCATGAGCTTGCATGCTTCCTGGCCGTCCAGGACGCCGTTGCGTGGAAGTCGCGGGCATAGGACTTCGTAGCGCGCGCGGAACTCGGCGAAGAGGAGGCGGTTGGGGAAGCCGGTGCGGGCGATACGGATGCCTTCTAGGACACCGTTGCAGCGGAGCTGGTCCAGCACTAGAGGAGCGCTGAATTGCTTCGGTCGCTTCTTGTGATTTGGCAGAATGCAACGGACGAAGTGAGGGTGTGTGCTGTGCAGCTGGTTCATGAGCGTCGAGAGCTGCTCCTTATGTCTTTGGGCCACCGTACGGAACAGACTTTTCTTCACCCGGCTTCTCATTGCACCTTCTCCAGGGACGTCGTCGTGATCAGCGCAGTCGGCGAACAAGGTGGCGACGTGCTTGTTGCTTGACTCAGCCAGCAATCGGGTGATGTTGTCGTTGAGCGGATCCTTGTTCTTCTCGAGCCAGCCTTCGGTCTCGTACTCAACTTCGGCAGCGTAGTGCGTGAGCGTGAAACCCTGCTTGAGCAGACTGCGCTTGTACTTCGGCGTTTTCCGGTCCCACAACCCGTTCAGCTTCTCAGTGAAAGACTTGTCGGTCGCCTTGGGCATCACAGAGTCCTCATCTAAGCAAGAGAAGATGCCGATTGGATTGGTGACTTCAATCAGGTCAATTGTAGGCTGCAGGTCTCGTCCGAAATCGATGAACTTCCACTCGATCTGCTCCCGTGCGTATTCTTCCTGCTCGAGAACGAACATGTGGTGATTGAAGAATTGTTGCAGCTTCTCGTTCGTGTAATTGATACAGAGCTGCTCGAAACTGTTCTGCTCGAAGATTTCAAACCCGGCAATATCCAGCACACCGATAAACGAGGTGTCTTCCGAGTACAAGCCGGAGGATGTGCGGTCGAGCTGACTGTTGATGCGGTTCACGAGATCGCCGAAACCACGCTCGTAGATACTCTTGGCGAGTGCATCGATGGAGAGACGAGCCTGGTCCGGCGTCTGCACCTTCTCTACCCATTCGTGGCCTGCGCGGACTCGAGGATGCAGCAACGCTTTCACGAAGGCATCCGGAGCGATACCGAGAAGTTGACAGGCACACCGCACCGAGAATTCAGCATCGGGTGCCAAAGATGCTTGATCCGCGCGCAAACTCTCCTTCATGACGGTGATATTGCCTAGATGCAGTAATGCCGCGATGGTTTGCAGTATAGCCTTCTGCTCCTGGTCCGAGAAGTTCATTATGTGGAACGCTTCCAGAAGCGAATTCCACTCGTCTAGATCCGACACGCCGTTGATCGTTTCATTGCCATGCCGTGTGTATTCGAAGTCTTCGACCTCCATATCGTCAAGGAGGAAGTCTCGTCGCATCGACTTATCGGCACCGAGGAGCAGCTGGTAGAAAACATGATAATTGCGCTCATTGCCGCTCAGATGCACCACCCTGCTCTTCTCCAAGAGATACCAATCAATGAACGCTCCGGCAATCTGGCCCGACCGTGCGAATTGTATCCGGATAAATTTGCCGAAGCGAGACGAGTTGTTGTTTCGGACCGTCTGCGCGTTACCAAAAGCTTCGAGTATGGGATTCGCACGCAGTATTTGCTCGGATAAGTTCGACAGCTGCCGACCGCCCGACTTCGCGCGAGGCGTGTCCGAAGTGGCTACAGCTGCTAGGTATTGTATGACCTTCTTCGTGTTCTCCGTCTTTCCGGCACCCGACTCTCCTGTCACCAGGATTGACTGGTTCGTACCTTCGTCCACCAGGTTCCGGAAAGCTTCGTCTGCCATGGCGAAGATATGTGGCTTTGTATCCTCTCGACTCCGGCCACGGTACATGTTCATATAGTCTTTCCCATAAATTGGTAACGGCGCATACGGATTGACCGTGACCAAGAACAGCCCGGAGTAGGTATATATCAAATCTGCCTGATAGCGCTGTTGCAGATTGTGCACCACGCTCGCCTCGTTCAAATGCGTCAGCTCCGCCATGTCATCCGCCTTGTCAAACTTGGCCGGATTGACCTTGTCCACGCTATCGGCAGGTACGTCGCGCTGACTGCCGTCGTCGCATTGCACCCTGAGCATGTCCTCCGGAAGCTCTTCCACCACCCAGCCGCGAACGAAAGCGACATTGTTGTCTCGTACCCACACGTATCTCTTGCCGGAGAAGTCATTCTCGCCTTCTATGCCGCGCACGCGCTCCTCAGACCCGTCCAGCCCAGCCTCTTGGATGAATTGAGGCGCGAAGGTGCCGACAGGTGTGCTGGTCCGCACTGAGCTGTTTCGCTTCAATCCAGTCATGCGTAGGTCGGAGACCGACTGATTGCGCGCGTGTCCCACCGGCACTGCTGTTGACAGCGGCGACTGCATGATGCTGGACTTGGACCGCGCATGTCCTGGCGGAGGACCCGGAGATGGCGTGTCTTCCTTCTCCCGCCCGAACTGGCTGTCGTGCCATCGTGGGCCGTTCTGCGCAAGGTAGCTCATCGTTGTCGTTGCCACTCACGCGCGTAAAGTCGACGCGCATTCGTCCCGTTCGTCAAGGTGCCATTGACTTGAATCCGTCACCTGAGAGTCGGCGTGGTAGACAGTATATGTACACTAATGCTGGAACCCGAAAGGAATGTTATGCGTGTCGTCATTGCCGTCGTCGTGGCTGCTACAGGTACAGTCTCGACAACTTCCTCGGCCAAGCCAAAGTAAACAATGGAAAGCTTGAACGGCGGGGCGAATGCGACGGCACGTGCGCGTCGACGCGGACACTTCCGCAGAGCCGCAAGATTTGGACCCTCCCGGTCGTCTCTTTCCAGAAGGGAAACACACGAACTGTTGATCGTTACCTCACGTTGTCGCGCGCATCAACACCCTTCGATCTTCACTTCACCAAAATTGCATGTACTCACCGTCATGCGAGAATCTCCACGCCCTTCTGCATAGAAAGCGCGTCCATCAAAACCACCGACATGTCGCAGGACCATCCCTTCCTGTTCGTAGCGGGAGGTCGAGGTCCATTGCAACCACCGCCCTCGTACCAACCACATGCGTCAACCCAGCCGCCGCCTCCGCCCACCGGCCAAAATCAGGCACCGCCAGTGACAGCGCAACAGGCACAAATGGCAGCTTTCCAGCAGAATGCCGCTCTTCCCGCCGTTCCACTCGACGTACTGAAGGGTGTCCCGCCGGAGCACGTCATGGCCATCATTCAAGCGTTGCAATCTGGCCAACTCACTCTTCCACCGACCGGTCCCCCACCTACAGGTACTGCGACAGCACCAGCCACTGCCCTTCCTGCTGTTGCGCCCGCCGCACCCAAGCAGTCAATTGGGAAGAGGTTGCAAGATGTAAACATAGACAAGGAAGACGGCGAGCTGGAGGAGGGCGAAGAGCCAGATACTGGCCCTGGGCGTGAATTCTTACGACCTCCGCCGACTGGGCCGCGTAAGGCAAGCCCCAATCCACGCGAGCGTCAGGCGCGTGCTCCGGCAGGCCGGCGTGCTTCGGTGCAGACATCTCCGAAGCAAAACCTTGCGCAGACAGCATCTCAGAGGCTACAGAACGGCAAGCGCGGAGCTTCGCCGTCTTCGGCGGTACGGAAGCCAGCTACTAATGGGACTACGAGGAGCCGGCATTCGATTGACAGTGGTGCTGCGGCGCGAGCCTTCGTCTTGCAGATGCACAACGCTGGCTACACTTTTGAGCAACTCGCTCAGGAGATACCGAACAAGAAGGCCCTGACGCGCATGTACCAGTCACTCAAACTACCCCTATCTACCGAGGCTGCTCCGCCTCTTGGCAACGCAACAACCACTCGTGGACCGCAGCCATTGCAGCTTGAGAGCGTAGCAAGCCCTACGATCGCGCTTGTTGCTAAAGAGACCCCTTCGGTGACGCTGAGTACACCTTCCGCATCACTCTCTAAGCGTCTACCACCTCCGAAACCAGCTGGTCCACCCGACAGAGCTGCGTATCTTGCTAAGCTTGCCGCGGCGAAGAATCCAAGAGCGAAGGCTACTGCAGCACCACCACAAGCATCGATGGACGGTGATGGTCTTTCTTTAGTCGCCCCGAAGCAACCACCCGCTCAGCCTCCAGCCCCTACACAACCCGCTCCAGCTCATCAACTCCCACCTTCTGCTACACCGGCAGCCGCATACAAGCCCGCGGATCAGCCAGCTCTGGTGCCAGAAATACCACACCCCGCTCCTCCGCCAACCGCGCATAAGCCAGCTACCCAGCCAACTGCTGGAAAATCTGCGATCAAGACAGAGCTCATCAAACAAAAGTTGGAAGCGCTCAAGGCAGAACGCGCGGCCAGGGCGAGCGCAGCGCAAATATCGAGCGACGGCTTGAAAGCTGCGAATTCGAGTGCAAAGTCAATAACAGCTGCAGGGAACCTCGGGCATCTACTCGACTCGCCTTCCTCGACGCCCTCGAATAACATCGCGACCACGTCGGCCGGTCCTTTGATCAGACCAATGGGTGCGGCAAACTACCCGTCTCATGCGAAGGCGGCACCGATGCCATCGCCTGTCCAGCCAGTCCGGCCGATTCAACCACTCCCGCAGACCGTTCCTTCAACGGCGCCCGTCCAGCCTTCCTACTCGGCGGCAGCTCACCAAACAGCGTACTCGCCCGCACCACCAACGCCCGGCCGATCCTTCAGCTCTCTTCCCGGCTTGTTCATGGCTAGCGCCCCCGTGCCGCCCACGCCATCGTTCCAGCAACCACTACCTCTCCCACCTGCGAATTCTCTGCCAAAGCCAACTCTGCCACAGTCGACATTCATACCGGCTAACACTACAGCGGCTACAGCCTATGCGCTACCTTCGTTTGCGGCTCAGCGCACCGCGCCTTCGATGGCTTTCAGCCCGTACGCGTCCAGTCCTATCGCCTCCCCAGGTCCACTCTCCAGCTTGGCCCGCAAGCGTCCGGTCGCCGCCGACTTCGATAACGATCAGACACGGAGCGTTCCGAAGAAACCGTTCTCTTTCGGTCAAAGCAGAAGCAACAGCGAGAGCGAGCGCCTCGTGATCGAAGTCAGTGACGACGATGACGACGAAGACGATGAAATGGACTTGGATCCTACTCCAGTCCGAGCATCTCCCAATAGCACCGCGCATCGTCTACCTCCACGGCCTTCGGGATCCTTGCCCGGTCTGGCGATGAGATCTAACTCGGCTAACGCACCTCCTGGTTCCGGGAGTACTGTGGACATTGCCGGCAAGGATAAGGCGATCGCAGAGATGAAGCGCAAAATCGCGGGGAGGGAGGCCCAGCAAGCTCAAATCCGCGGGCTGAAGGCCAATGGGAAGATTGCCGCGTCCGCAACCACCTCCGGTAAGAGCACGCCCTTCCTGCCTCCGCCAATTCCACTCACTATCGAAGTAGTCGCCGCAGACTTTGATAGTGCTGTACCTCAGTCGGTCAGCGTTGGTATCAAGTCTCCACCTAGCGCTGTTGCAGAGCGCACACTTTCCGCAGCGGGTATTGCACGTGAGCAAGAGCGGATGCGACTCCAGCAGCGATTCGACGAATTGAAAGAGCAGATAGCGGGCCGAGAAGATGCAGTCATCAGTGCCTCGCCAGCCCCAGCGTCAAAGCAGGTCATATCTGGCGCGGACTCTGCTCAGTCGTCCTATTCACGGGAGCTCGTCGCCACCAGGGCTCAGGCCTCGGACGAAGTACCTGGTAGTAGCGCTGAGGCTGTACAAGAAGCGCCCTGGAGTGCATCGCATGACTCCACCGTGATACGTGCTCAAGACGCTCGAGGGCTTCCTGGTCGCGGCATTGCAGCGAAGGACCAGCAGGTCGGCTCACAGGTTGCGGCTATGACTGACATGAGTCAGGAAAACGGAATGATGGAGCGAGCCTACGAGGAGCCACTCTCTGGCGAGAATACTCTTCCTGGAATGGCAGCCAACCACGTGCTTGAGATGGCGCGTGGAGGTGACGTCCAACCCATCTCTAATGCGGCGAATGAAGACGTAGACATGGATATGGAGAGCTCAGAAGAAGAAGGCGAGATTGACGATGACGATGACGATGACGATGACGACGAAATTGAAGGTCCTCCTGCAAATATTACAGGACCGGCTTCACCAGCTCAAGTGGAGGCCGCGGTCGCTGCGAACATGAACGACTCGCTACAAGAGCAAGCTCCCGCGGTTGAACTTGATACATCCAGTGCTTCGTCGACCGATAGCGAAGACTACGAACTTGAAACGGCTGCGAATGCGAACGGCGTCCACGAGCAAGCTCGCGCGGGACAGCTTAGTACATCCAGTGCATCGTCGACTGATAGCGAAGACCACGAGCTTGAGGCTAGAGACGATAATCTCTCCGAGGAGGGTGAAGTCGAGGACGTTGAGGAAGAGGGTGAGTACGAGCCGACGCCGGCTTTGGGCTCTCCGGCTGTGGCTGGTGATGATGAGGAAGGGGAAAAAGGGGAGGATTATGAGCCTACGATTGGCGCTGTCAACATCGAAGCAGATGACGCCAGCCCTGAGTCTCCTCCAGCTCACATCACCCACCCGGACGGTACAGTCCAAAGAGTCGAGATCGCCGATGACCTCGCACCGGAACTCCAGCCGGCGCCAGCTGAGCAGACAGTCAATCAAGACGAGGTGCGTTCCGACTTCGACTGGTCTGAATACTACTAATACAACACACAAGCACAAGACCACGGCCGAGAACCAAGTTGGGACCAGGACGCACTTCCGGCCCTACGAGAGCGTCCTGGCCAAGTTCCACGACTACCGCTTCCACCCTGACTACCTCGACAACGTCGCCGACGGCTACAAATCCCTGACTTATAGTCATAATATCGACTCCCATACGCCCTGGTGCCCGCACGAGGCGGCTGGTGGGCAGTGCAATGATCGGACGTGCGGGAATCAGCATCTCCGGGATATGGTTGTTACTGGTGCGTAGCCGTTCCTGTGCAATTCTTTCTCGTGAAACCTCTGCTCGTCGTACTAATGAAAGTTCACCCCGTCGCCTCTTCCTCGTCTTACCTCTCATTCGTTTCTCAAGCCCTTATCCCTCCTCCATAACAAGATGTCATCTCAAACCCCTCACACAGGGGCCACACGACCGACCGCCACCAACCTTTCAAAAGGAACAGCTAACCCAAGGCACGAACTAACACCCCCCTTCCCTTCCCGCAGATAACGACCTCCTCAAAGCCCTCACCGCAGACCGCACCCCGACTTCCACCGCTGAAGCAAAAGCTCGCTGGAAAGCCGGGCTCACGGCAGTGTTTCAGGAACTGCGGAGTAAGGGACTGAATAAAGATGCCAAGGTCATTGCGGCGAGGATCGTGGCGTTTCGGCGCGAGTTCGTGGGGGGTGGTGGGAGGGTGTTGGATCTTGGAGTCGAGTGAGCCGGCTCTCGCTCGTTGAGCTTGCAGTACCGGAGCCACTGGGCTTCAAATGAGAAAAGAGATTAGTGTGTTCGTGGGCATCGACAAGAGAAGTTGCGCTGTGCGCGACAGACTGCTCGGCACCAGAGCGCTTCATGCCTCTACGTCGGCACTAGGTGCCGCGATGTCTAGATTGACATTCGGGCCGGGCAGCACAGCAGGCGATTCCGGTTGTATTCAGCACTGCTCAAGGGGGCACAAGCGGTGGAGGGAGCGTGACCTGCCGCGGAGACGGCAGGGTGCAGCTGCTCCTGGGTGCTGGGCTAGGAGATGGCCTAAGCACGGCTACGAATCAGCATGGGTACATATGAATGAGTAGTATGAGTATCAAGCTCTTCCCACAAGCCGGCCGTCTCCGACGGGTACGTTTGTGGCTTCAGTGCCATCTCGGGCTTCAATCGGTACGTGCACGCACGTGGTCTCATGCACCCGTTCACTCTCGAGGAATCACATCAGATTGTAAGGCTCGTTGACACCACTCACACCATCACGAGTCACTCGCTCACTCGTGACGAAAGAACATGAGGTCGAAACTAAGCTTCAAACTAGTCCCAGAACTGGATCTCGCCCCACGACTTAAGCAGGTGCGACCTCGACCCCCAACATCACTCTTTCGTCCGAACAATGTCAGGAAGATACGATACTCTCTCTTCTCTCGCCTTCCGCTGGCGCCAATATTCACTACCGAAGGCCATGGTCAACAGTACCCGACGGTAATACGAATAGCGTGCACCATCCGCACCTTCCAAGTACGGCGAGGTAACACCACTTATACGCCCCCGTCTTCGTCCGTACTTCCTGAATGACTCACCAGCTCGGAACGTCCCGGCGCAGACTTTGCCATTGACTCAACAACCAGCCGTTGATCTTTCCAGAGATTCGGACTCTCGTCTCCGCTCTGACTCACAATGGCGCCGGTGAGATCGGAGAATGCCGCCGGTATGGCGACGGCCGTCGATCCCTTTGCTGCGTGGCGTGGACGAGAAGTGTCTTCACGCATCGCGGGAAGATCGCGAGTGGCTTCCATTCCTGTCGTGAAGGAGCAGTTTGCCGGTCGAGCGAAGAAGACTGCTAGGGCCAAGATGGTTGATCGGAGAGTTGACGAGGTTTCCATGGTAACTAAGGGCGTCGAGGGAAGAGAGGGTGCGAGGGGTGCGAAGAGTGCGAGAGCTTCCAAGCGTAAGCGATCAGGAACGATGCCGACGCCTGAGTCAAGCCCAGTATCAGCAGAGCCTCCTGAGTCGAGGGGTTCCCTTCCGACGGCCGATGCCCTCGGCTTGAACCACCCTTCGGGTGACCCTCTGGCACGACTCGCCATATCCATCGAGCTGCCAAGCCATCACTACACGCTTGAAGCTCCAGCAACGCAGCAAACCACTTCAGGACGAATTGATCAGGACGCAGAAGAGCCTGCAATAAATCTGAAAGCTGCATACGGCATTCAGCGGTCACTGAGAGCAAAGTCAGCTCCTGTGAGTCCTGCGGCCGTCGCACTTCGAATAGCTCGGGTCGATGAGAAGTCCGGCCACAAGCGTATCGTATTTCTGGATTTGGCCATACCGGACCAAACCCTGCGGGATGATTTACGCCTCGTTGCACTGTCTCGGAACCGCACGATTCCGGCTGGCATACAACCCTCGGACGCCTCGGACGCCTCGTCCTCGATTGGATCGTTGTCCGACATTGACGAAAGCCATGTGCCCGAGTTGGCAGAAGCGTTGGATCGTGAGACCTTGTTCTCCGAGGACGCCACCCGTTGGAACGGGTCCGAGGTACAACAACCTGCGACTGCCCCTTTTTCGATCAACGCGCATGAGCAAACACCTTCTCAAGAACGAACGGAGCACTCTGCGGAAGTTCTCGAGGTTGCTCGACCTTGCGTATCTCCACGCCTCGCCGAGCTCTTGAAGGCCATGGACGAGCTTACTTTGCATGGGTACGATGCGCTTGCAGACTCGCCAGACGCAATAACACCGACACCACACCCAACAAACGATGTAGAGCCACTGCCTTTGTCAGCGTCAGATTCAACCCACAGTGCAGGCGTCAGAAGATCGAGCCGCAAACGTGTCGAATCGTTACTCTTCTCTGGTCTCGTTAAATTGCCCGAGGGCGACATACTTACACACTCCTCCGGTAGCTCAGACTCTGCTGAGGGCGCGGACGCTGGATCTGACCAGTCAGCATCTCCGCCCTCTAAGCGACGCAAGATTGCGTCAGTCTCAGACGTCACAGGGTTGAAGAGCACCTCAAGCAACACTGGCAAAGCAAGCTTGGTCGTGGTATTGAGAGTCAAGGCTGACATTGACCATTTATTACTCGCACGCCTCAAAGCGGCGGCGGGGAAGCCCAAGAGGAGAAGTTCTGCGAAGCCATTGCGTTCCAAGCAATTGCGCCCTGACACGACGCCTGCTGTCAGCAAAACGACATCCCAGTCTACGTCGGCGCACCATGGTTATGAGCGCACGATTGCCGCACTTCCAACACCTCCAAGCTCTCCCGCAGAGCCCAGCAGATCAGCACTACTCAGCACTGTTGAACCTCGGCTGATTGACCTCTCACAGGCGCTCACGCATCGCGAACCCATCGGCAACAAACCACAGCCGCGTGGCGAGCCCAAGGTGTGGGCAGATAGCAGACAGGCGCTCTACGAGACCGTCCCCTACTTCAAGAAGCCTCAAGGCGGCTGCCATGCAAACGACAAGCACGTCTACGCTTTCCTGTTTGACGGCATCGGTCATTGCCGAGAGTACATGGACAACGACATCATCATTGCACGAGCTGGTGGTGGCATGGAGCCTGACAACTCCGGCGGCATGATTCAAGGCAAGGATCAGTCGATGAGCGCGTCGCAGGTGCTATCCATACTGAACGACATCGAACACCAGAACCCGCTCATAATTATCTGTGGGGGCAAGAATACTGGCGCGCTATCACAGATGCCTCACATGTACAACGTCCTCGGCTGGTACAAGCCGACTATGGTATGGGCTGAGAAGACTGCTGGCAAGGGCAAGAAAGGTTTAACCACGATCAAGTATCGCTTGGAGCGACTAGCCCGTTCGCTTCCATGGCATGCATCGGCACTCACACCCACCTACGATACGACGGTCGCTGGACCTCTCTTCACAAAGACCTGCTCGGCCTGCTCACAAAGCCACCCGCAGCTCTATCTGGAATCCTGGATTTGTCTGAACCACGCATGCGGACGTTTCTGGAAGCTCGAACACGGCGAAGAAGCGCCCTGTGGCAATCTGCTGTATAACCCTGCCTTCATCCTGAATCGAACACCATGGCAGAATGAAGAAGAACCTTATAGTGTGGTACCTTCGTTTCCGGACATCGGCAAGACGATCGGCGATAATCTCACGTATATCAACACACGAGGTGTAATCTGCCCACAGTGTGGCCGGTGTAACCCACGATACCTCTTCAAGGGTTGGAGATGTGACCGACCTGGCTGCGCGTGGGAAGGTCTATGGCCGCAGCACCAACCCATCATGCCTGCGGCATTGCACGCACCTTGGGGCTCGAGTGGCTATGGTCCTGCTCTCGGTCGCAATAAGCACGAGAGTGGCGTGGCTGTCAGCGTTCGGTATACGCACAATTATAAGGTGTACACCTACACCTTTCCTGGCATTGAAGGTAGCTTCATCCACGCAGTGGCCAATAACAGGGTGAGAGAGGAGGCGAGAGGGCCGGATGACATGCTGGCGGAGCTTCAGACAGCCGATATGGGCCTGGAGCGGCGCAGGTTCGGTGGTGAGAGAATTTCTGGCACGAAGCAAAGCAAAGGTTCTCTTGCGTCGTCTCATCAGAGCGTGTCAGCGTCGGGCGGGCTCTTGACCCCAACAATGGAGGTATCACCCGAACTCGAACTACCTATACTGGACAGCACCACCGATAGAATTGCCAAAGCGCCGGAGCTCAATGAAGGCGACTTTATGGCCGCCTTCTCAATGAACTACGGCATGCCCTACAAGTTTGTCGCTAGTGGCACCACTCGCTCCTTCGACGACGAGAAAACACCCTGGCCAATTCCGGAATGCCGCTCTCGTCTCGTCTGGGCCGCCAACGAGTTCCTACCTAACTCCAGCAGCGGCAGCAGCAGCAGCAAAACCGACCTCAACGAGCTCCTCGTCTTTGCCTACATGGAAGGCCAGAAAATCGAATACCACGACGACGGCGAAGAAGGCCTGGGCCCGACAATCGCGAGTCTCTCTCTCGGCGGCACAGCGAAAATGCATCTCCGCCTGAAAGCGAAACACTTTGTCGGGTGTTCGAAATCGGGCCTCCTGACTCCCGAGCGCCCGGTCCCCGGCAGCTTGGAATACGAGAAACGCCTCCAGCTATGGGAAGAGATCCAACCTCTGAAGGAAACCAATCGAGCGGAGTATCTGAAGCGGATCAAGGAGATCCCGAAGGAAGTCGGGGTCTACGAGAAACGAAATAAGAACGCTAGTGACCTCGTGACCATCACGCTCGGGCATGGCGATATGATGGTCATGCATGGGTATGCTATCCAGCGGTATTTGGAGCACAAGGTCGTTCCGGAGGGGCATTTGCGGTTCGCGCTTACGTGCCGGACGGTTCTGGAGGGGCATCTAAAGGAGTGGGAGAGGCCGGGGTACGTTGTGGAGGCGGATGGAATTGGGTATGATGGGAAGGGGCTTCGGTAGATGGTGGGGTGGCCATCACCGTGAAGTTAAGGGTGGCGATGGGCGGACGTCGGAGTGATGGGCTGGGGATGAGTTGAGGTGGTTGAGGGGGCAAAAGCTATATGATATCCATACTGCAGTACGTATAGGTACTCAATCCGAACTCAGCGGTGGTGCCCCGCTCTGTGGGCGTACCGTACAACGCACAAGCCGATCAGTCTGTTCCAGTCCTGGAAGTGGTCGTAGCTAGGCACCAGACCTTCAGCTCCAGTCATCATGCAGGTGGCTGTAGCCTGTCGAGGACATGAGTCCGCGCCGACCCGAGCCGATCGAGCACCGCCCTCCACTCCTCCTCCTCAACATCGTCCTCTTCTCGTCGTGTCGACACCAACCACCTACGGGTAATAACTTACAATCCCTACGCTCCGGAGTATTGGTAGATAGGCGAATGTTGCCCACGCTCTCCTCGAAGCAATTGCCCTTGATGGCCAGGAAGAGGCAATGCCTTCTGGCATGCCGCGCTCCTGCATCAGCGTTTGGCATTGTTGTTTTGCGCGCGCCGCACCTACCGAAGAGGTCTTCCGAAGAGACGCGGCTGACGTGGGATGTCCTCAAACATTTCGCCTCAATCTTCTAATTACTGTCATCCCGGGACCGGCGAAGGCCCTTTACAGCCAACTGATCCTGACGAGCTGGAATGACCAAAAGAACAATAATGTCTCACACCTGACTGTGGTTACAAGTGTCCCCCATCTATCATGCACCGCCTGCGCCACACACCACTCGCACGGTGTGTCTCATTCGTATGAGGGCGACCTCGATGTCTGCGGAGTCATCACCTCATCCTTGAGGACCCATTCGCCTGCCTGCGGTAATTCACCTTCTCTCTTTCTCCTTCTTCTTTTCTTCTACCTTACTTCAGTCGTTCGTTCGAATCTACGTTTCCTTGCGTTTTCATACTGCAGCCTTGGCCCCCACGAACACATCACAACACGCTTTTGACTTTGTTGCCTGGTAACCTTTTTCTTCCATTGTCCTCACAACTGTGTGACCGGCCGTTGAGCCGGACACGTACACTTCAAGCAGCTGAGGACACTTACCGCACTCGGTGTCGACACACATCAACTCGGACCCAACTGGAACAGTCTTCCTCGACATCGACACATATCGATCAGACTGGCCCAGGACACTCTCCTCGAAGACAAGTCGTCACAGGAACCCGGCTGTCCACTTCAATCTCGGTGCCTCACACAGCAGGCTCTCGTGTGATCAATCCACTACATCTGCTTCCGTCTCACGACCCACCACCACCGACCACAATGTCGACTCCACTCCGCCCCCAGCTCGTGCGGACACCCACCTGGCCACCATCCACCCTCCGCATCGCCACCAAGCCCCCTCAAGCCTCCAACTCCGACTCTGAAACCATGTCTACCCCCACAACCTCCAAGCCAATTCCCAACCAATACCTCGACGAAGACCTCGAAGACCACCCAGACGCCCACTTCCTCTCCCCCCTCTACGAATACGAAGACTGGGCCTCCGGCTCCGACGCGGATGACTCCGACACCGAATGGAACGCCGGTATAACGGACTTCGCTCTCTTCCAGTCCGATACACAGCGCGCCAACGAAACGTCTGGACCCGTCGACTCGAAATGGGCGGCTTTCGTCTCGGAGCAGCAGTCGGCACGACAGCGAGCGGCACAACGTTCCCGCGTCGTCTCACCGGATCTCAGCAAGCCGCCTCTGCCGTTCGAAGACCTGCCGGGTCTGACGCCGGATTCCTCGCCCAGTCTCCGCGATGACTTGGAACCCGAGGCACACGGGATGGCGAGAGAACCCAGCTACCTCACCACCCTCCTCTCCCCACCCCGCCCCGAGGAGCAGACGATAGGTCCCGGGGACTCCCTGCCGCTTTCTCTCGACCACTTTGACGACGACGGCGACTACGATGACGGCGAGGTGGAGAAGGGTCTGTGGATGCCGATGGTGCCGACAAGGGTGCAGAGCAGGCTGCGGCGGCCGGGGATGAAGGGCGCGAGGACGTTGTCGGGGAAGCGGCATGCTTGGCGGAGACCGGGGTGGGGGATGTATTCGATTGGGGAGGAGGCCGAGGCTGAAGGGGAGGGAAAGGAGGAGGAGGCTGTGGATTAAGAGGGTTCCTGTCAGGGGCCCCTACGTTGATTTACCCCTTTAGAGGAGCCTCTCGATGGATGTGTTGGCGAAAGCTGGACTGGATTATGTCCAAAAAGGAACAGGGTTGATGCATGGGGCGAGAAATGGATATGGGGATGGCGTCAACTGCAGGCACGGGCGAGGCGGAGGGTCCGTCTTATATCGAGGGATTCTAAGCGTCGGAGCTACCGAGTCTTTGGCTCCAAGGCACCAAGCTGCCTCGAGCGTTGAGTTTACCCCATGTTTACCGTATAGCATTAAGCAATCCACAGTCACTACCGCTTTTCACTCTCCCCTTTCAACGCAGCCGTAAGTCCCTGCCATCTCCACAAGGCAAGGCAGAGTCGCCACAGAGTGCGTGTGATCGACTCAGCCATCTCTCCCTCGGCCTTCGCCGGGATGATGCCTATTCGCCCCAGGCGCACGTCGAAACGGAGTCGCAGCGCCGGGACCATCTTTTCATCGGCGGCACTCGGACGCCCTCCCGCTGCAGAAGAGCTGCGACAATCCGGCCTCGGGCAGTCGATCGCGGATGCCAAGCAGGCCCGAACCGGTCGCTTTGCTGGCTCTGTGCCTTCTTCGTCATGTCCGCGGGGACTTTGCCCGCCTCACACCCAAAGCCAGGAGTCGCGGCGGAGGCCCCTTTGCTGCGTCCCAGGGATTCTCGATCTCGTACTGCGCTCCGCGTTCGAGGAGTCCGAGGTAAGCCGTTTCAGAGGTACTTCCTCCCCGCGGCCAAAACGCGACTCCGGAAGACCGGGCTGGTGACCACCTGGTTCGCGGTGTAAAACGGGTTCATGATGCATTTCAGCCAGGTTTCGTAGACCTAGCACCCACACAACACCTCCATTAGCCTCGCACTATCTCTCTCTCACCCTGGCCCTCGCACCTCCACCCCTGAGTCTCAGAGACATCAATCGGGTGAAGGGAACAGGTGAACAACGCACCTCATTCATAAACGCCCGCACAGCCTCCTCAGTCCCCTGACTCGTCGGATTAGCCGCCAACATCCCCCCCGCCCCCGTCGTCCCTGTCGCACCACCGCTCTGCCTTCCCCCCGCCTGCGTGCCAGGTCGCGACGCAGGAGTGGTAGGGTACGCGGAGTAAGTAGTAGCTTGCGGATCGGGGTTCATGAGCAGCATGAACTTGACGTTGCCGCCGGTGAGGAAGCAGTGGATGTGGTTGTTCTGGTGGGAGTCGATGCGCTTGAGATATCTGATCTCTCTCCGGCGTTAGTGGGACGGGTTCCAAAGGGCAGACAAAAAAGACAGCGATTTGAGGAGTTGAGGTCCGCGGCCAGTGGACTTGAGCTTGAACTTGAAACCTGGCTTGGACTTTGACCTGGCTAAAGCCCGGTAGCGTAGTGGAAAAGGGACAGGAGGACGTACAAATCCTTACTAACCCACTGCACCTCCTCAACCAAATCCAACGCGGCGTGCACGAGGAACTGGTTCATGTACAGCGCTTCCGGGCGGAACTTCGCGACGCCATCGCCGCCTTGCTTCGAGGAGCCGAAGGAGAGCTCGAAGAGCGGGTTGTCGAGGGTGCCGATGATGGAGAGGTGGTAGGACATTCTCCTTTCATAAGACTCTATGGAGAAAGGAGGGGAGGAGGAGGAGGAAGAAAGATTTGAGGGGGTTGTGTTGGCGGAGGTGTGGGAGGTACCTTGCCTTACGGTGTCTCGGCTCCTGCGGTTGGAGTTCGGTGCCGAGGTGCGTCGGGAGCCGAAATGATAATGCGAGTTCGATGTTCTTGCCATGAGGTGGTCTTTATAGACTACAGTATTTGTATACACGTAAGGTACATGTGCCTTCTCAGCGTGACCACACCTAGGAAAACTCCAGAGGCTTCGAAGGGTAGCACTGTGGCGTGGACATGGCTGATACAACTTACGGGAGGCAATTTGCACGCACCAGACGGAGGTGACATGGTTTCGAATTGAGGTGATCGTAACGACACAAGACTATGCGACCTCTCCAACCCTTCCTTTTCGTCTTTTCTCGTCGTCTCTCAATCACCTTGCCGCTGTGCATCAGTCAGTCGCGAGCTCATCCCGCCCTCGCGCTCCTCGTCCGCCGCGTGGCAGGTTCCTTCTTCGCCCGCACGCTTTCCATCCCAGCCGCGGCATCAGCATCCGCGTCGTGGGTGACTGGTGGGGCCTTCCGTTTCCGGCTTTGCAGCACCGCTGGGGTGGACCCGGGTAGAGCATCGCTGGCGCCAGCGCTGTCGACTTCATCTTGCAATTCGTGCTCGAGTTGTGCGCCTGGTGTGCTGTTGGCTTCTGCGGGCGCGACGTTGCGCTTCGCGGAGGTGGACATGATGGCTGCACCCTTCGCTCTCTTCGCCCTTGCCCCAACAGATGTTGCATTCGCGTTCTCGGTAGTCGGGTCTTGGCTAGACGGCGGTGTGGGGAGACGCTCTTGCTGGTGGCCCTCCACCTCCACCTCGACATCAAAGGTGACCTTCTTCCCCGATGATCTACCCGCCCTTCCTCGTGCGGGACCGTTCGACGCGGCGGAGTGCAGCGGCATTTGCATAGACTTCCCAGCCCCAGCCGGCGAAGTGTCGAGCCCACTGATCGCGCTATCCTCTTCTTCTCCCTCTTCCTCTTCATCCTCAGCCTCAGTAGGTCCCAGTGAGATGCCTTGCCGTGATAGGAAGCCTGTTACCGCACTATCTTCTGCGGCTTTGCCAAGAAGCAGTTCTGTCAGGTTGCTGATTGACGAGTCGTCGGAAGCTTCGCCGGCCAGTAGCTTGCCGATGGACGACATGAATGCTTCTTCGTCGACACCATCCAATCCCGCTTCACCAAGTCTCTGCTTCAGAATCGCCTTGAGCAGCTCCGGGTCTGGAGCCGCCGGAGCCTTCATACCTGCCTCTTCCCCCTCCAAGGCGTCCCGGTCTTCTCCCTCGTCTATCTCCTCTCCATTATCCAACTGAATCATCTGCGGAGGCTGCTTGCTCGGCGTGTCCTCCTCCTTTGCCTCCGCCGCTTTTCGCATGTCCGCCGGCATACCCGCCGTCTTCACCAGCCCATCCTCGTCCGCGAATCGCGTCTTCCAGTCCGGCACCAAAGCGTACACCTTCCCTCGTCCAGCCACCAGAGCAGGAGGCGGAAATACCACCCGCTCACTATGCGTCTTGTACACCACCGGGTCGACCACCCCGTCCAGCTCTCCCCGGCCCACCACTCCCTTCAGCGCAGAGACCTTCCGCCTTTTCTCTCCCGCATTGAACACGGTACCAGCAGCGCGCTTCCTCTTCTGCCCCACGGTCCCCGCACCCTGCTGTTGCCGACCTGGAGGCTGACCCTCTGATTCCCAATAGGCGTCGTCCACATATTCCAATTCGTCCCAGAAAGGGTAGTCGTCCCAATCCCAGCTCATTGTCTCGCGCTCGAGCTCGTAGTTGGTGCCGGAGTAGCCGGGGTCGGGGATTTGGGTTTCGGCTAGTTCGTCCTGGAGGTCCATTAGTATCTGTCTAGACTGGTGTCTTGCGTGGCTGAGAGGTGGATGAGGGAGTGAGTGAGGCTGAGCATAGGCCACATGTTCGTCCCAGAGTGCTGGATTGAATGGACGCTTTGGCTGCAGGTTGCCGTGACGAGAGGGGGTGTCCTGAAAACGTACCACGAAGCCATACTCGTCTTCCACATACAAGAAGCCATCATCATCGTCGAAGCCGTCGTCATACTCATACTCGTCACCCATCGTGGGGGGTGAAGTAAAATAGAGGTGAAGATGGAGGTGGAGATGGAGGTTGGGGTGGAGTGAGACTTTGTTCCAGGCTTGGATTCTTCACGGGTAGCTGCCTGTTCTCGTCTTGAGTGGTCTTGGCCGACTGTTGGTCTATTTCTCCCGAACTCGTGACGGGCTGCAACTCTGACGATGCTCTATGGTTGGGGTGTAGACGGGGTAATTGGGGTGGTGCGGCTGAAAGGGGGAAAGTGCGATGGGTCCTGAAGACGTGTAGAGGTACATGTAGATACTGAGTTGCAGCTTCGAGAACCGATCAAGTCGTTATGGGCGGACCTCAGGCTGGCACGGTACCTGACTCAGGTAGAGGGTCGCAGGGCAAGGAGGAGAGTCGGTCAGGCTGAGTGCTCGAGTCCCTCGTTCCTTCTTCATTTGTGTGTGTCTTTTGAGGTTCATGTTCCTCACGCACGAACACGTTTTGGCTGCAGCCGGTCCCGAATGTGGGGCAGTTCCAGTTGGAACTTCCGATCGCCTTTAGATCGACCACACCCTCCAATCACATCACCTTACGTTTGCGCGTCTTGTCGTCGTTGTTGTTCTTGGAACGGATGAAACGTCGTCATGGTGAGGAAGGAACGCATCATTAGTCGTTGACGTCGTCGTCGCTGCTCGTTTGTTTGGGACGACGCGTGTGAAACGCGCTCTCTCGGCTTCAAAGCGTACCTCGGCATAAAACACTCGCTTACTCCCGGCTTAAGCTGCTAGACGGGACGCTCACGGTACAGTACAGTACAGTACAGTACAGTACTATACCTTATTGTCGTCTTGCCGGTCGGGCATTGCGATGAGCTGGGAGACGGTGGAGGAAGCAGCATACACCACCTCACCCTCCTAGACGGCCCACCATGCGCTCCCTCGCCCGCCCCACACGTCCACTCCGCCCCGCCATCCCCACCTCCACCCTCACCCGCACACCCAGGTGGAACAGCACTACCACTACCACCCCCACCACTCCCACTCCCACTCCCACTCCCACTCACACCCCGCTTCACTCCATCCTCATCGCCAACCGCGGCGAGATTGCCCTCCGTGTCGCCCGCACAGCCTCCGCCCAAGGCATCCGCACCACCACCCTCTACACTGACCCGGACTCCCGCTCCCAGCACGCCCTCTCCTCCCCCTTAGCCCTCAACCTCGGCTCCACCGACCAGTATCTCAACGGCGCCCGCATCATTTCTCTCGCCCAAGAACATAACTGCGAAGCCATCCACCCCGGCTACGGCTTTCTAAGCGAGAATGCCGGCTTCGCGAAGTCCTGCGAGGAAGCCGGCGTGAAATTCATCGGACCGCCATGGAGGGCTATAGAGGCGATGGGAGACAAAGCGCGGAGTAAAGAGATTATGAGCAAGGCAGGCGTGCCCTGTATACCCGGCTACCACGGCGGCAACCAAGATCCTGCCTACCTAGCCCAGCAGGCAGAAGAGATCGGCTACCCTGTCCTCCTAAAAGCCGTCAAAGGCGGCGGAGGAAAAGGCATGCGCATCGTCCACCACCCCTCCGAATTCACCCAACAACTCGCGAGCGCCAAAAGCGAAGCACGAAGCTCCTTCGCCGACGACATAATGCTAGTCGAGAAATACATCCTCACGCCCCGCCACATCGAAGTCCAGGTCTTCGCCGACGCGCACGGGAATTGTCTAGCGCTTGGAGAGCGAGACTGCAGTATCCAGCGCCGCCATCAGAAGATCCTCGAGGAATCCCCCGCCCCTAATCTCGACGAGGCCATCCGCCAGGACCTATGGGAGAAAGCCCGGCAGGCCGCGTTGGCCGTCGGGTACAAGGGCGCCGGGACGGTGGAATTCATCTTCGACAACGAGACGGGGGACTTCTTCTTCATGGAGATGAACACGCGGTTACAAGTCGAGCACCCCGTCACGGAGATGGTCACGGGTCTCGACCTCGTGGCGTGGCAGTTCCTCGTCGCCGAAGGCCGGCCCCTGCCCCTAACCCAAAGCGAAGTCACAGCCAGGATCGCAGTCAGGGGCCACGCAATCGAAGCGCGGATCTACGCCGAAGACCCCTCCCGCGACTTCGCGCCCAGCACAGGGACACTAGTCCATCTCCGCACCCCTCCCGTCTCGGAGTCCGTCCGCATCGACGCCGGCTTCGTACAGGGTGACGAGGTCTCCCCGTTCTACGACCCGATGATCGCCAAACTCATCGTCTCCGCTCCTTCCCGCAAGCAGGCTTTGGGGAAGATGGGCGCGGCGCTGGAGGGGTATGAGGTTGTGGGTCCGGTGACGAATATTGAGTTCCTCAAACGGGTTTGCGCTAGTCCGGCTTTTGGGAGGGGGGAGGTGGAGACGGGGTATATTGCGAAGTATAAAGAGGAGCTGTTCGGGAGGAAGGAGTTGGAGGAGGGGGTGTGGGTGCAGGGGGCTATTGGGCTGTGGGAGGCTGAGCTCAGTGGGCGACCTGGTGGCGGGAGTGGGGTATCGAGACTTGGGTTTGGCGGCGAGGGAACAATACCGCAGGCACGCGAATTCCGACTCGCGGAGGTGATCTCCGACCCCCTCGAACCCGCTCCCACACCCAAAGTCATCAGACTCAGCAAGACCGGACCCCAGACTTACAACGTCTCCGTCGGCGACCACGGCGAAACCTACACGGTCACAACCTCCTACAACCCCACCACCCACTCCCTCCGCACTTTCTTCCCCTCCACCCGCCTCGACAGCACCCTCATCCTCACCCACCCCACCGCCGCCTCCTCCCCTCCAACCACCTCCCTCCACCTCTTCACCCACGGCTCGCACACGACCCTCACCCTCCTCCCGCCCCCCTGGGTCTCCAAAACCCTGTCCACGACGCAGGACTCCTCTAACGCCGTGGTGGCGCCTATGCCGTGCAAGATTCTGCGGGTGGAATGTCGAGTCGGGGATGTGGTGGCGAAGGGGCAGGTGTTGGTGGTGGTGGAGAGTATGAAGATGGAGATGAGTGTGCGGTCGCCGAGGGAGGGGGGGCGGGTGAAGAGGGTGGTTAGGGGGGTTGGGGAGGTGTGTGGGGTTGGGGGGGTGTTGGTTGAGTTTGAGGAGGTGGAGGGGGAGATGGGGGGTGGGGGGACGTGAGGGAGGCGGTTGGAGATGGTTGGAGATGGTTGGAGATGGTTGGAGATGGTTGGAGATGGTTGGGTGTGGGTGCGGCGACGGGTGGGAATGGACTCTGCGGGGTTATCTGAACTTGCGGTTCGGATTATCAGCTTCACGGCGCCTTCCCCGCGGATACGACGCTCCTGGACCTACGAGTGGAGATGAGGAAAGAGGTATACTCTGCGCCTTTGCGAGGGTACCCTGGCAACGCACGCGATCAGGGACGAGTGGTGCTTGCGGGCCTGAACCTCCTTCGCACCAGCCTGACTCCAAGTATAACAACAGACTGCCCTCCACTCTCTCGGTCCCCAGTAGGCTGACCACCACGAGTCCTGCCGGATGTGTGAGGCTCCCTACCCGCCCTGCCTTTCACCCAGCAGTACCTGGGAGTAAGAGGTGCCCGCGAAGCATCACCATTCGGCCGGCCGCGGAAAGGCTCGCATGGGACGAAGACTGTATTAGCGGCTCGCGGGAAGTCGCAGGGGGGGAAGGCCCCACGATCTGCGTGACTTGCACATGGACGGGGGCCGAGGGGGATGGAGGGAGCTGTCTCACGGGGATGGGGATTCATCGACGATCGATTGTCTTTCCGAGCGAGCTTCGTTTCAGAGGACTGTTGAGACTTGAGTCATGGGGATCCGACGCGGTGGTGGAGGGAGTTGGCGGTGTGAATAGCGAGAGATCGCGAAAGCTATTGAAAGGGTCATAGCGATCGATGAGCGCCTCTCATGTAATGAGGGCGCGGGTAAGGAAGGGGATTTTTGATCAGTGCTCAGGCGAATTTACAGCGGGTGTTCCTGGGCGAGAATGCCGATGTACGGCAGCGTAGCTGTCAAGCGTCGTTGCTTCGAGGATGCATCGTATATTTATCAGCGATTCAGGGGTCATGGAGGAGCAGATTATGCTTCGTGAACTGCCTGTAATGCCTCGTCGTCGGCTTGGTCGAGGGTCTCATGACACAACGCGTGCGCAAAAGGCTTTGGGGAACATACAAGTACCTTACCTTATGTGTACATGTATGAAAAAGACAATGTGAAGTCCAAACACATGAAATGTCCCGTGATCGGGCCGTGTCGCCTTCGGGCCGACCCAGCGCTGCTTAGTAGAACAAGGATTTGGCGAATATCAGAATCTCAAGTGCCACCATTTGCGTCAACGCCATCAACTTTACAAACACACGCTTTGCCGCAGGGAAAAGCGCGTACGCAGGAACACCACACTCCTTCGTGATCTGAAATACTCGTTCTCATGCCACATGTGTGAGGACAGAGCAAGCAGACATTGCACGATGAGTGCAGTAAGCAACGCCGCCGAACACGGCGGCAACACCGAAGCGCCACCAGACGATTGGGACGCGGATTCGAGCGATGGCTCCGAAGTCGTGAATGGCAAGGCTGCAAACGAAGGTGACAACGACGACGACGATGACGACGACGATGATGCGGACGAGACCAACGAAGAGAGCGATTCTGCGGACACTTCTGACGATGACGACGATAACATCGACGATCATATCTTGCAGCGGTACCAGAGGCTGTCTTCTCGCCGAGTGGATCTCGTGGGCGACTATGCCGGGGACGAGCTGTTTGTCATCGAAGGCGACTCCATGCTCCTGAGGGCCTTCTCCGATTCGAAGCTGGACTTCAGCCCCGGTCTTCAAATGCTGCACGTTGCGTACAATGTCGAGCATTTCCTGCACAACCTCGTGAAGCGCAAGTGCAACTTCGACATTGTCTTCTTCGACAGCAACAAGGACCTCTGCATCCCCACGAAAGCCAAGCCGGAGGACGCGGTGAAATACCTTCTGGCGCGTGCGGCCATCATCCGGCATCTGGAGATCAATCTCCCGCGCGTGCGACAGGACATCGCTGTCAAGACTTTCCCGAGCTATGTGTCGCATCAATTCGAGCAGTACCTCAAGGTGACCGCCCCGTACTTCGTCATGATGCACGACGGTGCGCAGACCGCCGCACGCCGCGGCAAGCACATGAAACTGACTGCGACGGACGCCCTCCCTGTCAAAGGAAGGGCGGGCCTTCGCCGCATGATCCTGCAGTTCATTGCCCGAGGCTACAATGTTGCCCTCGTCAACGGGCTGGAGTGGCGAGACACCAAGGTCATGACGATGGTGCTTGAGGCGCGCCGGACGGCCGTGCTGTCCGGAAAGCGTATCATGGAGCCGAAGTTCCCGCAAGAGGAACGGGAGGCTCTAGATGTCACTGCACAGTTGTCGAAGTTGCGCTCACTAGATTCGGAGCTTTCCGACCGCCAGCAGCTCGCTGTACTGGCAGTTAGCAGGCTCTTAAAGGATCCTCCTGCAACCGTGTCATCGACCGTCCTTGCCAAGCTCTGCTGCACGTTTCTACTGCATCAGGCCATGATCGCGCATCTTCCGCTTTCGGGTCGCCGCGTGAAGAGCACACCTGGAGCTGCTGAGGCTCAGGAACTGCTACGCGATTTGGCAGACGTCTCGGAGGCAATAATCAGAGGCACAGCCAAGCTTGGCTCCGTCGGTACGACTACGGACATTGCGGACTACATTGACGGGAGGCTTTTCCTTCAGCTCACTAAGACACCGGAGTCACCGCACGGCGCTACGCAAGCTCTCTTCAAAAAGCTCATGGATGCTGTCGAGCATCTGGGGAGCGAGAAGCTTTCTCTTGGGAAGACGAAGCCGTTTACGTCGCATCAGACTGGTGCCGATCAGAATGGACAGAGCCACATCGAGCTCGCTGTGCTGCCCTTCTCCAATCCCATCTTCGACAAACATCTGGAGCCGGTCCGCCTGAAGACTGACGAGGCCGTGGCGTACGATCAAAGTTCGCAGAGCCACAGAATCTTCCAAGAGCTGACCCACTGGCACAATGCCAAGAAACCCATCATCGCGAAGGTGGCTCCTACTTTCGCTTCCGAAAAGGCCGCAAGCAAGGCGGCTTTTTGGGCTGCGAAGCGAGAGCAGCTTTTCATGGCCGAGATGCGCACGTACGCTGCCAGTCTCACAAACGCTGTGGGCAAGAGTCTCGAGCCCGAGACCATCATTGTTGGTGCGCCCAGGAGCAGCAGACCTGTGTCGGAGAAGGTCGACATGCCGTCTCCTGCAGACTCCGAGGCTTCTGACGGGCCCGCATCGAAGGGTAAACCTGCGCCGAAGAAAGGTGGCGGTGGCGGCAAGACTGCGCAGAAGAATGCAGGGAAGCAAGCGATGTTGGCTAAGATTGCGGTCGACAAAGCGAAGAGAGAGGATTCGGCCAGCGACAAGATAGTCAGTGCCTGGCATCTCGTGTGCAAGAATCTCGACGCCGATCTCGAGCACCGATCGAACTTCCGCAAGGCGAAGGAGTATCTCACGGGCTTACAGTCGTCGTGGCGTGACGTTCTGGAAGCGGAGTGTCAGCTGTACATGCTGAACTGTGTGCTGAGATACTGGATCGATGCCTGTCGCCGTAACGAACAGCAACGCCGTGTCGAGGTCACAGCGCTGATCTGGAATCTGGCCAGTCAGGTCATGCAGAGCAGAGGCCTGACCAAGACGGTCGTCGCAAGCGTCAATCTGACAGTAGAGACACTGCACTTGCCTCCTGTACCGTCCGTGACAGCCGAAGGTCTCCCGGACAGGAAGCTTGGTTTCGCTTTCGCTCTGCCTGCGAAGGTCGAGTCCATAGCGGTGAAGCTGCCTTCGAAAGAGTTCCAGCTTACGTACTGCGGGCCGTACTTGGAGCGCAGCTTCGACTCCAGACCGGACAGCAGAGTCGAGTTCAGTCCCGATGGCTGGCAGCGCAAAGTCCTGGATGGTATCGACGCTGAAAAGTCCGTGTTCGTCGTCGCTCCGACCAGTGCCGGAAAGACCTTCATCTCGTTCTACGCCATGCGCAAAGTCCTCGAGGCGGACGACGAAGGCATCTTGGTCTACGTGGCGCCGACGAAGGCGCTCGTCAATCAGATTGCTGCGGAGATCCAGGCTCGGTACAGCAAGAAGTTCAAGTATGGCGGTAAGAGCGTCTGGGCTATACACACGCGAGACTATCGCATCAACAACCCGACGGGCTGCCAAGTCCTGGTGACCGTGCCGCATGTACTGCAGATCATGCTGCTCGCTCCGTCGAATGCCAACTCTTGGTCTAGCAGAGTCCGTCGCATCATCTTTGACGAAGTGCACTCTGTCGGTAACACGGAAGATGGTCTAGTCTGGGAGCAGCTGCTTCTGATGTCGCCGTGCCCCATCGTAGCGCTTTCGGCCACCGTTGGTAATCCCCAGGAGTTCAGCAGCTGGCTCACGGATACGCAGAAGGCGATTGGCATCGATCTCGTGACTGTGCAGCACCCGCATCGGTACTCCGACTTACGGAAGTACTACTACGTTGCCCCGGAGAAGTTCGCTTTTCACGGCATTCCTGACAGAACAGCGTTCGGCACCCTAGGCTTGGAAGGACTGGTCGGCTTCAACCACGTGCATCCAGTCGGCGCTTTGGTCGATCGGTCACGCGGTGTACCGGAGGATCTGAGCTTGGAGCCTCGCGATTGCTTGGAGATTTGGTCGGTGATCTCGAAGCTGCAGACGAAGGCCCATCCTATCCCCGCTCAGCTCGATCCAGCAAACGCTCTGCCGGCTGTATGTCGCAAGGTCGATATCCTCAATTGGGAGAAGGGCATCAAAGACGTGCTGCGAGAGTGGATTGCGGATACTTCATCTCCCTACGAGCAGCTCGTGGAAGACCTGGGGCGTAGCTTCAGGAAGGAAGACCGTGAAGAGGTTCAACTTACGCGACCGTCCGAGCAGACAGCATCTGATGCCAAGCCCATCGCTGATGGCTTCGATCTCATCGAGACTACTCTTCCCATGCTCTGCCGCCTCCATGCTCAAGATGCACTCCCGGCCATCCTCTTCAATTACGACCGCCACCGCTGCGAGGAGATCTGTCAAGCCTTGAGCGACCAGCTCCAGCAGAGCGAGCTGTCTCAGGTCAAGAGCGGGCCCCGATGGCAAAAGACGCTCGAGAAGTGGGAAGATTGGAAGAAGCTGCAGGAGAAGAATGCCAAGAACAAGGCCAGCATGAAGAAGAGCAAGCCGCAGGAGGACGGTCTCGGCTCGAAGCTCGATCAGCAGCGCGACGCCGCCGATGCAACCAACAGTCCCTGGGAGTCTTTCGATCCTGAGGCCCCGGTCGATGGATATCACTTCGCGGACCACACGAGACTGCAGCTGTCGGAGCTGGAGATCTACGTGAGGCAGTTGGGCAAGCGCAATATTCAGCAATGGCTCATCGACGCGCTGCAGAGGGGTATCGGCGTCCATCACGCAGGTATGAACCGCAAGTACCGCCAGGTTGTCGAGATCTTGTTCCGCAAGAGGTTCTTGTCGGTCATCGTGGCCACTGGCACGCTGGCTCTCGGCATCAACATGCCATGTAAGACTGTCGTCTTCAGCGGCGACTCGGTCTTTCTCACCGCGCTGAACTACAGGCAGTGCGCCGGTCGTGCCGGTAGGCGTGGGTTCGATCTGCTCGGGAACGTCGTCTTCCAGGGTGTCAGCCGTGCCAAGGTTTCCCGCCTGATCAGCTCTCGGCTGCCGGACCTCAACGGCCACTTCCCCATCACCACCACTCTGGTGCTTCGGCTGTTCACCCTCCTGCACGAGTCGAAGAACGCCAAGTACGCCGTCGGAGCCGTCAACGCCTTGCTCTCGCAGCCTCGACTATACATGGGCGGAGCCTCCTTCAAAGAGCAGACGATGCACCACCTGCGCTTCTCCATCGAGTATCTGCGCCGCCAGCATCTGCTCGGCGCCAACGGCGCGCCGCTGAACTTCGCCGGCCTCGTCAGCCATCTGTATTTCACGGAAAACTCCGCGTTCGCTTTTCAGGCCCTGCTGAAGGAAGGCTACTTTCATGAGCTGTGCGGCCGCGTCAACCGGAACGAGAAGGGTACGCTTGAGGGGCTGATGCTCGTCATGGCGCATTTGTTCAATCGCATCTACTGCAAGCAGTCTGATGCCGAGTACCGGGAGAAGGTCAAGCGGTCGACTTCCGTGGTCTTTCTGCCGCCGTTGCCGAAGAAGGCTGCGGATATTTTGCGGCAGCACAATCGGCAGACGTTGGATGTGTATAGGACTTACGTTGCGACTTTCGTGGATCAGCACGTTCATACCGACGACCGCACTCTGCCCTTCACGGGCGTAGCTGCTGGAGGGAAGGACGACGGAGATGCTACCGCTACGAACAGCTTGCCCGCCACGAAGATCCGATCGCCATTCGTCGCTCTGTCCGGTTCTGGCGACGACTTCGACTCCATCCACGACCTCTGCTCAACCACAAGAGACGGCGTCTTCCTAGAGGAAGCCGTAATCCCTCACGTCGACGTCTTCCCGGACGAGACGGACATCCCCCTCAACGCCTGGCTGCTCGACTTCTTCAAGCACGGCGACGTCATGACCATCGAGCGCGCCAACGGGATCCGCCGCTCGGACATCTGGTTCCTGCTCAACGACTTCTCCCTCGTGCTCGCCACCATCGTGACCAGCCTCCTCAACTTCATGAAACTCCGCGAAGGCACGGACATGGACATGCTAGACGTCATGGGCGACCTCGACGCGCACGACGAAGCGGAAGACAACGAAATCGCGGCCTCGGAGGAACAGAGCGACGTCTCGGGCCCCAGCGCCGCGGACTCGGCGATTGCTCTCCCGGACCGCCAGCGTGCGCCCGTGGCGCCGAAGAAGAAAGCGAAGAATACGGAGAGTTGGGAGGAGACGGCGGATCAGGAGGAGGATCTGCAGGAGCGGGAGATCAAGCGGGCGGCTAATGCGGCGAGGTTGGAGGCGGAGGGTGGGGAGGGGCTTGAGGCGGGTGGGGGGAGTGCGGAGGGGCTGAAGGATGTGTTGAAGGCGTTTCAGAAGTTGAGGGAGGAGTTCAATGTTAAGTTTAAGGCTATGTGGGCTTAGGCTAGGATTGTTGGGGAGGGCATGGTGGCGCTGGGTCTGGCTGAGATGACTGATGCATGTCGATATGAGGGCACGGGAGTGAACTAGATAGAGTAGCATGGTTAAGGGTGCATTCTGCGTGTATTGATGGGACAGGCTGTTAAGTCTGCAAAAGCATGTTGCCTCCGAGCAAGTTTGAATCCTAGAATTCACCGTAATTTTGATGGATGTAAGTGTAGCGAGTACCATGTCTCCTCCCAGCACTTTCCCAAAGCAAGCCGAGTAATTGTTCTGACGCAAACGCTTCTCCGATCTCTATGCCACGGGGCGAGAGCGGCTGGTTCGTCCAAGCGTCCACGTACCTGCAGCATACATGTATCAAAGATGAGGCGCTGTGGTCTTGACAATATGGCATATCTTAACCCAAACCCTAACCCTGACTTACCATGTGCACTCCCGCGGATATGTTCATGACTCGCGGGAGCGTCAAAGCACATTCCCAGGCATAGCAATCGCAGTCGCCCATCTACCAGTAGCACACACATCATGTTCGGCGCCTTCAAACCCTCAGCACAGCTATCAGGCGGTCTCCTATGGTACATCACGTACCCACTCCACAGCGCGGCGTCGTCTCCTAGTACTAACACCAGCTTCGCGCAGGAAAATCCCTTGGCGTCTCTCTCCACCCCAGAAGCTACGGCACCGGCGGCGCATGCGACGAGTAGACAATATTGTCTCGGTGCTCGACACAGCGCTCAAGCGGCAGGCAGCTACGTCGTCGGTGGCTGCGCGGTCTAGCTCTGCGGAGTCCTCACCACCCACCGCATCCTCAGACACCTCGGCAACACCCTCACTCAAGCCCTCACAGCCTGGCCTCCTCACCTCCATCTCCACCTCCACCACCACACACGCCACAGCCCCAAACGCGCGGACGGGTTCGAGCCGCACACCACCCCCGAGCTCAAGCCAACAGACTCCCCGCGCCTCCGACACGATAAAGTTGATTGAGCGCTGGAAAGCCGAGATGCCCACCGAAGCGGAGATGCTGCCGAGGGACAAATACAGCATGTTTGATCGGAAGGCGAGGGGGTATCGGAAGGGGGTGCATAAATTGCCTAAGTGGACGAGGGTGAGTCAGAGGTTGAACCCGCCTGGATTTTAATCGAGCTTCGGGTGTGTGGAAGAGGGAGGGCATGGCTTCAGGTGGAAGGGGTGGTGTGGAGGGATGTTACGTGGGCATTCTGGAGGGCGTTTGGTGGAATTGGGAAGGGGGCGGGATGTAAAGATATGTGGGAAGGGTTTAAGGGAGATGAGGTAGAGGAGTTGTACGATCAAGGGGACGAGGAGAGACGTTGTATACCACCAATACTACAGTCAGCTGCAAATGCTAGCAATGTCGTGTACTCGTATATAGCGATGAAGCGAGGTGGTGTACACTACACTTGGCTACACCTAGCTACCAATACTGCGAGCTATGCTCAGACCCAGCGCCTCGTGTCATCAGCCATGGTATGAGCACCCTTTCCCGCTATGCAAAATACCAATACCCACCTCCTCCGCCACCACCTCACCGATCTTTCCTTACCAAAGTCCGACTTCCAACTGGTGGCCTCTTCTCCCCGAAATTATGCAGCCGCTCCCCAACAAGATACACCTCATCCCTAATCCTCGCCCGCCACCTGACCGTAGCCTGCCCCAGCTCGCTGACGCAGAGCAGCATAATCACCAGCACGGCAGCGAGCGGGTAGCTGTATCTGTAGAGCATCGCCTGCATCTCCTCCGGCACACTCCCCACCAATCCCGGCGCAGCAGCACTACCGCCTCTCCCCGCCGCCGCCGCGACCGCCACCCCCACGACCCCCGGCGGCCCCAACACAGCCAGCGCACCTAACAAACTCACCGGAGCGATGAGGAAGCGCGTCGCGGCGTAAGCGTTCGGGTCCAGGTACCCTGGGTCGAGGAGGATGCGGTGGAAGGCTTCATGGGCGCGGGTGGTCGGCGCGAAAACGATGGCGCGGGAGGCGAGGCGGACGTAGAGGAGGCCGAGGCAGTAGGATTGGAGGAGGTGGATTGTTAGAAGGGGGGGTGGGAGGGTGCCTGGCATTGGCTGCGAGGAGGAGGGGGCGGTGGTGTTGAGGATGTTGAGGGTATTGAGGGTGAGCGCTGTGGCGGCGTAGGTCAGGTTTGCGGCAAGTGAGGTGGCGGCGGTCTCCGACGTGGCTGAGGTTGTTGTTGTTGTTGTTGTTGTTGTCGTGGCGGCCGCTTGCGAGACGACGTAGGTGTGCAGCGGTAGGATGAAGTAGAGCTGGATCAGCAGCCCGAATACCAGCGGCAGCACGACGCAGAGGAAGCCGTACACGTACGCGCACTTCACGGCCTGCAGCGCGTACTGTCTCGCCACCCTCACCAACCCCTTCACATCCACACCCTCGGTCTTCTCTCGCACAACCCGCACCGCTTTCCGTCCCTGCAGCAGCACCACCAAAACACCGCCCAGCGCATACGCGCCAACAGAGTACGCGTAAATATCCCCCACCCTCCCCCCACCCTCCGGCATCACGCTCTTAAAAATCCCCCGACCAAAAACCAACGGCACGAGCGTTACGCACAGCCCCGTGAAGACCGAGAAGACCCACAAGCAGACCATGAACAGCGTGACGCGCAGCCGGAAAAATGGCGGTACGTAGACTTTAGCGAAGTGCTCGTTTCTCTTTCCCTCGGCGTCCGCGACGTAGACGTCGCCGTCCGGGGTGACGTGCAGGAAGGCTTCGCCCGATTTGGGCGGGCGGTATTGGTCCGTGCAGGGGGTTAGGACGTATTTGCCGTCGGCGGCGAGATGGACTTCGGGGGCTGGAGAGGGGGTGGGTGGGATTCGGGCAGTGAGGATGGGTGCGGCGGTGGTGTCGGGGTCGGTGGGCTCGATGATGGGGTTTTGCTGGAGGAGGAAGCTGGACCAGCTCTTTCGGACGTAGTGGCCTTCCTCGTCTTTTCGCCGGTCGTCGAAGAGGAAGTGCGAGAGTCGTAGTACTCTTGCGCAGCGTCGCAGCCACCAGGCGTACATTGCGTTCACCGCATCGCTTGGCTTCACCACCCTCAGGATCCACGGCGTGAGCGCGTTGTACAGCAGCAAGTCCAATGGGAACTCAAGCACCGGCTCAGTACTGGCCCAACAAATCGGGAAGATCCCCGGCATCACCTTCCCAATCGTCCAGATCACCCCGCCCAGACACAGGATAACCAGCGCGCCGTACACCAGCGCCGAGAAAGCAATCTTCCTCAGCTGCGTCGTGACGTTCCGCTCCAGCACATCCCGCACAGGATGGAACGTCGGATCGTCCGGATCGCGGATGAACCACAGCACGCCTTTGCGCAGAATCTTGCGGCACATGCCCACGAACAGCGCAAAGTGGAACATATAGCATGTCCCGACGAACCAGTGCACGAAGCAGAAAGTATACGGCGCGGAACCCGCGAAGGTCCAGCGCGAGGCGAGGGTCGCGGAGGCGAAGAGAGGGAGGAAAGCGAGGTCGAGGAGGAGGCCGCAGTAGAAGGGGAAGAGGAGCATTTCGATTGAGATGATGAGGATGACTTTGAGGACGCCGCCGGCTTGTTTGAGGGTGTCGCGGAGCTGTTTTTCGGATTTGCGGCCGGACTCGGAGCGGGTTAGGGGCGTATCGAGGGCGACGTAGAGGGCGGCGAGGAGGGCGAGGGAGAGGTAGCCCGCTAGGACTGCGAGGGTGCGGTCCGAGGTTGACCAGTAGATTAGGGAGGGTTCGAGGGGGGTGGCGGGGTTTGCGTCGAAGCTCAGGGAGCCAGTCTTGAGGAGGCCGAGGGAGCGGACGAGGGGTTGCGTGTATTGCTTCATCACTTCGACGATGGCCAGAAAGCGAGAGGGTATGCTTGGCGCGTGCGATAGGGCGTCCAGTCCATTCTGCCAGGCCGAAGACGTCGTGCCGGACGAGATAGCTTCGATAGCGACCGTGACCCCATGGCCCGACCAGTTCAATATCGCGGCGACTTCTTCCTGCACCTCCCGAAGCGACGCATGAGCGTGCACGCTCGCGCCTAAGAACGCCTCATTCCACCCCATAATCTCACTCTGCACCGGCTCCATCGTAAGAAACAGATGCTGCAAGCGCGCGCCACTCTTAGTAGCGGTCGCCATAGCAAAGTCTGCGAGCCACGTCGCCATTCTCACGTCCTTGAGCCTCTCCATCGGAGTCCCGCATACCTCCAACAGCAAATCCACCGCCGTCGTTCCGCCAACTATAGCCCAACCGACGGCAAAAAGAGTGACATCCACCACAAAGTCCGCCACGAACCCAGCGATCTGCAGCGGTAGCTGGACGGCGAAGTACAGCGGGCTGCCGATGATGTTGAGCACGACTTTACCCCAGACGTACGGGAGGCCGACAGCGGCGAAGACAGTGCCGGTGACGAGGATCGTGCAGAAGGTACTTGTCTGGAAGAGTCCGAGGAGCGGGCCTTGCAGTCCGATGAGCTCGAAGATGCCTTCGAGGTCCTCGGCTTCTTCCAGGGCGTCGGCGTCGAGGGCGGCTTGGCGGGCGGCTATGTCTGCAGGGTCCTGGGGTTCATCATGGCCGTGAAGCTCGTGCGGGTCGTGATGGTGATGGACGTGGACGGCGTGAACGGCGGGAGGTAAAGGGGGGAGGTCCTCGTGGATGTCGAAGGGGAGTTCTCGCTCTTCGTCCGGTGGAGGCGGGTCACGATGATCGGCGCTTACTTGTATGTCGCCCCAGAACCAGTCGACGAGGCGGTTGATGTAGGTTGGAGGGATAACGGGTCTTCGCGGCGGGTACTCGTCGTCGTCGCCTTCCTCCACATCAGCTGTGGCCTCGTTCATCCCCGGCGGCGCGTCATGCGCTTGGCGCTCTTCATCCGAGGGCTGCCGGGTTGGCATGTCGGACTCCGGCCCCTCATGGGCTACAAGCTCGCTCGCAGCGTCCCTCTCAACACCTTCGCCCTGCCGCACCTCAGGCTCCGGACCGTCAGGATGGAACGGGTTTGTGACACCCGATTGGGCCCCAGCCGGCGAAGGAGCAACAGCGGCGGAACCCTCCAAATTCATTTCACCCAGGAAGTCTTTGAGCGCCTCGTCCTCCTGTTTCCGCTTGTTTACATCCGCAGGCGTTCTCTCCTCAGGCCCCGGCACGGCTCTCGCTTTGCCCTTCCCACTACGCTTAATATTGACCTTCGCGTCAGGCCCAGCGTTTGTGATTGGGAGTTCTTCGAAATCATCTTCCGCACTTTCTTGTACTTCTAGGTGCTCTTCGGACGGGGCGTGTATTTGCGGTGGATTGGTTGCCAAGAAAGGCAGGTTTGCCCGTTCGCGCCGCAACAGCAACTCCCACGCTGCGCGTTGATCGTCCGTGAGACTAGCGAGCTTGGTGGCGATCTTCTCCGCAAGCTCGTCCGTGATCTCGTTGTCAGGAGGCTGCCCAGCAAAGCGGATCTGGTCGACGGCTGCTTGCGCGCAGAATTCGAACACTGAATTGTCTCCCTCGCCTTCTTTGCGCAAGTGCATAGTCGCGGTGTTGATCAAGGACTCCAGACGGTCCCAGCCAAGGAATGTGCCGTATGCGACGCTCTCACCTGTGTCTACGCCTGGCGACTCATCTTGTAGCTCCGTCAGTCTCCTTCGTACCTGATCCAGTATCTCTTGCTGTCTATCCAGTCGCACATTCTCGGCCTCAACGCGCTGCACAGCTTCAGCCAATTGCTGTTGTGCGTTGTTGAGGTTGTCCAGATTCACCAGTGGTTGCTGCTGGACGACCCACTCGCGAATCAGAAATACCAGGATGAAGCCCACGATGACTACGCAGGTGATGAGCTGGCCCTCACATATGTCGATGATGACTTGATTCAAGCGTGGGAAGGGCGTCAGAGTGGAGAGGTAGGTCCACGAGCTGAGTATGGAGGTGTCTACTTCTGGAAAAGCAGCGAAGCTCGAGGTGGTGCTCTCGGACGCAGCCAAGCCCAACCCTTTCATCACATCCCTAGCGATTTGATAGGCGGCCGGTCCAGGCGTCGCTGCTTCTGCTCCGTGCGCAGACCGTAGGGTCAGGTTGAGCTCCACCATCCTTCCCAGCTTCTTCGATATCTGGTTGAGTACAAGCGACTCATTGCCGTTCCACAATGCGCCCGCGGAAAGTCCCAGATCCTGCTCCTGCAAACTCCCCAACACCGCCTCCCTTGCCCACCCCGCATCTGCCAGCCAGAACATCCACCGCCATGCCCACCTCACCAGCCAGGGCAGTACGATTGCCCACATGATCACGACCATTGTGGCGCGTCCTAACTTCCCCGACATCCAGACGGCGTGCCAACACGCGCGCCGTATGAACACGGCCCAAGGGAGGGTCTGCGGCATTTCGGCATCGTAGAGCTTGGTGAAGCGAAAGGGCGTCTTGCACAGCTCGCAATGCTTCTTGTGGCTGTGACCGAGCCACTCCATGAGACATTCCTGGTGCACATACTTGATACTGCCGCTGCATTTGCAGGGGTAGAAGAGGGGTTCATCATGAGTGCCTTCAGATCGACAGATGCGGCAGGTGTCGCCGGCCTTGTCTTCGGTGGTGGCGGTGGAGGAGGTAGTGCGGCGGGGTGGGGTTCCGAAGGTGGCGTCGTTCATTAGGTCGGGGGGGTGGGAGGTGAGGGGACCGGCGTGGATGGGTTCGCTGGGTTCCGCCATGGTGTTGGAGGGGGTTTGGATTGATCGACCGCGAAGGCCGGTGTGGTGGGATCAGGTTGGCATGGTGAAGGTGAGAGAGGGTGACTGGATTAGCAGGAAATGAGGCATGCCAGGCCAGCACACTGCATCCTTTGCCGTCGGTAGGTACTGTAGATGTGAGGCATGGGTGGAGGCAAGGCTTAGGTATTGTTGTTGCAAGAGAGAGAGAGCCACTGAGAGCGACGACTTGGTAGCATGACTCGCGTGACGCAGCCGTTGACCTCGCGCCACAATTCAGCCACATGCGAGACGTTTGGCACGTGAAAGTGACGCCAGAGCCGGCGAACCGGTTTCTTGAGTGTGGCTGATGCTTTGACAGACGCGAAACGGGACGCAGATTACCTTTATGAAAAGGAGAAACAGCACGCGACTGTTTCATACAACGATCCACTTCTCTCATTCCCTTCCAACACCACCACGCCTCCCGTCGTTACATTCACTGTCGTTGATCTTGGCATTGCCACAGGCTCGTCGAAAATCATAACACGACCCGGGAGCAGTGTTACGCTAAGGCAGAAGCTTGAAAGTGACAGCGAGCTTACCTTATCTGCCAGCTTTCCCACTCTCATGGCCGCAAAGACCAACGGCCTCGCCAAAGCCCCCCAGGTCGGCGACAGGAAGATGAACGGGCAGGTCACTGGCAGCATAAACACCTCCGAGAGCGAGCGGCCGCGGGAGAGGAGAAGACGGCGGAGGAGTAATAAGCAGAGCAGCTATGTCGGATGGCTGATGGACAAGTTGGTCAAGGTGACGGTCTGGTATACCATCATCACCTTCGCCTTCCGTTGTCCCACCACACAGGACGCATTCACGGACAGCACACCAGCGATATGCAAGCCGTATCTGCAGACCAAGGATTTCCTCACTCCTTACGGCAAGCCCTACTACGACCAATACCTGGCACCGCACGTCCAGAGAGCACAGCCCTACATCGACCGGTTCAACGAGCAAGTCTACGATCCCAGTCTGAAGGCATACCAGCAACATGGTGCCCCACGGGTCGAGCAGGGACGGTTACAGGCCGCACTTCAATGGAACAACACCGTCAAGCCCCAGCTCGAAGTCGCTCGACAGCAAGCCAGCAAGCAGTATGACACTCATCTCAGCCCTCACGTCAAGACGGTGCAGGATGTCGTCCAGCCATACTATGACTCCGTGGCCAACTCGGCGAGTGATATCTGGGAGCTGGAGCTACATCCCGTCTATCGCAACACTGCACCCTACGCCCAGAAGATGTACACTCAGGGTTACCAGTTCGCTGTCGATACCGTTTTGCCGCAGGCACAATACGCTAGCTCCGCAGCCTGGAGCTTCGGGGCTGCGCAGGTCTGGCCGAAGTTGACGGCGTTGTACGGTGAGAATGTGGAGCCGCAGCTGATGCGCATTACGGAGCGTCTTGGCAGATACAAGGATGGTAAAAAGTTGCAGGCCGAAGTCAAGAATGCCGAGATCTCATCGTCGCTCGCCGACGCCTCATCCAGCGTTGCTTCTGCCGCCTCGTCCGCCTCGTCCTTCGCCACCGCCATGACCGACAGTCCATCATCCGCCGCCCCTGCCATGACATCATCTGCCACCCCCGAGCCCAGTGCAACGCTCACGGAGCAGTTCCACGAAGACTTGAAGAATTGGCAGAATGCCTGCCACAAGGCTGTCAATGAAGGCTCGGAGCATCTCAAGGAGCGTATCAAGGAGTTCACCGACCACCAGATCACTAGCCAACTGGCCAACTCCGGAGAGGCCCACGTGACCCAACTCGAGAAGACAGCCGATGGCGCCATCAGCAGCGTCAAAGCCCACATCCTCGCCCTGGTCGGCGGGCTGCCGAAAGATGCCGATGACAGCCAACTGGAAGAAACCACCGAGAAAGCCACACAAGGGATCCGCAACGCCGGCAAGACCGTCCGAGAATCCGCACAATCCGTCCGAGACTGGAAGCCCAAGTTCACCAAAGGTACCGACGAGTTAGCCAACAAGGCCCTGGAAAGCACCCTCGAGACAATCGACAGCATCCGTGAGATCCGTCTCAGCGAGATCGGCCGCAAGTACGCTGACAAGGATCTCCCGCACAAGGAGTGGAGCAAGTACAACGAGCTGAAGAAGGCGACCCAAGCTTGGCGCGATGATGTGGCAAAAGTGGTCGAGGGCAACGCGGATATTAACAAGGTCAAGAGCGCTGCGGACGAGGTCGAGAGCCGCGCTATGGCTATCGCCGAAGAGACGGCGCAGGAGCTGAAACGCCTGAAGGCGGTTGCGCAGTGGAAAATCGACGCGCGGGACGCGACGGACAGCTTCAACAGCAGGCCTGTAGTCCCGGCCGCCGCAAAGGCGAACAAGAAGGTCGCGGATACTGTTTCGCAGGCCTCTGAAGCTGTACTGGGTATCTCGGAGTCGGCGAAGGAGAGCGTGAAGTCCGCTACAACCGCTGCTGCCGACAAGGCGAGTGAAGTGTCGTCAAGCGCTTCAGACGCTGCGACTGGCTCGGCTGGTTCAGTCGAGAGTGCCGCTAGTCATGCGAAGAGCTCTGCCTCCAGTGTTGCTTCTGATGCCTATGCCAAGGTAGCTGGGAGCGAACAGGCGCCTTTGCGGAGCTCGACTGAGGGGGCTGCGAGCTCGGTGAAGAGTGCGGCTTCTGTTGTCCCTGAAAGTGTTGTGGGCACCGAGTCCAGCCTCACCGATAGCGCGACCGACGCCGCTTCTACTGCGTCAGAGAGCGTGATCGGCACCGAGTCCGGTCTCACAGACAGCGTGACCGACGCTGCGTCCGCAATCTCGGCTGCGGTCATCGGCTCAGACACACCCGGTGCTTCCGGTATTTCGTCAGGCGCCTCCAGCGTCGTCTCCGAGGCCTCGAGCCAAGTGGACGAACCTGCGACAGCAATGACTCTGAACCCGAGATTGGGTAGCCTTCGCGCGGCCATTCAAGAGAAGCAGGAGAGGGCATCCAGGAGCGCGGCCGAAGCGGCCGCTGCGGCCGGCGAGGGAAGCTCGAAGGCTTCTTCAGCTGCCTCCGAGGCCACCGAGTCACCCTCCTCGATCATGGACAATGCTGCGTCGAGCATTTCCTCGGTCGCAAGCGATGCTTCGGCCGCCATGCCTGACGTTAGCTCCGTATCTTCCGCAGGCGCGAAAGCGAGTAAGAAGGTCTTTGCTGGCGCCAACGCTCAGGTTCTGGTTGAAGTTCGCGAGCCCATCCTTGATGACATCGTCGATGACACTGACGGATCAGACATCTCGTACAGCGAGCGGATCCAAAGTATGGCTAGTGCTGTTGGAGACCGGGCCACTGACCTCACGAAAGCGGTCATGGATGCTATGAAGCCCACTGCAACTCCAAGCGAGGTCGTGGGCACGGCGAGTGGTGTGGCTAGTAGCGTGAGCAGCCTGGCGAGCGACCAGTATGAAAGGGCGATGCAGGCTGCAAGTTCTGTGCTCTTCGGTGAACAGAGTGCAGCGTCGACTGGTAGTGCTGCTGTGCAGGATGTGTACAGCAGCGCGGTTGCAGCGTAAGTGACGTTCCCTCTCCACCCCTCTGGACATGCTAACAACTCACAGTGCATCAAACGCCATCTACGGTTCGCCTTCAACCGCCGTCGCCGCTTCCTCAGCATCATCCGCAGTCGCCGGTCTGGCTGAAGCCGCCAGCTCCCGCTACAACGACGCGATGAGCCAAGCCTCTTCGCACTACGGCGCCGCAAAGTCCCGCCTCTCGGTCCAGATCTCAGGGACACCAGAGCCGGTCCACAAGCAGATGTTCGCGTCGGCCGAGTCGGCGTACTCCGACTCCCTTGCCATGGCCAGCCAGCGCTTGCAGCAGGCTATGGGCGCAGTTTCCAGCACGGGTGGCAGCTTCTTCGCTACGCCGAGCACTGATTTCTTCGCCGCTTCGACTCAAGGGCCATATGAGAGTATCTCGTCTTTGGCATCTTTGCGGTTAGCCGAAGGTCTCAGTGCGGCTTCCGCGCAGTACCAGAGCGCCAAGGTTGCTGTTGGTGTTGAGCCTACACCCGCACACCAGGCGTACCTCAATAGTGCGCAGCGGGCGTACTACGAGGGTGTGGGCATGGCTTACGACCGCTACTCGTCTTTCGTCAATGTTGCCAGCAGCGCTGTGGGTGCTACGCCGACAACAGGCTACCAAGCATACCTCGCCGCTGCACAAGAGACGTACAGTGCTGCGCTCGCGGCCGCGTCCAGCAATATGCAAGGTCTGATGGACTCCGCCTCAAGCGTCGTCGGCGCGACCACGACGTCAGGAAGCTACCTCTCCAGCATCTCCGCCTCCTACGACTCCGCCCTCTCAGCCGCCTCCTCCCAACTTTCTGCTGCCTCGGCCTCCGCAAGCTCCATGATGTACCACGCCACGTCCACCAAAGGCTCTCTCGACCACGCCACCGACTCAGCCTCCAGCCTCTACACCTCCGCCGGCTCCCAAATCTCCTCCGCCCTCTACGGCTCCGAAACCCCCTGGACCGAAGCCGTCGCCTCCCAGGCGTCGGAAAACTGGGAAGCCCTCGTCGCCCGCGCCAGCTCGCAAGTCTACGGCCAACCACCGCCTTTCACGGACTCGGTGATGAGTCAAGCCGGTGCGTACGCGGCGCAGGCTACGCTTGCGGCGGCGGAGCAGTATGCGGCTGTGGCGGGGCTTTTTGCGGAGTTGGTTTCTGGAAGGGAGCCGGATTTCACTGAGAGCGTTATGGGCAGGTTGCAGAGTGTGTACGCTACGGGTGTGCCGGGGATGGTATCGGCGGCTTCGCAGTTTGTTGGGGATTCGGCCGCCACGGCTTCGAGTTTCCTGGGTGATACCGCGGCGACGGCTTCCAGCTACCTCGGCGACACGGCGGCAACGGCTTCCAGCTATCTGGGTGACACGGCTGCCACGGCTTCCAGCCAGCTCTCCGACGCTGCTTCCAGCGCTTCGAGCTTCGCAGGGGATACCTACGCATCCGCTTCCTCGGTCGTGGCCAGCGTCTTCACGCCCCCCGCGAGTCTGGAAACAGTCATGGATCAGGTGAACGCGCAACTCGACGCCGCCGTCGACGCAGCTAGCGTCCAATACTACGGTAGCAGCAAGGGTACCTACGAATCCGCTACCGAGAAAGCCGGGTCTGCGTACAGCGACGTCGGCAGCCAAGCCGCGGACGCTACGGATGCCGCGGCGCGAGCGTACAGCCATACCGCTTCCATCGTCAGCGAGGCTATCTTTGGAAGCAGCAGCACGAAAGGTTCCTACGACTCCGTTTCCTCCATGGCGAGCGAAGCGGTCTACGGGACACAGACTGGCTACGCCGAGGCCGCACAGGCGAGTATGTCCTCCATCGCCGACGCGGCGTCCCGGAGTATCTCAGACGCCATCTTCGGTACCCCTACACCCACCAGCATCGCAGCTGCGGCGGCGGGCAGTGTGGGTAGTGTCGTCGATTCTTTGACTTCTGGGGTCGCGGAGCAGGTTTCTGCCGCTAGTGCGGCGGCTAGTCGGGCCGTGTTTGGGGAGGAGAAGGGGTATGTGGAGGGTTTGCAGGAGGGTATCGCGGCTGCGGTTGAGAGTGCGAGGAGGAGGATTGAGGGGTTTGGGGAGGAGGTGGGAAGGGTGGTCGAGGAGGCGACGGGGAGGGTGAGGGACGAGCTTTGAGTGTGTGTGAGGTACCCTGGCTTGGGGGGTCTGGGTGTGAGGAGTGGGCGAGGCGGGGAGAGATGGGGAGGATGTGGAGAGCGTTTGATACGCGGAAGAGGTGGAAGCGAAGGAGGAAGATGAAGAGGGAGGGTGTGTTGTGGCATGTTGTACACGACTTTTTAATCGGCATGGATCTCCTTTTTTCGAGCGCTTTTCTTGGCGCAAGTTGTTCCAGCGTGCGGAGCGGAGCGAGCGAGTCGAGCGGGTTGAGCGATGGAATGATACCTTAGGTTTACTATGTATGCAGATTGTCAAGACTGTTCTACTCGAGGCGCCCTCCCTGGTAATAGGCTGAAGCTCGCGCCGGAGACGCACAATAGATGCCTCTGGAGCGGCGGACTCGAGTTTGACGGCACTGCTGTTCGAGGTAGCTTTTGAGGACATGCGGCAGCATACAGCACCACCTTCTTGTTAATGATTGGAAGCAATTACAAGAAGCAAGAGCCCACAAAATCAAGACGTTTGGGCAACGAGGATGCTGACATACGGACTTCATCCCCTGCGTGACTGGCTGTCCTAGCATCACGTCCTCGCAAGAAGATCCAAACTTTAATAAGAGCTCATCAGCACACGAGGACATTAGAGATTCCCAGTCGCTGCTTATAAGAAACCATGTCTGCCGCCGGGCTTCACCATCGATCATTGAAAGAATCAAATCAGTCTCCAAAGCAGCATACCGGGTCGTTCTGTAACCCAAGTCCACACGATGCCTTCCAATACCGCCGTTCTTGCCGCTATGGCCATCTGTCTCGGGGTTGGTGCTCAGGGCGTAAGTCATCTGTCCCCCCCGCTGGCCACTCTCCGAGCAAGGACGCTGTCACACTGGCTAACCCTCCCGCCATAGTCGACCAAACCATCCAAGACCGTCACCCTCCCGCTGACCTACGATTTTGGAAGCGCCTCCTACGTCGCGAACGTGAGCCTCGGGAGTCCTCCGCAACACGTCTCGCTCCTCTTCGACACGGGGAGCAGCGATATCTGGGCGTATGCGCCCAACACGAAGACCAACGGTGGTGGCCCTATAGGAGGCACCTACGACGTCTCGCGGTCGACTCACGCCCGTCCGCTGTCGAAGGACTTCGATATCCACTACGGCGAGCCGGAAGTGCGTGGTGACTTCGTTGCCGATGACTTTAGCTTTGGTGGCGTGACGATCAAGGACACGACATTCGTGCATGCGACGAAAGTCATTGATCGGGCGGGTCTTGCGGTCATGGGAGTGGGGTTCGATACGGCGCAGGCGAAGTACTGGGGTAACGGGGGGAGAGTGAAGCCGTATAGAAGTCTTCTCGATCAGATGGTGGATCAGGGAAGGATTGGGAGTCGGACTTTCAGTATGCTGCTGGGGAGACAAAGTCAGTGGCGTGTGAAGTGTATCATGGGGTATAGAGACTGACGACTCGGTAGATGTGGCGAATGGAAGCGTGCTCTTTGGGGGGTACGACACCAGCAAATTCGACGGACCCATGACCGTGGTACCACTGCTGCCCGAGCCCGAGGAGCCCAGTCAGATGAGACATATGAGGGCTCTGTTGACGACTCTCTCAATCACTGACTCGAATGGCAAACCCACTCGGATAATGTTCCCATCGTCGGGCGTCAATGCACGATTCGACTCCGGTAAGCCCATCTCCTCATGTCACAACATCTCACCCACCGCTGACCCTAGTAATCAGGCAACCCCTCCTCCCAGCTCCCCAAACCCATTCTGAACGCCCTCGCCACCTCTCTAGGCGCCCATTACAACCCGAACACACAGCACTACGTCGTCCCCTGCGGCCTAAACAAGACCCTTGACTTCGGCTTCGGACGCCCAAACGCAGCCCCCGCCGTCTCGGTCAGATACTCCGACATGACAGTCTACGCCTCTGACTCCTACACCGGCGAACCTGCCGTCAACGCGGACGGCTCACCGATTTGCGAATTGGTGTTCGATGAAGGGCGGGGGGACACTGTGGATTTGGGTGTGCTGGGGTTTCTGCAGTCGGCGTATCTGGTGCATCATCTTGATGAGAAGGTGTTGGGGATTGCTCAGGCGTCGGATGACTATAGTAGGCCGGCCGGGGTTGTGGAGATTAAGCCGGGGGACAAGATGTGGAGGCGTGCCGGTCGTAGCAGGTTAGAACGATTCCGTACGGCACGATGGGCAGGTAATGGATTCGGACCGGGGAGAGCGTGGAATTAGTCGGGGGCAGGTTGCGCGATTTGGAAGCTGGAATGCAGTGGGGATCTGTGTGGACGACCATGCTCATGATACTCCGATCATGAAATACAAATGCCGATCAGATCGCCATGTCACTAGAGTGCGTCACAATGGATACAGGAGCATGTCATGAGTACTTGTGCCGACGACGATGTTCAAGGTTCGGACCGTGATCACACTGCGCTGATGGCAGCCAGCTATAACCTCGCAATACGATTGGCAAGCGTAGCGTCCAGTACCACCTCATTCAGAGCCTGAACCCCTCATGCTAGCTCGCTGAAGGCCAGCCTGCTCATAATCAAGACCGTGCAAACACAGCTCTCGGTACCCGCCATGAGCATATCAACATCTCGCACCCGCCTTGCCGACGTCCCGTTCCCTGCCCTCCCCTCTCTCGATTGCCGCTCCGACGCCGCTTAGATGCGACTGAGCCGCCGGTACTCCTCGTAGTTTAGCGTATCTTGATTGAGACTCTCCTCGCTGCTGGCTCCCATCATCTCCAACTCCAACCCGCAGAACGCACCCGGACGATCCGAAAGTGTCGCACGAAATCGGACGCTGTTCTGAATGTTCCGAGACATCCAGGGGATTGTATTCCAGTCAATTTGGCGAGCTGCCGCAGTCGTAGCCTCTGCAAGGCGGCCGTTGAGTACGACTTCTTGACTGATTTCGATACGACGTCTGTCGTTGTCGACGATGTTAGTCGCGGAGAGTTCAGGCGTGAATAGATCGACTAGCGCCGTAACGTCTTCGGGTCGCACATCCTCTGTCCTGTCGACATCATGGTGATCGATCATCATTCTGACGTCTTCTGTGTCCAGCTCCAGCTGTACGTGCACGGTACGCAGCGCTGGTAATGCAGCAAGCAGAGCTTCCAGATCCGTTTGCGCGTCTTCGAGGGTGCCTACAAACTTGGTCAGCACACAACGACGCTGCTGTTGAGCTCAAGGAACGTCGGACACTTACGTTGGAACGGGACCAGGTCGCCGTAGTATAGGGGGACGCGAAGCGTCAGATGTTGTAGACGATGCATTTCGTCCACGCCACGAAGGACGCGACCGTCGCCGTGAAGCTCGCTCTGCCGGGTCAAGCGCGCGTGGAGGTAGACGTTTCCCATGTACTCGTCCTTGAAGCGTCGGCTCACCAGCAACAACTGTACCCGGCAACCACTCGCGAGAACGCCATCGACGGTGACAATGTCGATCGTTGCGTACTGGAAAATCGCACCGCGGAGCTCGGCCTGTAGATCGTAGAAGCGGAATACAGCATCATCGACGCTGCTGTCGTCCCGGCTCATGATTGAATCGCCAACTGACATGCGCTTGGTAAGTGGAGCTCGTGTGGTATATGTTGATGGTGGTTCTTGTTCGGTTCGAGGGAGACCGCTCGAAGTTATAGAAACCTGCCCGTGCCGTTAGCGTGGTGTTTTGTGAATGCGCATTCACATACAGATTGTGGCGCAACGAACGGCATGACGCGCCGGAGACTTGATGACGTGAAGTCGCTGTGTTTTGAAGACTGCGAGCGATGATTATACTGGGCTACGATCGAGGAAATGTTGCCCAGCGGCTCGACAGAGGGGCAGCTCTACTTATGCTGCAAGAGTCTCGCGTGCTTCCTTTCTTCCTTTCACCAAGCCTGTTGCTTGTTCATCAGCTGGAGCAGCGTGGAAGGGTACGGTAGAGACCACGGGAGAGCAAGCGGTAGATAGGCTATTGTCTCATCCTCGCTTTTTTCTTAGGCATTGTTATCATGTTTGCTCCTCGTTCCGTGCTGCCGCCTTTTTTGCTTTGTGGCTTTGCTAACCTTTGCAGCAAGTGTCGAGTCGAAGTCGCACTCTCTTCTACAAAGAGGACAAGTCCTTGCAGCCTTCCAACTGCAACGACATCTCTTATCTTGGACCAGGCCTACCTCCTAGCTTGCTCCAGATGTCCTTTAGAGCCGAACATCCTGGAGGCCGCGGGAGATAGCGCAACAGAATCCAGTGCGGGATATACTGTGGCAACGGCCAAGGTCAGTAGGCTGCCAGCAGCCCTGTGCCACCGATCGACTTGAGGACCAACTCCCGGGTACCTTCGAAGTACGAAGCACCGAGCGGTTGAAGCTGCGAGGACAGTGTCACAGGTCTTGATTCCCGGACTGCCTCGACGGAAGCGGTACGCATTGCGTGCAAACAGCCGTATACCTCCGCCAGTGATTCTAGCTCCCGGGACCGCTTCCTCGTCGTTGCCGAGGCTTGCAGAACCGGCAAATCTCTACATGGCCTCCCGTGCTACCATCGTCGGCAACCTGACTTTCCGTGGTGGAGGCTGAATGGGCACAGTGGTCAAGTGTCCTGAGAGGAGCGCGAGTGGCAGCCAACAGAAGCGTATACACCCAGCGAAGGCGAGACTGGGATAATTATACATCGACAAGGACGTACTCAGAGTCCCGGGGTTTGCATCAAGGCGTGGAGGGGCGGAAGTTGTCCGACGTATCTTCTATAGGAAGCGAACCAGTATGCCGGCGTCGGGCTGTTTGCCGTAAATTGATTGAAGTCGTTGGGTCGCCAGAGGCTCTACCTGAGCTGGCTGCGTCCTAGTCATCGGAGGCTACTTGCAAATCCGGTGATGCAGACCATGCCATACGAGAGAAGGAATACCTTGGGAACGAAAGCTGACCGAGCGTGGTCTTTTCCATCTTCTTCGCCGCTTGGGAGCCGTGTGACAGGAAGTGGTTTGTCCAACACCCCGTCTTGGAGACCGCTATATCGCTGGAATGGTCTTCAGCGCATCGTCGTGAGGAGAATGTACAAATCCTTGCATTACGCAGTGAAGCCTGTCCGTTCAACGCCTCCTTTCCACTGGCCAGCATCGCCCGTATCCACTCCTGACGCCAGCCCAATCCACCCTTACCGCTCAAACACAGTACTCTTCTCCGACCCCCTCCTACCCACTCCCTCTCCACCCGCCTCGACCCCCTCATCAACCAAACTCCCCTCCCGACTCAGACTCAAACTCTTCACACTCGCAGCCCCAGCATCAGCCTCAGCCCCGTCCAACAGATCCCCCGCCTCCTCCTCGTCCTCTTCATCCTCCTCACCACCAGTCCCAGCCCTCGCCGGAACACCCCCGCGATCAAGTTCTTTCTGCGCATCGTCCATCCGCCGCCGCACTTCAGCCGCGACTCGCATCCCGTCCGTGACGATATTATCCAGCATACCTCTTATCCCGGGTTTCCCGGGACCGATCATGACGCCTGCACCCGCAGACGCGCCCGCGCCCGCAGCACCACCAGAGGACATGACGGCCGCAGCCCCAGCTCCAGCCCCAGGACGCGTGGACACTGCCGCCGTCCCTGCACCCGCCATCGCGCCCGCAGCCGAAGATCCACCAGACATCGCCGACGCAGCACTCGAGAAAGGCAGAGAACTCGAAACAATGAGGCTAGGCAGCGGCGCATCAGCCAAATGGAACGAGTTCGCGAACCCAGAGTCGAAGAAGAACTCCAGCGTTTCGTCCGCGAGGACTAGCATGCGAAACGTCGGGAGGGTGATGTGCACGGGGCTTGAGGGGTCGAGAGCAGCATTCGCTTGGAGGTGTTTGGGGGAGAGAGGTGTGGTCTGGTCGGAGGCATCGTTGGGTGGTGGCTGGTGGTCAGGCTGCGATGTGGCGGGCGTGTCGGGGTCTGTGAGGTCCAGGAGGTCGAGGTCGTTGACTGCGTCCACGGTCCTCTGCTCTTGCCGTTGTCGCGAAGGGTGATCGGGGTCAGCATACTCGAAGCACCGTCGTATAAATGCCGAGACCGCGCTGAGGAACTGTTCGTCCCTGCTCTGCCTCCCATCCTCCCCATCCCCTTCCCCGCCCACCTCACCAGACCTCGCCCCGGCTGAACTCTCCACCCCCCTCCTCGACAGAAACAACAACCCCTCACTCATCCGCAGTATCCCCTCCCGATCCACCCTCCCATCCCCATCATCATCGTACAATTCGAAAAACCACGCGATACTCCCCATCAAGTCCCTCCCTCCCTTCACAGGCGCAAGTCCGTAAACCACATCCTGCAGCCCCAGCGATCCCCGAGCTTCCGCATCCCACTTCCCGAACAGCCGGTGCAGGAAATCGTGGTCCGCAGGTTCCGGGCCGGCGCCCCAGGGACTGGCTGAGATGGACCTTTCGAGAGTGGAGCGCAGGGAGCCGTTGCCTCTCACGCTGCCGTGCTCGAAGCTGGGTGTCGTGGGCGATAAAGGCGAATCCGTAACCGCCCACCGCGCAATCCCCGCCAAAAACTCCCGAAAAGCATCATACTCCATCGTCGTACTACTCGCGGCCCCCAGCGCCACCCGCCCCATCTCCACCTGCGGCGCGACAACCTCCGAGCCCGCGCCGCCACGCGCCCTAGCAGCTTTAGCCCTTCGCTCGGTCTCCGCCTGCAGCATCTGGGCGCGCTGCTGGCGCTCGTACAGCACGGTGTAGAAGCGGTCGTAGAGGAAGCCGAGGTCGTTGGCGCTAAGCTTCTTGCTCTCTGGGCCGAGGTTGCGGATGCTGGTGCGTTTGGCGAAGGATTCGATGTTGACCATGACGGCGGGTTTGTGTTTGGCGCGCTGCTCGGCGATGGTGTGCTGGGTGATGCCGTCGAACTCCTTGAAAGCGACGACCATGAGGGCTTGGAAGTGGGTGATGGCGCGGTGTTTTGGGTTTTCGCTCTTGGGGTGCGCGGACTCGCCGAGGCGGGCGAAGTAGGATTTCAGGACCGAGATGAAGGTGCCGTCGTCGGTGGCGTCGAGGAGCTCTTTGCCGTTGATGCGGAGGATGGCGAGGCCGATTTGGAAGAGGACTTTGGGGCCTTCGAGGAAGAAGACATCGAGGACGCGGAAGGCGAAGATGAGGGGCATGCTGTTGATGTAGAGGCTGAGGAACCAGGGCAAGCTGACGACGGAGAGCTGGACGTCGTGGCGCTGGAGGTGGTCCCAGATGATGGGCATGGTTTTCTCTACGAGGGACTCGAAAACGCGCTGGTCGAGGAGGGTGCCGTACATGGTTTGGCTGTAGTAGCCGGGCAGCAGGCGGTCGCAGAGGGTGGCGAGGAGGTAGAAGGCTTGTGTCTCGGAGAGGTAGATGAGGAGGGCGGCGACGACGATGTTCATCGCTTGGCAGTAGCCGACGTCGGTGTTGGTCCATGAATAGGCAGTAAGCACGCGCCGTAACCGTCCGATGCCTTCTTCGGACTGAAAACCGGCGTACTCGGGTAACGAGCGGTTGAGGTCCTTTTCAATCTCTTCGATCGCCAGACTCGCCTCCCCTTCATGTTTCTTCAACGTCTGCTCGTATTGCTTTGGGCTCTGCAGCCGCAAGTAGAACGACCCGGACGTCAATTCCCACATCTCTCCCCTCAGCAAATTCGGCAACCCAACCCGTATCAACCGATGGAAATCCGGTTGCCGCACGAGCGTCGTATTCCGCCCATTTTCCCGCATATACTCATACCACAACCTCATCTTACTCCGATCTCTCAACCGTCTACTATTCCCCGGATACCGAAACAAGCTCCCCAACCCCGTGTCCGGCGCCCTCCTCGGCTCACCCCCATCCACACCCTCCCGCACCTTCCCCGTCTCAACATCAAAGTCCGAACGCAAGAAGAACTCCGAGTAGCAGTCCGCAGCCACACTCCGCATCTGATCCACCTCCTTGATCCCCTGCCTCAGCCCCTTCTTCAGCCCATCGCAGAACCTCTCGCACTGCAACCGACTCCCCTCCAGCTGCACCGTTAGCTTCGGCGGGGCAGGCGCACCAGCCTTCTCCGTCACGCCGGCTGCTTCGAACCCATTCCAAGCCGTGATACTAAGCGCAAACATGTAGCTCTGCGTGTGCAGCCGCTCCACCCTCCGCACCGCGCATAAAGGCAGCGTGAAACCATTCCCCGCGGGACCCGTGCCGTGCGTGCGGCCTGTGTATGCACTCGAGGCGGAGGTGGAGGCGGTGGAGATGAAGGAGGTATTGACCGTGCTGAAGCAGAGGAACTGCTCGCTCAGGTGCAATTGGCCTAGGTAGTGCGGGCCCCGATCTTGATCCCAGTTGCCTTTGTCCCAGCTCTTCGCCTGGCTCTGGTTGGGACTCTTAGGGAGGGTGCCATTGGCGCGTGCGGATTTGGGGGGCAGGGCGAGCTCGGCGGTGATTTCGTAGAGGGGGTTCTGGGTGTCTGGGAGGCGGAACTGGTGTCGGAAGAGCTGCGCTTTGGAGGGTCGGCCGGACGTATCGTTGTTGCTGAGGCCCAGTTGCGCAGGTAAGTTGCCGGGGTCTATGAGCTGCTGGGCCTTTTGCACGAGGTTGGAGAGGAACATGTTGGGTGATATATGGAGGTCGCCGGAGTCCTCATTGTTAGTTGTCCGATGTTACACCTGCTACATGGCCTCGTGTGACATCGGGAGAGGATGGGCAGTTCATCGCATCGTGGGTACGAAGTGTGTAAACCAATATGGAGCTTGGTGAGTTCATGTAAGGTATGTACGGCTTGACATGTGCCTGTAGTCAGCTTGCGGCAATATACGCTGGAATGCCGAACAGTTGCTTCGACTCTAGAGGTTTACAAGGTACGATGGAGTTGATAGATAGCGACGAATTTGAGAGACAAAGACGGCGTTGGTTAGGAGATAGAAGCGCTGCAACTATTACCTGTCCCGACTAATGATGATCGTTGCTCGCAACGCCCCAACCGATCGCTAAGATACAACAGCAAGGGTATCGTAAAGCAGCATAGCATCATCTCTCTCGCAACCACGATCACCAGCTGACCCTCTTGCCCTTCCCGGGTCACTCGTCCATTACCACTGATCCGTTCGCACCACCCCGTCCGTCTGTCCCATCCTTCCCATCCCCACCTCAGGATCCCTTCCCACCCCCGCCGGCCAAGGCTGCACCCTCGACCTGCCATATCCCCACGCCGCCGAAGACGTCCTCCCAGTCCCCTAGACCTTTCCGCGTCCCGTGTGCAAAGTCCGCCCAGACCCCCTATTGCGGAACCAGATGAACGTCGAGTAGCAGGCGGTGACGAGCCACAACAGCATGTTTACCAGATCCACCCACACCGCATGCTTCATCCTGATTTGCCCGGTCTGGCGCGGCGTCGGGTGCGCGGGGATGTAGATTTTTCCGAAAAGGCCGAAGAGGGCGGTCCATAGAATACTACCCACATCAATCAGTACAGCGCACCTTGGTGATCGCTAGATGAGATATCAAACTCACAACAGCACCCAATCCCACCCAAACCCCCAGCAGCTCTTCACAAACGGCACAGCGTACACCAACACCGTCACGATCGACAGTATGGCGACGACTTCGGCGAAGACCCATTTGCCATCGGTGTAGGCATGGGCTTGCTGGGCGTGGTGCAGATCCACGCCGTAGAGGCCCGCGACGGTGATGGCGAGGACGAACTGGAGGAAGCGGAGGACGAGGCGGACGAGGGCGCCGGTGAGGCCGCCGGAGGAGGAGTGGGTGGCGAGGAAGTCGAGAGGGGCCATGGCTGTGTGTGGTTGTGGTGATGGTCGTGGTGATGATGAGGTGGGTGTTGCTGTCGTGGTCGTGAAGCTGTCTGTGTACCGGACACAGTCAGTGGGGTGATAAGGTGGTGTGTGACGAAGGAGGGGAGTAGCTTGGGGAGTGCCGGCGGTCGTTCAACATACCTTATATGACCGCTGTTCACCGCTGGCACTCGTCTTCTCGTCCAAGCAAACCAACTTCTGTAACCTCCTGATCGCGTCTGTGTCGCGCTTTCTTTTCCTTGTCGCACGATCGCCTTTCTTAGCGCGTGTCTCAAAGCAGGAGATCCACTGTGTCGTGATTGGCTGCGCGAGGGACGAGATATTCACATGAAATTCCTCGACATCTCGGCTTGGCAGCAACGCACTACAGTACCTGGACGATGCCGAAACGCAAAGCGGAAGTTTTGGAAGGCGACGACATAAAACTAAGCGGCCAGGCCAAACGGCCCTCGACCGAATTGAACAATGGCAATAGCATGCGCGACCGCTTCTCGCCCACCCTCTTCGACCCAGCTCTAGTCCAGAAATACGCCGCCGACTACGCCACCTCCAACCCCTACAAACACCTCGTCGTTGTCAACCTCATCAACGACGCGCTCCTCCGCTCCGTCCGCACGGAAATTCTCGACAACATCCACTTCACTCCCAAAGAAACCGACATCTACAAGATCCACCAGTCTGGCGACCTCGCGAACCTCGATGGCCTGGATCCCGCCGCCCTGGCCAAACTGCCGAGTCTGCTGAAACTCCGCGATGCGCTGTATGGCGTCGAGTTCCGGAGATGGGTGCAGGATGTCAGTGGGTCGGGGGCGTTGAGCGGGAGGAAGACGGATATGGCGGTGAATGTGTACTTACCGGGCGGGCACCTCTTGTGTCATGACGATATGATTGGGAGTCGACGGGTGAGTTACATTCTGTATTTGACTGATCCGGAGCGGCCGTGGAAACCGGAGTGGGGTGGGGCGCTGAGGTTGTACGCCACGGAGACGAAAGTGGATGCGGATGGGAAGTCATTTAAGGTGCCGCAGGCGAAGTGGAGTCGCGAACTCCCGCCAGCGTGGAATCAGCTTTCGTTCTTTGCGGTGCAGCCGGGTGAGAGCTTCCATGATGTCGAGGAGGTGTATCACCCATCGGAGGAAGCGGGTGAGAAGGATGGTGGACGCTTCCGCATGGCCATCAGCGGCTGGTTCCACATTCCGCAGGAAGGCGAGGAAGGGTTTGAGCCGGGTCTGGAAGAGAGTATGGCGAAGCAGAGTAGTCTGCAGCAATTGCAAGGCAAAGCCGATCAATTCGATGAACCGAGGGCGATATGGCTTGATCCCGCTAAAGCTCGGAGACCGGCACCACAAAACGGCGCCTCCACGAAAGGGGAGAAGGAAGACGAACCCGCGCTTTCAGAGGCCGATCTCGACTTCCTCCTCCAGTACATGACGCCCAACTACCTCACCCCAGACACCGTGGACGAACTCTCCGACCTCTTCGCCGAAGAATCCACCCTCCAACTCACCGACTTCCTCTCCCCCAAATTCGCCACCAAACTCCGCGCTCAACTCGGAGGCTCCCCCAATGGCCCCTTACCCGAAAGCGAGTACGAGACGTCCCGCCCACCATACAAGCACCGATATCAATATCTCCAGCCCACCACGACTACGCCTCCGATTTCCGCCGCGAGCGGAAGAGATCCGTATAGAGCGCTGACATATGTCCTCTTGCCGAGTCTGGCTTTCTGCAAGTGGCTGGGGATGGTTACGGGACTAGGTCTAGAGCGGACTTCTCTTCTGGCGAGGAGGTTCCGGCGCGGGTTGGATTATCAACTTGCGCAGAGTTACGAGAGCGAGGAGCCGCAGCTGGAGTATACGTTGTGTATTACGCCGACTTTGGGGTGGGGTGGAGAGGAGGAAGAAACCACCGCCGGGAACGGAGAGGTGGGTGGTGACGCAGTCGGTGCAGCGGATGGCGTTCCAGGTGGCGACGCACGAACGAATGGCAAGGTCCTGACAACGGGCGATGATGAAGACAACGTCGGCGGCTACGAACTCTACATGGCCGGCGACGACGAAGACAAAGATGACGATAACGACGACCCCACCGCCTCAGACGACGGTGTCACGATCCCAACTAAACCTCTCGCGCGCTCGCACACTGGAGCCGGCGATCGTCGCTCTGCCAAAACCCGGCGAAAGACGACGCACGACCCAGCAGTCTACCGGGCCGCGGGCAGTAGTGGTGGTGGCGAGGATGAGGATGAGGATGATGGGATTCTGTTCAGCAATCCGGCGGGATGGAATACGATGAGTATTGTTCTGAGGGATCGGGGGACGATGAGGTTTGTTAAGTATGTTAGTCGGAGGGCGAGGGGAGATCGGTGGGATGTTACGGGGGCTTATGAGGTTACGGGGGAGGATGATGACGATGAGGACGTCGCTCAGAGGAGCTGAGAGTAGGAGTTAGGTGTGATCAGGTGTAAGAGAGGCAATCGCGGGTAGTGTACGGAACGTTTTGCCAACGCTTCTCTTTGTCCTCCCTCGATTTCCCAGTACGAGAGCATGCTTAGGACCACTTGGTCTACAGTTGGGAAGTCAAAAACGCACACACATCCTTCACAGAGTCTCTGCTGCGCTGCCACATGCACACACTGAACACTAATGCACGTGGGAGCTGTTACGTCATTCCCAGAATTGCATCTGTGAAAATGACAAAGTCTTTTCTGACTGGGAGACGAGATGAGATGCTGACGACGTCGGAGTACCAACATCGATCACAGACGTAGAATCGCTCGCTTACTCCACAGCAATGGCGCCCCACTCCCGCATCATCCTCGTCCGCCACGCCCAAGCCGAGCACAACGTCACCTTTGACTGGAGTAGTAAGACACTCCCAAACCAAACCAAAACCAAACAACCACAGCTCAGCTCAACTGACCTCCAACCGCAGTCCCCGACGCGCCCTTAACCCCACTGGGCAAAACCCAAGCCACAGCCCTCGCCCCCCTGATCCCCCAACTCCAGCGCGAGGTAGACCTCATCGCCACCTCGCCCCTAACCCGCACAGTCCAAACCACGCTCCGCGCCTTCGCCCCCGCCATAACCCGCTTAGGCGGCCCCGGCAAAATCGCTCTCCTGCCCCAGGCGCAGGAAGTCAACGCCGTGCCGTGCGATACTGGACGCTCCCGCTCCCAACTCGAGCACGACCCTGATTTCGCGGGACTGGATCTGGAGCCGTTGGTCGAGGGCTGGAATTCGAAATCCGGGTTCTGGGCTGCTGACGAGGGGGTCGTGGCAGAGCGCGCGGCGTGGGTGAGAAGGTGGTTGAGGAGCCGGAAGGAGGGGACGATTGTGCTGGTCGCGCATGGGGATATTTTGAGGAGGATTGTGGCGGGGCCTGGGGGGGTGAGTGGAGGGCCCGGGTGGAAGAATGCGGAGGTGAGGGTTTATAGGTTCGATTCTAGGTATGTGGAGGGTGAAGAGTGTTATCTCGATGAGAAGGGGGTGGTCGCTGCGGCCGGGGGGTGGGATGTTACGTCCACGGAGGCGCAGGTGCTGGCTACCGAGGGCGGGGCGGAGATAGAGGGGAAGCTGTGAGAGTTGAGGATGCTTTGGTCGTTTGCCTTGGGGTGACGTCTGGTCTTGTAGCTTGAGTTCTGGGGACCGTCGATAGATTTAGACCTGGCATTGATCAAGCGTGTTGTGATTCTCTCCTTAGCCATCAGCCCGGCTGATACGCGTCCGTCCCGCTCCTCGTGATGTACATCTCGCCTACCAGCACCGCACACCCCACAGCCATAGCCACCGCAATAATCTTGAGGTTGACTTGCGCAAACGTCGAGCTCCGGACTGGGATGTACTTCCTGGTAAGGATATCGCGCCACAGTAAGCCTGCCAGCGAAGCGCTGAATGCGGTACTGAATGCGCCGTAATTGACGCCAATCGCCATGCTGTAGACCGTCGCCCAGAATGTCCGCTGTGTAATTGGAATGCCGCTTCGCTCGTGGAGTTTGATCCAGACTTGTACTACGCGGCAGAGGAGGATGGTGGTGCCGATATTGGTTCCTGCGAACTACCAATGGCATGGAGATGTTAGCTACGAGATCTATGATTGTTGTGCTGGGTGGGTGAGGGACTTACGTTGCACATAATCACCGACAGAAAGCCCATGCCTCCGATGGCTCCGACCACGCCCGTCTTATTGACCCAATGGTCCCAGCCGTGAGCGAAGACCGGGATCCAGCCCTTGGTGGCGAGCGCTTGCACGAGAACGAACATGGCGAGAGCGAATGGTACCAGTGCCCATGGGAGATGGACGAGCACGGCGGTGACCGTTGGGAAGGTCTCCTGGCACCACTGGTAAGATTCCGCGAAGAGGGAGGCGAGTGTAGGTCGATTATCTTGCCGGTCTTGTGCGCTGTCAGTTCGGAGTACGACTGGCTCCTTCTCCGCCAGGTGCTCGCTTGTCGGCCTACCGGTGAATCCCGGGGTCGAAGCATAGTCGTTCGAAGATGGCACTTCGCCCTTCACGCCCGGCACAGCGTCTGCTGCACTACCCTGCTCGAGCGCAGCCAGCCTCGCCTTCTCCTCTGCTTCGATCGCGCGTTTGGCTCGTGCTTCCTCGACTTCCCTGCGGCCGTTCCGAGCTATCTCTCGAGTCTTCTCCCGATTGAGCCAGCCAAACGACACATCCCAGCAGAACATGATGAAAGCCGCAGGTAATGTGACCCAAAAGACTGGATGCTCTTTCGTGGTATCAGTCGCGGCGTTCAGCGCCAAGATCGTGATGAGCGTCGCCGCCATAATCGCGGCGCCAAAGGCTGCACCGCCCTTGTCTAAGAAGGGGTTCATGATCTCCTCCAAGGACAGGTTGTTAGCTTCCTCGCTGTTGTCTGCTAGCTCGATTTCGTCCGCTGTACCGCGGGCATGTGGGATGTTGGGATTGACTGGTGCCCTGTTCCGTGCCGCTTCGTCCAGCTCATGGAGCTCGATAGAGGCCGGGATGAGATCGTTGTCTGCGAAGACGATGAAGAGTAGGAATGGCCCTAGCACAATCACTGTTGCCTGTGACCCGGTCAGTGTCGGCTTCTGCACCCCTGCATTTCGTGCGTTTGCAAGATCTCTAGAAACGCATGGTTCGACGAGGAGTTGCATCTGCTGATATGTGGATCTGGACTTACAAGGACGGGGACGATGACATTCGCCGTATAGTGAATGAACTTGATGTTGAAAGCACCGGTAAGCACAAGATTCGTCGGATTCGATGAGACCAATATTGCCGATCCCACGTTAGCCACCGAAAATTGTGCGAATATCCACGCCTTCGGATCTTTGATGTTCCTGGAAATCCTCGTCATGTACGCCAAGAACGCCGTGCCGGAAAGAATGACCGGGTCGTTGCCAATGAAAGCGGTCAGGGCGAAGAAGAAGACGTAAAGGTAGATGTAGAGTCTGTGGCCGTTGTTGCCACCCTTCTGGAGTACTTTGAATGCCAGGTATCTGATCAGGCCGGAAGCGTCGATGGAGATGGCGATGTATGCCAGCGTTATCTTAGTACGAAGTATCAATGTCAGCACATAGATCGCGTGCAGGGGAGATGCGGCAGAGCTCGACTTACGAAGAAGACCATGATGTCAATTGGAAAGATGTTGTTCGAGCCTACTGTACCGTCGTGCACTTCCGTTCTCCCAATAGCCGAAATGGCGAGCAGGAACAGATCAGCAATGAGGGGTGCGGTAATGAAGTTCATTGGGAAGTTCAATCTTTTCCAAGGCTTGACGGCAAATCGTCGCCGGGGAGTATGTTCTCGGCTGCGCGGTGGGGACACAATCCGTAGAGCACCCAATGCGTCCGAGTACGCGTCCGCACAGAAACGAGGCACCCACAAGGGGATGTGAAATGGGAAAAGAACCACGATATCTGCGTATGATGAGCGGGAGGCATCGATCATGCACATGTGAGTAGAAAGACACGTACTGGTCAGGACAAACACTATCAGTGTGACAATGGAGCGCCATGTCTTGATCACACTGGTGTCGAGCTCGTCGACCGTGGCCGCCATGGTTGAGTCCCGGACGTGCAACGACTCAAGGTGGTGACCTGTCCTTGGACTGGGGTTGCAGTGCGTTGCTTCAACAGTATGTTTTTAGCCTATCGTTCACTACTCAGGCCCTGCTAAGATAGTGAACGGTCTCGAGGGGCAAATGGGCTTGAGAGCCTGGGAGAGACCAATGTCGGCGCCAGCAACATGCCGGAATCGCATACTCGATGACAACAGTGTAGGTGTGCCGTATGCACCACTTGATCCTCTTCTCGGTCTGACCTTGTCTGGGTTGTTCGATCCACCGTTCAAAGTTGACCGATGAGATCGCGGATGAGGTGAGGCGGAGTTGCAGCCGATCCCCGCGGGGGTGGAGGTGCTGGTGGAGGAGGAGGCGCAGTGCAGACCTCAGCTCCTTCATGGTGGACCGGTCTCACCACGTGACCTCTGGTAGCACGACCGTTCGCACCAACTTCAGCCTCCTCACGCTCGTCCCACCGGCGAAGGAGACACGAGATGCGTTACTTACCGGTCTACTACAGGACAAGCAAGGCAATATGTCGCGTGAGCGACCCGTGGCCTTCTTATTCTCCATACACCTCGCCTCCCTTTGCGAAGCATGCTACGAAACTCTATGAGTGTTTACCTTTGATAATTCCACTTCAAGCCTTGTAGGGCGGCTATGCCGGCGCTACCTTACTTCCCGTTACTGCAGACTCTGGCAGAGAGGACAGACACGGCCCAGGTTGCAAACGATTCCTCTCCGGCTCTGCAGGTCGTCTGCGCCTGGCCAGTAAGTGGCCAATATGGCCCTGGGTCCAGAGTCCTCTACTACGTCTTGGTTGCGGCATGCATCTTCGCTCGTAAGGAACAATGGCTGAAGGGTGCTTGTCTGGCGGCTACTCTGCTCTTTCCAGCCGTTGCTGCCATCCATGGCATTGTGCTCGCTGCAATGCATATACCGGGTATGTCTGGTGTCAGACGACTCCTGCACTAGAAAATCTCATCTTCAACATCACGGATGGGTCCGATCATTTCGCTAACAGATGGCGCAGGCGCTGTCGATATGGACGTATTCGGAGCCTTTCAACTTTGCTCCATTGGCATTCTCGCCGCCCCAGTCACTGTTAGACTATCACGGACATACTTTGAAGACCCCGGTCGAAATGCCATATTTGTGTGGTCAATTCTGTTGCTCGCCGGTCAGGACGATCTCGGCATACTTCTACATCTCGTCGAGCGCCTCGCTGACGTCTGATTGCATAGGGTTGCTGAGTTTGACGATCGAGTTCTACCGTATACCAACGACATCATGTACCCATGATGACCTTGGCATCCCGATCTCGGCAAACCCGGGCGAGTTTCCGTACCTAAACGCTACGTGCGGCCTGACGTGCGATACCAACTTGGGCCCTTTCTCGACCATGCGCGAAGGCTCAGGAAACAACATCTATGTCATCCCTGCGCCAAATGTCTTGACATTCAACGCAGCAACGCTGCTAGCAGCGGCTTGCTGTATACCGGCCGTCCTGCTACTCGTAGTAATGTGGATGCAAATTCTGGAGATCATGTGGAAGAAGTCGAACAGCAACGGGGACGGAAATGAATCTGTTCGAAGGGCCAAAAGAACCACCCGTGTTTTGAGACTGTTCCGCAAATTCTTTGAAGTTCCCTTGTGGGCTGCTGCTGTGTTGGCGATCATGATCACTGGAGAGAGAAATTTGTTCAGCCCTCAAGTCCATTACCAAACTGAGCCGATGGCCAGTGTTGGCAAGTAGAAAGACGATCTAGTCCATCTCCACTGCTAATTCACCTGCAGGTCAATGGGCACCTATCGTCGGCATCGCCTTTGCTTTATTCGGAGCACTATATCTCTCCTTGACAGAAGCCATGCAAGCCCCAACGGAAGAAGCCGGATTCAAGAACCGAGTAGCGCGGCTCTTCCTGCGCGTAGGCGACCATTTCGGAGCCGTGGCGCGCGAAGTCTTCGATGACTCGGAGTTCCGACAAGGAAGGGCGACCTCCGAGTTTCCCGAGGTCCCGGGCGAACGAAATCGCAACAGAGAGCTATCGCGGATCAGGACGACGTACAGCCAGAACCATCGCCATGAGGAAAACGGAAGTTTCGACCTCGCACGGGAGGAGACCTTCAGTACGAACCCAGATTCGAGGGTTGGCGCGGAAGACGATCGGCATGAGACCCAGGACAGGCCGTTACGGCGGCGTGACACGCTTGAAGTACCGGCGATTGCGTACTATTCAGGCCCTTCGCCGGTCGGCAATGCAAGAGCACCGCCCGACGCTACCCAGAGCGTGCCGACCCCGTCTATCGTCGTCTCACACAACCCGGACGATGCGGATCCGGCAGCCGATGTCGTACATACAGATTCTCATGTCACATGAGACGGTGTTCCGCAATAGCAACGGTATCAATTCGCGCGAATACAGTCTCAAGTGCCATTGGGACCGAAAATCATGTTGGCAACAACGTCACTGATTGGTACCGTGTGGCCCATTAAGGCGACCACAGACACTCTGCTTAGACCCCTCTAACCTTTTGTGAAGGTCGCTTCCGGTACGTCACTATACACTCATGGCCAGCACTCGTTCACGTATTGATAGATCAACTGCAGCTCGCGCCTTGGGTTCAAGACAACGTCGACGATACCGGCGTCATTTACAGCACAAGCGATCAAATCACTGGAGTGGGTAGTGCGCTCACTGGATACCCTAGTATGACTGCAGTCAGGAAGCTTCATTGATATAGGCTATCTTCGTTGATGAGGCTGCTTGCGCGACACTTATACATCCCAAGCGTCAGCTAGTTCTAATTTGCTCGGGACCTTTCGTCACCAGCGGTTTGTACTCCCGCATATCCTGGCATACCAAAGCAGCGACCCAGTCTACCTTCCCATCCCGCAGCTACAAGCTTCGCTCAAACGCCCTTTTTCCTACTCAAAGAAAAGCGATCTCTCATCGCGACCGCTCTTCTCCTGGCCATCGTCCAAGCCTCTCAAACCACGAGCACCGACATGCCCTGCAGCCAGCGCCCCATCGTTCGCTGAATCACGACGCTCGCCATCCTCTGCTCTCCCAGCTTCCGTGTGCCGGGCGCGAATCGGTTGAATTCTCCCTGGTCCGCTTTGCCCGCCCACGGCATCACGAGCCTCGCCAGCCCTGCCGATCGCTTCGCCTGCCCTCCTCACTTCCATCTCCGAGCCTGAAATCCGCCGCTGAGCATCATGTACTCGCTCCTCGACATCCCCCAACCCGAGATCTCGCGCACGTCTCCCCCCCGCCGCCTGGTCTCGGCCTTCGGAGCCCATCTCAACAATTCCCGCCTCTCCGTACTGCCGCACAAGACGCATGACCGTGGCGTCGTCTAGCTGGGACCAGTACATAGCCACCAGCGCGCTGTCCGTCAGTGTCTCGGGACTTGGGACCTGCGGGTTCAGGGCGAGGAGGATGTTGGCTGCTTGGATGTCTTCTTCATCATATTGGAGAGGGCGAAGTGGGTTTGATGTGCCAGTGTACGTGGTTAGGATCTGGTGGTCCTGGGCCTGGGTTAAAGGTGGTAGTGGTGGAATGTACAGAGGCAGAGCTGCAGCTGCGTTTGGATTGGTGGCGTTGTGAAGGTGAGAGGTTTGCGAAGTTGGGTTGGGTTCGGAGCCGGTGAGAGGTTGTGGAGTGTGGCGAACTTGCTGCTGGCTGATGGCGAGCAGTGTTCGCGCTGCCCGTGTGTCCGCTGGGTCTGCTGGCCGGCTGAGATCGAGCAGAGTTTGTGCTGCGTTCAAGTCCGCTCCGCTGTAGTGGTGGCGCTCACGCGAGCTCGCGGTGTTTGCCATGATTGAAGAGCCACTGGAAGTGCTGCTCTGTTGATGTGGCGATTCGTGGAGTGGATGTAGAAGAATATTCGTTGGGAAGGGCTATGTGTTCGAGGATGTGTTGTTGTGTTTCCAAGCTGGCTCGAGTGAATGCGAGCAACACCGTCAGGCAGCCGACATTCACATTCACAAGCGCTTTGTAGACTGCTCTGCCCACTCTGCTCTCCTCATTATACTGGATCATTCACACTCGCGTTCGACGACTGCCCCCATGATACGGTCATGAAGCGTGAAAACCATGGTGTTCGAGCAACGCCAACCGGATCCCGAGGCTGGCGACTCGACCACGGGTCAGTACTCGTAGATTGGCTATAGTTATTGAAATCGTATAAGAGCGATCATCGTGCTGATATAGTGACCATCAGCAAGAGCCAGTGAGACACAGAAAGTCCCATATACCTCCATAGGCATGATTGCCCAGTTGCCCAGCAAACCCAGGTCTTTGACTCTCAGGTGAGACGTGCGGAAGCACCTTGGTGTCTCGCAGTATTTGCGCTCCTTTGCCATTGCGGCGTCGTCGATTCAGGCCCTACCCAGTCGAGACAATCAGCCTCAGTCTGGAGCTAGTGCGCAATCCTGTGGCCATCAAGCTCGCTTCGTACATGGTAGAGAGAAGGCTCAATCGTCCGAGCGAAACAAGGTCCGAACCACAGAAGGACTTCGATCAAGCGTCTGCGAAATGGGTGTGGCGTGCTCGTGACCTTGGAGACTAGCCAGCATCGGTCTTGTCCGCTTCTCAGTGATGCGGATACTGTCCACCATTAGAGTCGACCCGCGGAACAGAGCGGCATTGCTACCCTTGGGCAATCTTGGTGCAGTGTGTGTGTGTGTGTCACGCGCAGCCAAAGCATCCACCCCTGCTTTGTTCTCGTAGCCTGAAGACCCGACGCAGTTTTGTCGCCGGGACATCTCGTCGGCACTGGTGCAGCAGCTGAGACTCCATCGCACGTCAAAGGTAGCTCTCTTCATAGAAATGTGCCAGGTAGCTGAGAGGACTCCGTCACTCCGACGAAGTGCAAGGTGGATACAGGTAGCTTAATCCATCTCATCAAGATACTCCTCGAGCCCCTTCTCGCCACTCTTCTCACCACCCTTACCATCTTCCTCACCCATATGCTCATCCTCAACCTCGACCACCCTCGCCCCCTCGCCCGCACTCGTCCCCTCCTCCCCTCCTCCTCCGCCAGGCATCTGATGCGTCCGCTCAATAACCTCCATAGCCCTCTTCCCCTCCTCAGTCGTAGCGTCAATAACGCCCGCCTCCAAGCTCAACATCCCCCCCTCCCCCAACCTCTCCACCACCTCCTCGGCCTCACTCACAGACATCTTCCCCAGCACCTCATTAACCCTCTCCAGACTCCCCGAAACCAACGCGCGCTGCAGACCCGGCGGGAAGGTGTCGAAAATCCCCCGACTCGTCCGCTCGTCCTCGTTCGTGCATTGCTCGCGAGGAGGCGGCGTGACGATGTTGATGGTGGTATTGGGGTCCACGGCGTGGAGCTGGATGGTCTCGCGCTCACCGCCCTCTTCCTCGCGCTGCGCGTTGAGCTCCGCCGTGCGGGAGCGGATGCGGGTGTACGTGCCGTTCACGTCGTCGAGGAAGAGTTTCTGCGCTTGGTGGTTCTGGGTTTGGATGCGTTTGAAGAAGACGCTGACGCCGTCTTTGCCCAGCTGGCGGCAGTACTGGAGCAGGAGAGCCTGGTGCACGCATTGACGGGCGTAGATCTCTTCGGACTTGGTTTTGGCGGCGCTTTGGGAGGTGAAGGCTTCGGCGAGGAGGCCGTCAGTTTCTTTCTCGGCTAGTATTTCGGGGTGCGCGGAGATGAATTGGAGGCTTGCTTGGTAGTCGCCGGGTTTGAGCTTGGCGAAGCTTTTGGCGAGTGGTGAGGCTTCCATGTCTTCGTCATCGGCGTCCTCTTCACCCGGTGCTACGTCTAGGGCACCGTCTTCGATGTCGGCTTCGGAGCCAGCTGTTCCTGCACCGGCCTCGTCCATGGCGCCAGCATTGAGGAGTTCCGGGTGTGCCTTCTTGGCCGGTTTCTTCATTGCGGTTGCGGTGGGTGCGGCTGCAGGCTTAGCTTTCGCAACATGCGACTGATCGAATCCCGTATGGATGCTCTCGCTCGTGATCTTACTCCCCTCTTCCTTCTCGAGCTTATTCAGCTCCGTGAAGAGGTCCTTCTGTAGTCTCTGCACTTTCGTCAAGTGCCCATCAATCTCCTTCGTGTATCCCTCATACCGGGCTATCCCTTCCACTTTCGACTTGTCTACCTCAGTCTTGACCTGATCAACCAGCGCACCCATCATCTTGCTATAGCTCGGCTGCTGCTCCTTACTATGGACGCCCTCCGGCGCACCGGGCGGCTGATCCTCGCCCAGGCTGCCATCCCCCTGGACATCAACCAAACAGTCGAACACTACCTCATCGACCTCATCGGCTTGCCTTTTACCCTCCACATCCTGCTTGTGAGACTCAAGAGCCTTGAGTAAGGCATCGATGCGTGCGAGCAGGCCATCATTGACGACCTTCTCGTACTTGAGGGTGGTGATACGGTGCTTGCGCTCGAAGCGCTGCTGGTGGATCTGATTCTGCTTCGCACGGATGAAGGAGCGTTTGTCGACATTTGGGTGGACTTCAATGTCGCTGTCGTCCGAGAGCTCCAGGGCGTCCCATTTGCTGTAATCGACGGGCATTCTTGTGGGTTGTAACGCTTGTGTGCCGTTGTCGACGATGGGGTGCTCAACGACCAACACAGCCGTATGTAAACCTGTCAATCGTTATGCCAGCCACCGCTATAACTTTCTCGCGACGTCGAAACGATCAGGGAGTGCGGTCAAAGACAGCTCATGCCTGAGGCATTCATGACTTCGACCTCACCTCTTCCTTTACTACTTAGGCCTACATGTATATGTACTTGCTACCATCCACTACTTTTGCCTTCACTCATAGCTAGGAAATTTCTGGGTACTGAGAAAAGATACCGTAGATGATAGTATGCCGTTCGAGATATCTCGTGACCTTCGGATGGCCGCTTCCACGGTAAAGTCGTCCATTTCATCTAGCTTCTGTCCTTACAGGACGTCTTCTTTCCTCTTCTCGCGTACGGATTCTCTTCTCTCAAAATCAACCGAGCTTGGAGCTGCGAATCCTCAGTTCCTCGATCCATCCGTTCTTCCCTACTTGAGTAAGCCGGTGCCATCACAGCAACGTCTGTAGGAACGACATGCAAGTGCTCGAACGATCGCGGTCACCCGGCCGTCTTCGTATCAGCGCATCGGGACACAACGAGGATCGTCAGTGGCCCGCCGTGAGGTGTGGTTTAGCCTGCGTAGACAGGCATACGAGCATTCCACTCGCAGCTCATGGCTTGTAGCACGTCAAAGCCTCGCCAAACTTTAGTCCCAAAAGCCACTTGGAGGTATGGAGCGATTACACTACTGGCCGGCAATCTTAGATGTCACCAAAAGCAATGGCTCGATAGCCTGATGCACCGCAGTGACTGCTGGTACGCCACCATCATTCGGACGCGAGCCAGCATGAGGAGGCAATATAGTGACACACGGAAGGTCTGGACTTTTGAACGAAGAGCTGTGTCAAAACCAAGGCTCTTGCAAGTTCAGATATTTGGAGATCGCCTGTATTGCGCTGCGTTGGGTCTCAAGAGAACATGAGCGCATATCGCGATGCACCCTGCGTTCTTTCCGTTTACCGCGAGGCCATGAGGTCCGGAGAGCGGCCAGTCACTGCGATTGAGCTAACCACATCGGATTGGCGTCAGGTAGGCATGCGTGGCAGCAAGCATGTCAGTGTGCCCGTGCTGTTGTGACTTGGACAGTTTGCCGTGCGCTGGTCACTGCGTACAGTACTGCTTTTGAGCTATACTAAAGATGTATGCCAGCAGTACTGAAGAATCTCGAGTATCTAGCTTCACAGCGAATCACACCATCACGATGTCGGAGCAAGAACTCACTCTTTGCGAGTTCCAGGACTGCAAGCAACCTAACCCACGGATCGAGATCGACCGCATCCGCCGGGAGACAAACTTCCTGAAAACGAAAGGCGACGAATTTCACCAGGACTTGTTCGCCAGCATCAAGGAACTCAAGGCAATGCCCGCCAGTCTCGACCAAGTCTTTGTCCAAGCAGAAATAGAGGCAGCATTGAAAGAGAGACTCCGAGCGTTGCAGACACGAATGACAGTAGTGTGTGAGAAGCTGCGGAAAGTGGAGCAAAATGTGCATCTTGATGTACCACTCCCCCCAAATCCATCCTTCGTCTGCCGCGGCCATAGTTGCAGGTACGCTGTGCTGACAAGGTCCCACAGAACCACGCACACCTTGTCATGGACCTACCCACTCTCCACGACAACCTCCGCGAAGCCGGCAAGCACTTTAACATGTGGAAGTGGCATGCTGCTGAGCACGAGGTTTCGGCCGAGAAGAGATGGCAAGGGACTCGAAGGTGGCATTGGGCGGAAAGCAGCGAGGCAAAGCGGGTGGAGAGCAAGGAGCGCGCTTGGGTTGCAGGGAGGTGGCCGTGTTTGGGAGAAGTGGGGGCGGAAGGGCTTGTGGCGGGGATGGAGATGGATGGTCTAGATTAGGATGCGCGTTGGAGCCCCGAGTAAGCGAGAAGAGGTCTGATAAGTCGACTTGGAACTTGTCGGATAGTGGAGACTGGTGTCACTTCCGAGCCCGTGACGGAGGGGTCTATACCTAGATAGGATGTTGCTGAAGCCTTCGATGTAGTCTCACTAGTCTCCGCCACATCAAGATGACTCCATTACATCGTCCACAGCCCTCCAATACCGCACTTTATCCTCGTTGACATGGGCCACGTGTGCAGATCCCCGAAACCTCATCAAACTCGCCTCATACCCGGCATTCCTCGCACTAGCACAATGCTCCTCAACAGCCGAAAACGGTACCAACCGATCCACCTCTGAATACAAATAAACCCTGGCCACCTCGCGCGCAAACAGGCTCCCATCGTTCAACCCCTTTCTCAACCACTCTACCAAATTCGGACTCCCAAACAGCATCGGCGAGACAAAAAGCGGCATAATAATCGTCCAGACGAAGACCACAGCCCACCACTGCTGCTTCCTCGGAATAGAAGTAATGACCGCCGTAGCCGCCAACCCGATATCCGGAGATCCAGGACAGCTATCCAGCACCACAGCATCAACCGGAAGCGGGGTTCCCATAGCCTCGCGCCAGGCGTGCGCGAATTGCACCGCACTATTCGCACCGCCGTTCGAGAAGACGTGCAGCAGGATCCGGTTTCCTGCTGCGTGGGCGGCGCGGAGGACTTCCACGGCGGGAAGAAGGTGGGCGCGTTGGGTGGCGTGGGAGGTGAAGATCATGTCTGCTACGCCGGACTGGAGGAGGAGGATCTCGGCGGTGGGGTTGCGGAGTTGGTGGGCGGTGGTGTATTTTGATATGTGTTTTGGGAGGGCGCGGAACCAGGCGCAGAGGATGATTGTTGTCTGTGGTGCCGCTTTTGGGGAGGGCGAGGGTGGGGTGGAGGTGGGTGGGGGCCGATAGAGGGCGATTCTTTGGGAGAGGGAGGTGAAGTTTGGGAGTGGGCTGTTGTTGGAAGACATCGCTCTGGTGTGACGGGGGTGTGATGGTGAGGTAGAAAGGGGCGTTGGTGAAAGGCCCAGGTTGCTCTTCAGCATGCGAGCTGCGAGTCCCATCTTTTATACGAGCGGTCCATTGCGACCAAGGCTCGGATGTTCACTTTCATATCTGCGACTCGGAGGCAAATGGCCTAATCAGTAACGTCCGTATCATCCCGCCAATTAGGCAGCCGTTTGGGTGGTGAGAAACAGGGATGACAAGTCCACCTACCGAGACATACACGTGTCTGCCCTGGTTCTCATCTCCTCGCTCGGACCACTCGAGGAACGACTCTACCATTATGTGAGCAGCCGAGGCATCGCTGTCTTTTTGTTTATATCGAGGTGAATATCAGTCAGCGACAGGAACGGGTGCTGCCTGGGCGGCGAAACGTTTCACCGCCCGGACTCACTATCTTCCGCAAGACATATTTGGACCTCACTTCATCAACCTTTCGACAATCCGATGTCGTCCCGACTCTCAAAAGAGTAGGGAGCGTATCAACTGTACGTCGGCGTGCACGTCTCGCCTTAAATACTCTTGCCCGTCATCCAACAATTCTTTCGGTCTCGTAGATAGCCAAACCACTTCGACTTTCAACCCGGACAGTCGCACGTCCACTTCTTTTCCTCAATTGATAGAGGCCAGTCTACGCCCCGCTAGATTCTCAGCTCGACTAGAGTGTATGTGGAGCGTAGACGCCGGATCGAAGTGCTGAATGAGCGACCCGCGTGAAGACCGCTGCGTGACCCGACTTCGAAGCATTTAGAAATCGAGACCTCCAACAAAGCTCCGCTTCCAGAATGCCTAGGACTGCCGACGAGCCCCTCGAGGGAGGCTGGACCCGAGTCGGAAGAGGCAAGCAGTACGCCCCGAAACATCTCCACGGACTCGACCCCCCAATGAAAGGTCTAACGCTGGAGCGCTTGCAAGCCGACTTCGCGACGAAATCGAAAGTCTGGCGCCAAAGCACGTGCCGGCGAGAAATCGTAGCCATCCTCGACAAACAACAGCCTAATACCGGCTGGCAACTTCAGGAAGCCGTGTGCCTGGCGACCAATAGTTTCAGCCGCGATAACTTCCAGGCCAGACAGCGGAGTATGATGCAATGGGTGGCTTTCTTCGATATCACTCAACACTTGAAGGCCAGACAGGAGAGTCCTGTTGCTATCTTCGCGCAGGAACCGAATTATACGGCTCTCGATACGCAGTTCTTGCAGACCCTTGACGTAAGAGTACTGGATGCAGGCCACAACATCGACTACATGGATGGTCTCGGAGAAGCCAGGCAGCACGTCCAGGCGTCGTCGTTTGTGTTTGAGGCCTTCATGGACCTTGGCGTCGAGGCTGTACGAGAGCTGTTGGGAGGGGATCCGGTGCTGTATATTGGGTCTTCTGTGGAACGTTGGCGGGAGACGCCACAGAGGAGTGGTGTTGCGTCGACTGGGACGAGGTCTGCGAAAGAGATAGCGGCCGATAGTGATCGGGATGGTGATGGCGCTGAGAGAGGAGTGGTACGGTCAGTCGCAGAATTCGTGGGCTCGAGGAGGTCGTATCGGATGCCACGGTTTGAGGAGGATCCGAATATCTTTGACGGGCTGCTCATCTACTGGAAGGAAGACGGGTGAAGGTGCGCGAGGCTCTCCGGGCGAACGATGCGATCACAATTCGGAGTCGAAATGCTTTGCTGCGGCATTGAGGGTGTGTTATGCTGTAGAGATCCTGTTGATATAGATCAAACGAGTAACGGAATGTGGTGAGGATCTCCGCGACGTTGTGATCGTATCTTGCTGCGATAGTCTCTATCAGTGCTCTCCACCTGTATCGTCACACGAACGATGCAGTATGGCATACATCTTCGAACCGTCGTAACACAGCTTCGATGATGTTTACCTGTGCCGTTACAGGAACGCCGTGACGTAGGTATCTCCGTAGCATCATGATCACTCTTGGCTGCGATACTTCCCAGTAGTACCGTCACAAGGAATACGTGAGAGGAGACATTCATAAAAACAACGCAATCATTTGATTCATTTCTACTTTCCGGACCTGTCGGCCAGTCCCGCCAAAACAACCCGCGACTGCATCTCCGGCAGTCTACTTCGTGCTCATGTTGCGGTACCCTTCTCAGAGTACCGCAGCATGGCCGAGCCCGGGAGGAGGAGGGAGGAGGAGGCGATCTAAGACATTCCGTAAAGATCCTCCCCCGCTTCCGACAACCTCTCGATTTCCTCCCTCGCCTCATCCACCTCCATCATCTCACCCCCCTCCCACTCATCGACCTCCCTTCCCCACTCGTCCCCCTCCTCCGCCTCTTCCTCCACCTCCTCCTCCACCAACGCCTCTTCCTCCCCCTCCCCCACCTCCGGCACCGTCTCCGTGCTGACGCGCTCCCCCCGAGCCGCGTCATCCCCCTCCCACGGATAATCCGCCACGTTGACCGTGGAGCACGTAAAGTGCTCCACGGGCGTGGCATCCGTGTTCAGCTGCGACTCGTTCGCCGTCAGCACCCTCACGAACTGCTTGACCGTCGCCTTGATGCCATCCAGCCTCTCCAGGATGACGGACTTGCTGCGGGGGCTCATGGGGAAGAACACGTGCCAATCGTCCATCTCCGGCCGCGAGAGGTACGCATCGGCGCCCAGCATGACGACGTCGACGACCGACTTGCCGAAGTCGGCGGCGTGGTGCGTCTGGTCGTCGGCGATCTGGTGGGTGGCCCAGTGGCGGAAGGAGACGAGCGCGAGCCAGTGCAGGATGTCGTTGCCGTAGCTGGCGCGGCCGATCTTGTCGATGTCGCAGCGGCCGACGGTGATCTCGCGCTGGAGCGCCGTCGGGTAGTACGAGAGCATGCGCTGCATCGATCCCTTGACGGCGTCCTTCAGCTTCGTTGCCTTCTTGGTGAGTACCTCGGCGATGGCTGGGTTGACGGTGGGGAGACCCTGCTGGACGTAGGCTGTGTTGTACTGGCCCGCGGCGTGGATCATCGCTTCGCGGAAGAGGATGCGCGAGTGGATACGGAAGGCGAAGTCGAGCCAGCCAAGCGGCTCCTTGGCGATGGACTTGAAGAGATTCTGGCCAGTGGCGAGCAGGGTGGCTTCGATTGGGCTGGTGATGATTCCAACCTACAGTAGCATCGGTTTTCTATCACACCAGGGAGTCTCAGGGGTAACGTACGCAGCCAAGGTACTCCGCAACTTTGATGATATCGAAGGTTTTGGTGAGGATTGTGCCCAATGCGTCCGTGGAGAAGTTGCCGAGATCGACAGGGACTTGGTAGAAAGCACCAAGAACGGCAGTGTATGCCTGCACACCTGTCAGCTCTGGTCTCAAGCTTACATCAAGTCGTGCGAGGTAGATGACTTACGGCGTGCGTCGGGTTGACTGACTTCGCATTCTCGAGGTCTATGAGGTATCGCGGCAATCTATCCGGTTCTCCCCACGAGTCGAGGCGCACCGGCTTCAGAATGTACTGGACGACTTTATCGTCATCTTTGTAGTCCGGATTCGAGGCGAGGTCGAGGCGATACTTGATGGTGCGACCTTGCTTGAGTGCGGCGTTGGCGAGGGCTACGGGGCCTTCTTCGTCAAGCAGGTCGTCCAAGCGCGCGCTCGCGTTGCTGAGCACGGAGCTGTGAAGATGATATTGACGGGTGCTGCTGATGAAGATCTTCAAATCGCCGTCTCGGAACTGAGGAAATTCTGTGTTCGGGAGAGCCACGCCCCAGTTGAGGTCGTAGAGCGGTCTGCCCGACATGGTGGTGCCGAGTAGTTCTTGAAGAAGATGATGAGGTAGGTGATGAGGGTGTGAATGTGGTGATCAAGCAGTGGAGGTGTTCAAGGTGGTGAGGTAGAGGTGAAGGTGGAGGTGTTTGGTGAGTATGAGCAGCTAGGCTGTTCGATCAAAACAAAGCCACAGTGCCAAGCCTTGGAAGCCGTGTATTGCCGCAACGACTCACTCAACCGGAAGTGAAGGACGGGTCAATTGAAGTTGCTAGGTCTCTCCTTATCGAGAGGACACCCCCCCGTTGCCACGAGATGGGAGAAGCGAGTCGCTGAGCATCAAGCTCAAGGAGAGACAGTGGCTGGCTTTGAATGAGCGGTCTTGAATGGACAGAAGTCCACACGCGCATCAAGCAATGTTGCAGCTGCTCCGTCTTCTTAGGCTGCCTCCGACATAGCACAACAGAAGGCAATGAGCCTTTCCAGACCGAGTCCGCTTTCGCGAGACACGATTTGCAAGGATCGAGGGAGGATGGCCGCACTCGAGGACCAAGATCTGCCAGGTGCTCCACCGATATACCCGCAGAACTTTCTTGGTCAAGATGAGTAGGCCTCTATCCCGTCTGTAACGCGCTGACCGCTCTGCCCACCAGAAGCTATCAAAGATTCCAGCGACCGACGAGACCGTCCCACTACGTCCAGACCACGTCCAACGAACGGAGCCGCTCGAGCTCTGGGACATGTGATCGCGGGATGTTCACTGAGCCACTCATCGATGAGGAGCTCGATTGGAGAGCGCTGGAACGATCGCCTGCTACGCTGCGCATGGCACTAGAGCTTCACCCTGGTCTCGGAGACAACTCGACGGTGCTACCAGGCGCACCCACGCTGTACTTCAAGTTACAGAGCCTGGCAGGTGGCCTTACCACGAATTTCGACATCGCCACTTGCGCGATCAACACCCAATGACACGCGCCTGTACGGTGCTGTCTGAGTCGCTGATTCAAGTCGCCGGATATGGCATGGAAATGGTAGCGGGAGCGCGCCTTATGAAGAACGGAAGTTTTCTCTCGCAACGACCTTGGCCGAAGGACTCGCTGTAGAATGGAGAGTTTGGGAGCATTCGAGAGTCGAGTCGAATGAAGAGTCTCGGGCAGGACAGCAGTAGCACGTAGTCTCATACTTGACGCCATTGTTCTGCAACCAAGCATGGTCTGTGAACACCTCTTCCAGCACGACCCCTGTGAGGTGCTTGGCTGGCCGCTCGCGAGTACGGCCCTTGTCCCTCTTTGCAAGATAGACGTTCTACGGTGGACAGCATGCACATGGCTCTTACGACCACTACAGTAGTACAGCGGGTGTCATCTTTCCACCACATGAAAGGCGCCTAGGCTAGTATTCGTGGAAACCTTCTTGCCCTGCCCATTCCCCAACCATCAAGCAGGCGTGCCCTTTGATATGAGAGCCGGACAAATGGCCAAGGTCACCGTTGAACGCGAAGCGGCAGTGGAGGAATCTCGCCTTCGAGCGCAACGGCGGTGCGCGTTGTGACGGCCGGGCTACGAGCACAGGCGCTGGTAGCGAGGAGCTCAAAGGAATGCAGCGGGTGTAGACTCGGCCTCGTTCCCGCCCATGCCCTCGTGCCTTGAGATGCTCAGTGTAGAGAGCTCGATGGCTTATCGCGAGATCACGCTCGCCAGCTGCCATTGCGGCAAACGCTCGCAACGCGATCAACAGCACCACTGAGGCCCGCTCCGGAGCGCCATCCTCGTCGATAGCATTTGATCTGGTCACATCTGACGATCGTCACGATGACTGCATAACGTCCACAGTCTCCAGCGGCCTACGGAGAACCTCCCGAGCCTCCTACTCCCATACAGTCTCCACCGCGACCGCATCACCGTCGTCATGCTGCCTGAGGCGTCCAGCTCCAAAGCGCGGTGATTACACAATCCACGCTAAGCGCACGGCCCTCCCCACGAAGTACAAATAGTTTCTCTTCTTCCCCCAACCTCCAACTCTTCTTTTCCCATGAGAGCTCACACTCTCCCTTTTACGTTGATCCCTCCCCGCCCCCTGCCCCATCAAGGGTCGGTGAGCGCCCTTCAGAAGCCTTGGCGTACGGCCGCAAGGCACAGCGTACGACCCGCCTGCGGCGCAGGTGTCGGTGGACTCTGGCCCATTGCACAGCGGGCGCGAGAGAGACCAAGGGCATAATTTTTGGATCCACACGACATGAGTGCTCGCGGCTTGTTAACCCTTGTGGTTTCAGTCTGCTCGAACTTCGTGCAATCTTTTCATCAGTGCTTTGGTCTTTGACCAGAAGCTGGAGAAGAAGAGTCGTGGCTTCGTGAATCTGTGTGAGGGTGGTGTTGGTGTTGGTGCGCTTGGAGTAGGCAGATTGCGACGGGGTGAGACCGCTGCTACGGCTGGTGCGTGCTGGAAGACGACGAGCATTACCATCATTGCCTGGTGGTAGCCCTCTCATGAAGCATGACTGTACCACGGCGCCGCCATCGATGGCCTGCTGCTATCTGCCTCATGGCCGAGTCGCTTGCTGGCGACTGGAAGAGTGCCTGGTGAAGCTTCGACGGCGGCGCTGAGCATCGCCATCACGGCCAACCTGTAGTCCTCACACGCAGCCTGACTGGACTACGACGGTGTCGGCGGCGAACTGCTGCTGCCTGCCTCACGTCGAGTCACTCAAGGCCGGCTGTAGGACTGCCTGATGAACCCTCCACAATGCTACCCACCGTAGCTGATGCGTGGCCACGATCCCACGGTGCTCGACTCTATCACGACGTCGCTATCTGCTGTCTGCCATCGTGTGCCTTGTGGCCGAGTCACTTGCGGCTGGCTGGAGGGACAGCTTCGTGAAGTCTTTCCGGCGCTGCCTTCCGTAGCTGATGCGTGGCCATGCTCTCACGATACTTGACTGTACTACCAGCTGCCGTCCATGGTCTACTGCCAGCCTGCCATGTAGCTTGCGGCGGAAGGATATGCTGCTGTCCCACGAGACTGCCCAGTGAGCCCTCGGCCACGCGGATTCGCGTGAGCTACTGCGGGCCAACGGTGTCAAGGGGCTTCATCACAATACTACGTCGCTGCGAGTGGCTCGTATTTCACTGGTGATGCGGTATGGCCGTCCGCCGTGTGGTATGCTCCCCGCCTGCTATTGTCTGGTACGCGTTTCCCCCGTGGAGTGTGTGTATGATGATACCCTCCGCGGCTCTTACCTGACGGAGACCTCGAGATGAGAGCCAGTGCTGCGGTAGCGACTCGGCGCCTTACTGCTACGTGCCTCGCGGCCAAGGCGGTCTCCTCTTGTGAAGCTCGCTGCTCGCGTTGTATGCTCTCCGCCCACGAGTCACCAGCGCGGTGGCTCCTTGAAGCCGATGCTGCGCTGCCTCCGTAACTTCTACGCGACCAAGACCTCACGACGGGGGACAATGCTATGGCAGATGGCGCTGACTGCTACGTGGCTCGTGGCCACGGCGGTCTTTTCTCACGAAGGTCGCGTCGGATGCCCTCCGCCTACTACGCGCCGGTGCGATCGCCCGTGGAAGCGCTCACTCTCCACAAAGTTATTTCGCGTAGCTCATACGTGACAACGATGTCAAGACGAGTGACTGTGCCATCACGACGATGTGATCGCCTGATCCTGCGTGCCTGGCGGTTGAGGCGGCCTCTTGTGTAGTGCTCGCGCTGTATGCCCTCCGCCTGCTTCTCTCCAGCATGCCCGCTCCGTGGAGCCTTGGAGCCATTTTACGTAGCTCTCAAGCCCTCAAGATGTCAAGATGGGGAACTGTGCTACGAAGACGACGTGATCGCTGGCTGCTACGTGCCTTACGGCCGGCGCGGTCTCCTTGTGAGAGATTCGCGGTGTACGTCAACGGCCTGCTGCTCGGCGACAGGACCGCCTCGTGAAGGCTCAACAGCACCATTGCATACAGTTCCCCGTCGTAAGTGAGACTGATACAAGCACATACGTGATCGAGGCTTGCCGTTGCCGCCTGCCACAGTGAGCGCCCGAGGAAGCAAGTCCTCACTCGCTGCCGAGCGACCTGCCACGCCTCATGCCAGACAGCCACGGAGCCCTAATGCGAATGCTACAATGCTCCCACAGTCGATCTGAGCACGAGAGCTGCCTCTCCACGACCTGTTGACCGAGCGCGACCACCAAAAGAGCTCATCGCCGCCGACCCCGACGCTCCGCCGCCCGTGAGGGCTGACCAATCGCGCCTTCCGCATCAGGCAGGCCCACTTAGCAATCGCCGTGATTCGTCAGAAGAATGGTGTGATTGCGGCGCTCGGGGGTGAGCACAGGCCTCCGCTCACGAAGTACTAATATTTCTTTTTTCCCCTCACACTTCCTCTTCTTCTTTCTTCAGGCGGCGGCGGCGGCGGCACAGGCTGGCTTACTACCACCCTCCATTCGAGGTGACGCAGCTCACGCATTGCGTTCACCCACTTTGGTGCGGGCTGCTCCTCTGCCTTGTGCATGACAGTCACGTCGAAGTAATTTTTGATGGTTCTCCAGACATGCATCAGCAAGGCCCTGCTTCGGCAGCTGTTTTACGGCACTTGGTGCGCTGTCCTTTTTCATCAGTTGCTTTGGTCCTCGACCAGAAGCTGGAGAAGAAGAGTTCCTTGTGCTTTGCAGTACGCTTGTCGGCGTGTGAGGGTGGTGTTGTTGTTGTGGTGGAGGAGTGACTGGTTCTGGGGTGACTGGAGAGGACTGTCGAGCTGGCCTCGTCGCGTTGCTGTAGGTGTAGGTCCACTGCCACCAACAGCCTCTCCCTCATCCTCCTACACGTAGGCCGTGGTTTGGCACGTTCTGACCGAGTACGTGGTGCTGAAGACCTCGAAGCTGCCCTTGACAAAGCCATTCTTTGTGAAGCCGTGCCTCGTGGCTTTCACAACGCGTAGCCATATTCTCAGAGCCATCACCAGTGATAAGGTCTTCTCGCCATTCTTCAGCCGTCATCACCACCTCTCTCATGAGCTTCGCGCGAGAAGATGCTGGGCGTTTTCGATGCGCATACGAGCATGTGAAGCATTCACCCGGGGGCGTTTGGCGGCCACTGCCTTGCCCACGATGACCACCCTCCACCTCCGCGACGACATGACCGATGAACGCGACAAGCTACGGCACCACAAGGTACGTACCTATGGGCGAAGATGGAACTCGAGGGAGCACGGGGAGGATGCTCTCGTCGTCAAGACAAGGCAAGTCCTCGGAATGCAACAAGCCCATTGCTTCGGCATCTCCACGCACGCAATCAAAACCGCACTGATCCGACGTGTTGACACCGCATCCAGCAGTGTGAGTGCAATAGAAGAACGGTACGCCAATCGGCCGCATCCAAGGCAAGAGCGTTGGACCGTGTCCACACCGTACTTCGTCAGTCCCGACTCTCGAGCAACAAGACCCTGCACACGACACTTCGACACCGCATCGAGCAGCGTAAGCACACCAGAGCGGCAGCGTGGGGCCAGGAAACAGAGTGGCCGCACCTCGGGCAAGGTAATAGCGTACGGCAGTCCACGCCACGCTTCGGAAGTCCTGAGCAATAAGGTTCTACTCCCAAAACGTCGACACTGCATCAAGCAGCGACAAGCGTGAGCACTCCAGAGCGGCGCCGTGGGAACAGGACACCGAGCAGCCGCACCTCAGGCAAGTCAAGAGCATGATGGTGAGTTTCTCGCCCGCGACGACATGGACAACCCCCAGCACCGACATCGACAGGGCGGCGAGCCATCCAGCAGCAAGGTAATAGTGTAGCGGCGTGTACCAGTACATCGCGCTGCAAGGACAACGGCGCCAGGTGTTCAATTCCAAAGGCTGTCTGCACGGGCCGGAGACCACAACGCTTTCTGGCGGTGTGCCTTTGCCGAGTTCCGGCCACGAGGTATTCATTCACTGGCATACACTTACCCGCAGCAGCGAGAGTGTTTTATAACAGGTGTACATCTCCAAGGCTGTCTGCATGGGCAGCAGACCCCAATGCTCTCTGGCAGCGTTTTATCCCCTACTTCAGGCCAGAGCATGCTTTTGCTCATGTCAGCCATCATGTTTTGCTCCGGGACACTCCGACGAGACTGGGGCCTTCGCCTCACCAGCCGTATAAAGCGTCCCTCGGATGCCTGGGGAAAATCGACGAAGCACTCATTGGCTCAGCGCACCCAAGAACCGTGGGAAGACGCTCGCGTACTTTCAAGGCTCCGCAAGGTCCTGCATGGCATCTAACATGCAGGCGAGAGTGAGAGGCTTCGACGGAGACTGGCCGCCAACGTCAGAGACCTAGGCTTGGTAGATCGACCGGCTCACCAGCTTCTGCGCCGAGTACGGTGGGCGCCGTAGTCCGGTTCGAGAGCGAGGCGTACCCATCGCTGCCGGGCTACCAATTCATCTAACGTGAACGTATAACTTCCGGCGGCCTGTTCGATGCGGCAGTCGATTCAGACATCATTTCCGTGATGCCTTTCTTTTCTTTCGCTTTCATCCAACGTATATACCGTGCGGGTGGCCATCATCCGACGGCGCCGTTTCCTTCGCCGTCCGAGCCAGTTGGTAGCCGTCTGGGAGGTTTCTGCACATTTTTCTGCACATCAAGTCGATATCCCACGGTATCAGAGCAGCCTTCCTGAGCCCTGATGGAAGATGTGGCCGTCGCGTCCGGGCTGATGAGGTGCCCTTTCTACCCCGATTTCGCTCGCCCGAAAAGTTTCCGTCCGAACTCTCATGAATTCCTTGGCAAAAATGCCAGATTGGGAACAGTGGACATTATTGCGGCGACGCTGTTCTTTCCAGCTCCTCGTACGCAGTTGGCATCGCCATCTATCCAGTCGCTGGTTCCTTCCTGCTCGACTGCCGCTTGTGGTTGTGAGTGGGCTTTAACCTATCTGCTGGATGACACGACGGTGGCAGACGAGTCGCCGGCACATCGAGGCATTGTGCCTGGGATCATACCAGCGATTGAGCGCATCGAGTTGTTATGCAGATATGGCCGGGCTGCTCTTTGCGAGGTCGTCCATTGTGCTCTCGCATTGTAGCATCCGTTCCCCGCCGCCGCTCCCCTTGGCTCTACCATGAAGCGCTCCGCGGCTGCACAGGCTATTGCTGGCCTTCGACGTGCGGTTAACGCCTGCGGGCTTTGCTAGCGACTGTAGTCCGATGTCATTCTGGCTCGCATTCTCTGCCAGATGGAGCGTGATGCTCAGCAGGCAGCCTCTTGTCCCGAGCCCAGTCTTTCCAGCTCACCACCGCTATCCACGGCAGGCTGGAGACCGTCCGGAGAGGACGCGCCATTGGTGGGCTGGGGCGACTGTGGCGAGCGGTGAGGGAAGTGAGGTGGATGGCGGAAGCGTATGGGGTAGACTCGGCGGAGGTGGCGAGCGGAGGAAACCATGGCGGAGGATCAGACCAACTTGAAGGCTGACTTGGCGGCGACGCCATACTGATCATGAAGTAAGGTAGGATCCTTTTCCACGACAGCGCCGGACTGAGCAATGTCACCAGTCCCCATGGTTTGCTTAGCAAACCTACCCTCGTTGGGGTGTGCGAAGGCGGCGACCCTCAAGCACTGCTCTCCACCGACATGACCCACAATACATCGACTACAGCTCCTCACAGCCAGCAATTATGAGCTTCACATCAGCGGCATTGCATGCGGACACTTCCTTAGCTTCAGTAGGCACTACGGCAGTCCAATTGACCAGCAACGTGCAGATCCTTGACCCATACATACCCTACCTGCGAGAACATTGGGACGAGGCACCGTTACTTAACGATCTCTAACAATCTCCGGACCATGTTCTATCACGCACTGTACGAGTCCAATGGCAATACCTTACCCAATCTCATATCCGCCGCGAAGATGGACACCCAGCCATGGCTCAATAATCCCCTACACATTGCCTTGGCAACTGAACACTTCAATCTCATCAACCAGGCCCCGGCGAAGGTAGAGCCGGGTGTGAACGCCCTTTTTACTGTCGCAGCGCCGTCCGCCGAAAACTCGTGCCCAGGGGCTACGCCAAGTAGGATCTTTGGCGGTCACAGCCACGTACGGAGAGGGAGGTAGATACGAAAACGAATTGAACAGCCCGGAGGCGGGACAATCCCGCGAGACGCCGACTTAATTGACGATGGGCAGGCCGAGCATCTGAACTCATACCCGTCGTGCCACGCAAGTCAAAGGGGTGGAACCAAGCCAATTCTGCTCGCCATGAGCGTGAACAGTACTCCGCTGCTCGCCCACTACTCTACGATCGTTCTTTCGGCAAGTAGCTGTCTTCAGACTGCTCTCACATTGTCTGGTTCTTGCAGCGTGGACTAGAGCGTAGGTATATCTACATGCTACATCGCTATCGGATAACATACTTCGAGCCACTCACTCAAACACTACCCTCATCTTCTCGTACCACTTGTCATATACCGGCGCCGGCATTTCCTCAGCTTCAATCTCCTCCAGCCCAGTATGTAAGTCCACACTAGCCGGGTCGTGTGCCCAAGGGTCGTTGTGAGCGTAGATTCGATGGGCGAAGTATATCACGAGGAAGATCGGTATGCTGTGCGGAGTCAGCGAATCATCCTCCAACGTCAACCGTTCGACAGGAAGCACCTACCCAATATAAGCCGTTAAGAAGCTGCTCACGGACCAATTTGCCGGCCAGAAGACGTTGAAGCCATTGATCAGCGTCAAAAACACAAACCCCACAATCGCCACGTACGAGCCCCAAGGCTGGAACCACTTGTTATGGTACGGCAGCTGATCCTTCGTGATCCCCTGCACCTCGCACGCCTTGAAAAACCGCAGCGAGACAATAGCACAGCAGATCCAGCTAATAAACCCACTCGTATTCGTCAAGTTGACCAACCAATTGAAGACCACCGAGCCGCTAGTCCCTACGTTGAGGTACGCCAGCACGCAGAACAGCGAGCTGCACGCCACCGCGCGGTAGGGCACGCCGCCTTTGGTACAGGCTTTGAAGAAGCTCGGGGCGTTACCCGTGACGGCCAGGGAGTAGAGCGAGCGGCTGGAGAGGTAGAGGAAGGAGTTGCCGGACGACCAGGCGGAGATGATGATGCCGGCGTTGATGACGGAGTCCAAGCCGTGGATTCCTGCGTTCCGGATCCCGACCACGAAGGCGGAGGAGCCTGCTCCAGCGCCCCCGTCAGTTAGGGCGGGATCGTTGGATGGGGCGAGCACTCCGATCGCTATGACGCAGCCAACGTAGAAGAAGATCAGACGGTAGAAGTACCGCCGTGCGGCTGTGGGCAGGTTGCGTCGTGGAGACACCATCTCCCCTCCTGTGGCCACGAGGAGTTCCGGGGCGAAGGTGAAGGGGAAGGCGCTGAGGACTAGAGTGCTGAGGAGAGCCAGGAACCGTCCGGTGTTGCCCTCTTCCAGGTAGGTATTGGCTGCGCCCGGATGTTGCCAGTATCGAAAGCCCAACCTTTCGCGCCTGGGTCCGCCGCCCCAGAAGAGGATGAAGCTTAGTAAGAGAAGACCGATCATCATGAAGACCTAGAGTGAATCAGTTCCGGCTCGTCCATTCAGGAGCAAAGAGTCAAGCTCACCTTCAGACTGGCAAACCAGAATTCCGTCTCACCATAGAACCTCACAGGTAGTGCGTTCAAGCCAACGATAATGACCATCATGATGCTACACATCGTAAGTCAGATGCCTATAGTACGATTTTTATTGTTGGTCGTACCTGATCCAAACAGCAATATTGACCGGCGTGTTCCAGAAATCAATAACCAACCCAGCCGCCGTAATCTCATAAGGCACCAAGATGCCCAGACTATACCAGTACAGCCATCCCATCGCGAAGCCGAGACTCCGACTCACGTATCGGTAGCCGAACATATTCATCGAGGAGCCTTTGGTCGGAAGCCATGCCGCGACCTCGGTGATACCAGTGACGATGCACCATACCAGGAACGCCATGAAGATGTAGCTGATGAGGATGAAGGCTGGACCGCCGCGAGCTAGCGTTTGGCCGCTGCCGACGAAGAGACCTGTGCCGATCTGAGAGGCGTGCCGAATCAGTGGGAGGTCTGTAGTCCTGGATGGTTTGGCTTCCTTACTGTGCCACCCAGTGCAATCATCTGCGCATGCCGGCTCTTGAGGCCTCGTTTCGTCGATTCATAGCTACAAGTGTCAACCAAGGTCTCCTCGGCGTGCTTTGGGAGCTGATGCTCCAATTCATGGATGGACATACCGGTGATCATAGATCTCACCCGTCAAAACCTCTGCATTCACCACGCTGCCCTTGCGCTGCCCGCCGTGTTCAAACGCATCGTTGCTTGACGTCTTCTCCACGTCTGCTGCAGCGTATCCAGGCAGATTCTTCTCGTTGGTAGACGCCATGATTGACAGAGATCGTGAACAGAGAGAGCGAGATGCGGAAAAAATTGTAGGTACTGAGACGTGCCTTACTATGGCCCTCTTGTACAATCGTATTAACGGTCAACTCCGGCCCGACCGCAGTGGCTAGGCCTACTCGTCGCTTCTGAAGTCCAAAGGATCGAAGCCCTCCCGCCACAGCACATGCAGGCTGACCATCTCGAGCGATTTCAGGCTTGCCGGGGCGTCACACAGACCGTCTGAGACTCTGAGCGATCGTTGGTGAGGTTGCGTCCTTATCGGCGGCCAAGTGATAAGGCAGGCCTATCGTATTCTCTTGGCGGGGACCGCGAGGTAGACCTGCATTGCGGCTCTCATGGATGTCTCCCAAAGAGGTTGTTGTTTCCCCAGAAGGAACCTAGCACTCAGGTGATGGGTAGATGGGTGAGCCCCGTCCTTGAAGTCGTAGTTCAACGTTGCGCAGGAATCCGAGTCAGAGTCGGAGATCGCCATCGTTCCGCACGAGTCGATCGAATGGCGTCGTCGACGTGAGACGACAGTCCACCGCAGCCTTCTTGACAACATGAACGTAAGACCAACCGCCGTCAAGCACATTCGACGCCGTTGAAGTGAGGTTCGCCGTGGTTCCTCACACGATGTACCATCCGTCCGGACGAACTTTCTTGTATGAATCTGGATATCTGAGGTCGATCTTGGAGACAGCATCGACGTCGTGGGAAGCAGAACCCTGAGCCATCAGCCCGACCGACATGGCTACTTGATCTGCTCATTATCGATGAATCTACAGAAGCAGCACCCACCATCGCGGCTATATCGTTCGTCGTCGATAGTGCTGCCGAAGAACGTGTCCAAATCAGCCGTCTGCCCGAGATCGTACCCCGCGATGACCGCCCCGCCTGACGCCAATAATGGCCAGCCAGCAGCAGCACCACCAGCATTGATATTAGATCCATCGCCATTCAATCGATCTTGTAGATCCAGCATCAACAACCTCCAGCGACCGATCCCACCAACCAAATCAAACGAACCCTCCCCTAAGCATCCACGTCAACCACCGCAACAATGGGAGCCTCCTCCTTCCGCGAACTAACCGGCGTCTCGCCCTCCTCCGCCTCTCCCTCAGACAGCACCCTCATAATAATCGACGCCCAAAACGAATACGCCGAAGGCAAAGCCAAAGTGACCAACGCCCCCGAGTCCCGCAAAGCCATGGCGGCCCTGCTAGAGAAATACCGGAAAGCCGGCGGCAAGGTCGTGCACGTCACTCACACGGTGCCCGACGGCGCACCCGTGTTTACGCCGGGGACCAAGTTGGCGGAGGAGTTCGAGGAGCTGAAGCCAAAGGAGGGGGAGAAGGAGATCAAGAAGGAGCATCCGAGTGCGTTTGTCGAGACGGAGTTGGAGAGTTATTTGAAGGGGATTGGGGGGAAGAAGGTGGTTTTGACTGGGTATATGGTAGGTTTTGTGATGAGATATGAGAGGTTTGGGTGGGTACTGATGAGAGCTAGGCACATGTCTGCGTGTCGACTACCGCGAGAGACGCCGATCGTCTTGGGTACGATGTGCTGATTGCTGAGGACTGTGTGGGTGACCGCGATATCCCGGGTGCGTCGGGTGAGGAGGTGACGAAGATGGTGATGCACGAGCTTGGGGTAAGGTTGATCAATATACCCTCCAGGTGAGATATTCGATGGCTGACATTCATGGTTGCAGGATGCCTTCGGGACAATCGTGCAGAGCAGCGATATCAAGTGAATTATTCCCAGGATAAACTGTAGCTATTGGGTTCGCAGTAACGCTATCGTCAATGTTGTCAACGTCAATCTGGAAGCATTCACTGCTACTCAAGCTGAATGCACCACGCAAGCGCCGTATCTCATCATCATTCTCCCACTCTACTGCATCAGCTGTTCCGGCTTCAACATACCCCTCTTGAGCATCTGAACCATCGCCGCACTGGGATCACTAAAGATCTCCGTCCCAGCGAGCTGGACGCCGTCTTTGCCGCCCTTGACATACGCAAACTTAAAAGCACCTTAGAAAGCGTTAGCACAGGCTCGACGCCAGCGTGATACTTTCCAACAATTCGTACTGGACAACACGCCATCCCATTCCTTCCCGCCAAAACCCTTCATCTTGCCTTCGCCCGGCGCTTGGAGATTGTACCACATGCTGGCTACACCGAGCACTAGAGATGGCGCAAATTGTGGTCAATAGCCTGTTGATAGTGTGTGCGCTGAGAGTAGTATGATGCACGTACTATCCCACCCCTTCTCCGTCTCCCAGCAAACGAGGAACGTCGGATCGTGGACGTGCTCGCTGAACGGGGCGTAGATTTCCTGGATAGCGGCCCAAGCTACTCAGAGCAAACGGATATCAGCTCCAACCTATCCTCACTCGGATGTTGGACTCATACCTTTATCGGCACCCTCCACGACCTCGCCGGTAGACTTCTTCAGAGTGAACTCGGACGTCCACCCAACGGAAGAAGCGGTCTCGTGGAATTTTCGGCCGTCGATGATGTCGTTGGTGTAAGTTTCCATCCATTTCATTGCGGGATGCTTGCGGGTGGTGGAATCCCAGGTGCCCGTGTGGACGAAGGCTTCTTGGGTAGGGAACGACATCTTGATTTTTGGTGGAGGATGTGGTGACAGGACTTGGTTTTTGGCAGCTTTGCAGCGGATTGTGATGCAGGGTATAGGAAGAAGGAGTGCGCCTACCTTGATACTTATATATCAAGCCAGGGGCCGTGACAGCAGCGCGGTGGAGCTGAGTACCCGGGTTTGCCTCGATTACGGCTGTCAGGCATCGCGGGCCACGCATCATATGACCCAGATCTATACCAATCACGACAGTTACACGGCTCGAGGGGTACGTTCAACCTGCCGCCATGCTCCAGTGCGTGCCAATCCTACGGCGTGGTGGCGGACATGGCGAAGCTGAGATGAAGCCACCATTGCTGTCGAGGTAGCTCGGCTTCCAAACGTGGCGAGCTGAACGTAAGGTGTGTTCGTGAGGCGCGTGGGTTAGCCAAGCTCAATCTATGTACATACGAACCAAGGTACATCGATGAAGTGTGGTCGTGGAGCAAGCAAGCTGATTAGGAGAGGGTGAGGAGGGTCAAAGAGGTGAAGTGGTTGCTTTTGCATGGTCACGTGCTCCTTCATCCCTCTCAGTCACGTTCACGTGTGCCAAGACGCAATAGGAGCCGAAAATATTCATGCAACAGATACTCGGAATACGACTCTTACACCATAAGGGTTTTCGATTGTCTGAATCCATACCCTCTCATTTCTTCCCTCCAACTCCACCAACCTTCAGCTCCCTCCTGGCTCCACCCGGTTTACTATACACCCACAACCCCACGAACCCCAACCACCCCAGCACTGTGACCCAAATCCCGCCAATCCACGGGAACGCCGCACTAATCACAAAACTTCTCGGCCACTCATCGTGAGCGAAATGCCTCACAGACACCGTCCGCTTCTCCTCCACATTCGTGTAGAAAGGTCGACGGTACTCGAGGAAGAAATTGAAGATGCCGTGTTGATCAGGGAGCACAAACTCAGCGGTATAGAGCGTGGCGTTGTTCTGAGGGTTCGCAGTGTCCGGCGAGGGTGTGAGGTCCAGACGGTGGAAAGGTGAGAGCATGCTAAACTCCAGTTGCACGGCGTCGCCCGCGGGAGGGGTGAAGGGGATCCAATGGGTACCGGAGTATTCGGAGAGGGAGACGGCATAGTGGACACGGTTTTTGATGCGGTAGATTTCGGGGTTGACGTCGCCTGGCGCTGCGCTCACGGCCGTGGAGTTGGTGATGCCGGCGCGGGTGTCTTCGGCTAGGCGGTGGGTGACGGAATTTACGCGCAGCACGCCGAGCTCTTTGAAGGTCCAGGCGCTGAGGGCGTGGGCGAAGGCTTTGTTCGCTGTCTTCTGGCCGGTTTTGCCGGTTTTGCTACCTGGGAGAGAGACGGAGGCATCGAACCACTTGTCTTCTAGGGCTGCCGAACTGCCGAGGACGGTGAAGCGGGCGCTGTTACGGGCTTGGAAGGCGGAGACGAGGGTCAGTTGCGCGCCGGTCGCAAAGACGTCTTCGAGACCTTCAGTGGAGTCTTCTTTGGGATTGTAGGTGTATGCTGTTGCGGGTGCCTTGATTACAGAGGCCAGAAGTGGGGAGGCATTGCCCAGGACTTGACCAACTGCGTGCGGGAAGGCGACGAGGCCGTCGACGGAGAAGAAGTTCTTGATGCCCTTTTTGCTATTCGCGGAGCTGGGTAGGAGTAGAACGTCATGCTTGTCCCCAGCACTTTGAGTATCGTAGTTGAAGTGGTCGACAACCAGACTGTTCCTGTCTGGGGGGAGCGAGATGTCCAATTCCAACAGCAGGCTACTGACAGCGCTCGGGATGCCTTGTTCTGCGCTCAACGCAAGCAAGACGTTCGAGCCGCCATTGACGAAGTCGACAATCAGATTGGGCGTCAGGTTGGGACCGGAGCCTTTCGATTTGGTCGGTAAGAGGAGGAGATGTGAGTAGGCGGGTTCGCCGTGCAGGAAGAGGGAGAGAGCCGTGTCTTTCGGTGAGCGGTAGGAGAGTTGGAAGCCGCGGTCTACAGAACATCTGCATTAGTCGTACATATCGATTGTCGAGGTGTAAGTACATGTAGCATTACCTTGAAGATCACTCCAGAACTGCGAGTACTTCGTCTTGTCGCTCTCGTCCTCTATTACCACCAGCAAGTTCTGGCCTTGCGCTGACAGCGCTGAGACAAAGCCCACGAGGCCTAGCACCAGGCCAAATAGTCGTAACCGCATGGTTGGACGTGTGTGAACGAGAGAGCACGCGGAAGCAACTTGGTCTGGCGTGTTGGAAGCAACGTTGCGATTGAAGATTGCCAAGCCTGAGGCTCTGCGGAGGTGGAGCGGAGGTGGAGGGCGGACAACTCCACCCTCGAGCAACGACAACAATACCATCACGATCTTGCGACAAGCACACACCGCACACTACCCGCTACCACTACTCTCAATCGGTCCCCATTCGAGCTCTTGACCGAAACAATGGCGCCCGTCACTTTCTGGAGCGCGCCAGGCACATACATCCACTGGGCCGCTCGGTACAAACCCGCCATCTTGTGGAGTATCGTCGTTGGCTGCATGGGACCCGTCGTAGTGGTAAGCGCCCAATACATCTATGGAAGTAGGGCACAAGTGTAGACTCGCTGACCGAGGTGCTTCCTCTCAGGTCGTTGCACCACCGGTCCGAAGATACTTTGGCGACGGGCCGAGACCGCAGATACCATTGACTTACCCTGGTGAGTACGAGCCGCTTCATGCAAGGACGATATGAGCGAGGAAAACGTGGGAATCGGGCTTATAAAATGCTGCTCGCTTGTCCGGGAGTGTCAAGCGCGAGGACTTGAAAGGCTGATACCCTGTGAACAGTACCCCGGGGAAAACGAAATATACCCTCCGGCTACGACGACTGAGTGTGCTATCTCTACAGGGCCGCGTAGATGCGCTCCCATTTGGGTTGGAGGCGTTGATCAAAGTGGGAGTCATGGCGTTTAGAAAAGGAGCAGCGACCAGCGCCAGCAACCGGGTGTACATACCATCGACATGTATCAGGGCACGGCAGTCCAAGGCAGCAATTTTGGCCCAGGATTCAGCCCCCGGCACGATAGCAGCATCGCCACGCAATCATGAGCTATCAGAACTTCCATAAGCCCAACCGAACTCCAGACACGCGATTACTCATCCCGCACCAATGCGTCAGCAAACGCCCGCAATGGCCGAGGGCCGGATCAGCAGCCTTCACGACAGGAGACAAACATGCTACTCCGCCAACGGTATTATGATTAGTATGTACACGTGCATGTATTGTACCCCACTGACCCTTGCGCACCCCATGTGGATTGCTACGGATCATGATGAACGCGCGCCACCGAATCCTCAGCGGGTGGATGCGTCAGCCTTCAAGGCATCGTGTGGTGCCATCAAGGTCATTCTTCTCTTTTTATACTCTATACCATTGACTCTCGCAGCCCCACATCAAGCTCTGCTCTCTCCTCTTTACAGCACACGAGCACTGTTCCCAAGATGCCTACCGCAACAGCTACCTCTCTTCACCCTGAACTGTGGTTAGACATACTGCCCCATGTCCCATACTCTCCTTCAGTTCTCACGACCTTCCGTCTCATCTCTCACCACTTCAACGCCCTAATAACCCGACACGAGACCAGCCTTGTCAAAGGCTTCAAGCGGTACAGCATTCCAACCAGTACCGCCAAACTCTACCCAGACCTGCCACTGCGGACCTTCCGAAGCCTGGCAACCCTACACGCACGACAGGAAAGGCTACAAGACATAGCGCGAGCCTGGCCAACCATCATTACATCCCGCAACGAATCACCAGGGCAAGAAGGCCTCCACTGGCTCGCAGGCCGCTACGAACCAATCTTCACCGCCGGCCTCCTCCTCCTCTACCGCCTCCAAGATACCCCCGGAACAACTCCCTTCTCCTCTCCCGACCACGCTCCCGACCACGTGTCAAACCACAACCCAACCCACACCGCCCAACTCGCCCTCCTGCACACCCTGCCATCCACAAGCCTGGCCACCCTCCTCTTCGTCTGCCTCGTGAGCGTGAAAATCCTGCGCGTGCTGGGCCCGGAACCTATTAACGAGAGGTGGTGCACGGGGGATGTGGAGGTGAGGAGTGAAGTGGAGATGGCGTGCGAGGAGGCGTTGCTGGAGAGTGGGGTTGGGTTGTTTGTTGGGTTGTTGGGGTTGGGTGAGGAGGGTGGGGTGGGGAGGAGGAAGTGGGCGTTGAGGTACATTATCTGAGACTGGATTCGCCGGTGTTGACGTAGGATTTGAGGCTGACGAGTAGATGGGGCGGCGTAGTCTCCTCCGCGCTGAGATCGCACGCACAACAGACCGCGGGCCCTCGGATTCCGATAATCAGGTCCGGGAAGCGGTACCGCAGGCTTTGATATTGGCTCTACGCTCTGCATTGGCGACTAAGATGGAGTGTCGGATCCATCAGGTCGTGACGAGGATGTGGCAGATCTTATCTGGCACAGTGTTTGATGATCTGGGGAAGGACGAAGGGATGATGGGGAGATTGGTGAATGGCGAGGAGATTGGAAAGGGGATGAGGCGGATGGGGTTCTGATTGGGAATGTAAGAGAGTCTGGATGTTAGAGCTTGATGTGTCTGCGGATAGAACGATACCTTAGTGTGTGATGGATAGGCGTGGGAAACTTTGAAATCAACAACGGGGGAGCCAAGGTAGGTTTGCGAGGCTCTGAGAGATCTAGTCTGCTCGAAGTGGTAAAATGCGTGCCCTCCGTTATTCAAGGCCTTGGGGTCGCATCGCTGGAACGAGTACAGTGCATGTATGTTCAAAGCGGAGCCGTTCCGTCATGCCAAGAGATCCAATGTGAATGTCTCGCTGGGTGAGATCGGCAGCTTTTGCGGTCTTGTCTGTCTTTGCCGCCTCTTGTTTCTCGTGAATCTATGTCTTCTACACCATATACACTATAGATCATATTGGACTCCTCAAGTCCAACTACCCGTCGTCCTGTGATATCCAACCAGCCTCGATCTTCCACGCATAGAACGCTGACGCAATCATATTGGGAAGCTGCGTTATCAGATCAAATTGGTGAGCCACTCCACACCAAGACCATCCACCAGAGCCGACATCGTCACCCATGCACGCAGTGAATGACATACCATGCCCATAAACCCCTTCTCACGCAGCTTTTGTCAGCCGATCGCGTTCACTTACCATGGCCTCACAGCACCCAGACTCACATACTAGTCAGCACTCGCACTTTTTGGGCCGGCTTCTGGCATCTACCACAACTTCGCACCCCCAGCTGATACCGCACGGCAATGATAAGTATGAAGACGTCGCCGCCTCATGATGGCAGGCGTAACTCTCTACCGCACTTCGGCGCCCAAGAACACCGACACAAGAGTATACCTACCTGCGCAACAAGCCACCCGAACGATCCAATACCGCACGAGCCGGGTGAGACACCATTGCTCAACGTAACACCGCAACTGCGCAGACAGTTCGGCAGCATGTCGAATGCGCGCTCAAGCGGCGCGAGCTCGCCTCCGTCGACGGATGATTCGACGGACTCCTCAGCGCCGTCCACGCCAATGACGGAACCGCAAGAGATGGACGAGCTCACAGATCGGGTCGAGAAGCTGCGGCCGTCGAGTTTAGACCAATCGCGGAAGCGGAAGCCCAGCACAACATATGCCACCAACTCGGAAGAGATCAGAAAGTTACTCGGAAGTGGGCAAGCGACGAACATGTTGCAGAAGTACTGCTGCGGCGATGGCTGTTGTATGGCAGAGGCTCTTCCAGCGCCGGAAGGACAGCCCGAGCGCATCTTCCTGCAGCCACCCGACAACGATGCATTCCGCTTTCTTGGTCTGAAGATGGGCTCGCTTACGTTGACTTCCGAGCTCACGAACATCACTGAGCTGCCGGAGCAAAAGGTGGCATTTGGATCTTTACGGCGACAGTCACTTGCCGAAAAGTTTCCGGGCGAGGCGCAGCATAGGCACAACCGAGATGATGTGAACGTCTACCCGCCCACGTACATGAAGCCGCACCCACCATATCAAATCTTCAACGCAGCAGTATACGGCGCGCGGGAGTTGACGAAGCCTGGCGCCGAGAAGAGAACGTTCCACTTCGATCTCGACGTTACCGAGTACCCAGCAGAAGGCGGCGTGGACTTCAAAGTAGGTGGAGCTGTTGGTATATGTCCGCCGAATGACCCACATGTCGTCGAGGACATCATGAATCAGCTCGGCATACCCCGCTTTCAACGAGACAAGCCAATTCGACTGCTCACGAAGGGTGGACGCTGGCCGACCATTTGGGGCGAAGAGGAAGCACGAGAGATGGTGACGACACGTCGCGAAGTCCTGACGTGGACTCTGGACATCTCCTCCGTACCACCCACCAAGCCCTTGCTACGATTGCTCGCCGACTACGCCGAAGCGGCGAATGAGAAGCAGGCATTACTCTTCATGTGCAGCGCACAAGGCCAAGCAGCATTCTGCGACTTGCGCACCGGACCCCATATAACCCTCCAGCAGCTCCTCCACGCTTTCCCATCATCAAAGCCGCCGCTCGAGGCACTGTGCACTATGCTTAGCCAGCTCATGCCGCGCTTCTACTCGCTCTCCAACGACCCACACGTCTCATCCGCACGCGAAGGCCTCTCCGGCAGGCGCCTGATCGAACTGGCAGTCACCATCCACGAAACGCCGGCCTACACGGGCACCCACCGCACCGGCGTCGGCTCCGGCTTCCTCGAACGCCTGGCATTCAAATTTGTCCACGCCGAGCAGCAAGCCGACCAACACGCCGCCACCTCCGGCATGTCCAACCCCCACCCCGGCCAAGCCGGCCGCAATCTCCAACTCCAAGTCCCCATGTTCCGGGGCCTGATGTCCAACCCCCTGTCCCGCGAATTCGCCTCCGACGGGCCCATGGTCCTGATCGGCGCGGGAGTGGGCATGGCGCCCTTCCGCGGCTTCATCCTCAACCGGCTCAAAAACGCCAATTGCGCGAACAAAATCTGGCTGATCCAGGGGATCCGGGACGCGATGCTCGACGAGATCTACCGCGGCGAGCTCGGCGCGCACGAGAGCGAGATCAAAAAGGTGGTGCAGTCCCGGGCGTCGGCGCCGCCTCCTGTCGAGGAGCACGAGGACGGGGTGGAGAGTGCAGAGGGCGGGAGCGAGAGGGAAGGGGGAAAGCCGGCGAGGGTTGTGCCGGAGTCGAGGAAAGAGGGGAAGGTCGCGCGGTATGTGCAGGATGAGGTTAGGCAGCAGGCGGATATCGTGTGGTTTGTTATCAATGCTGTGGATGGGCGGGTGTTTGTTTGTGGGTCGACGAAGGGGATGGGGGAGGGGGTTGAGAGTGCGTTGATTGATGTTGCGATGGATAAAGGGGGGTTGGACGCCGAGACCGCGAGGCAGTTTTGGGAGGGGAAGAAGGCGGCTGGGCAGTATATTGCTGAGACGTGGTAGGAGGAGGGGTGCTGGTGTGTTTCGGTTTGCATGGCGTGGTGTTTTGGAGTAGGAGCTCCTTTGAGGGCTGTGGAGTAGTCTGGCGATTTATCTGCATGCATGTGGGCGAAGGGGCATTGACTGAGCGTTCACGCATTGCTGGCGAGGGTGTATATAGTACCTGATGTACAGAATCGACCAATCTCAGCCTGGCACTCACTCGTCGAAACAGAAAACTGTCCGATATGGCACATGTCACGTGCTCACCTCCAACCCCGCTGCCGAGGTCGCAGGGAAGGCACGCAATAATGGCAGCTGTAGCAACACCCTCACAACATAAAGTATATGTACATCGTGACCCGTCTCCTTGTGACCAATGTAAGTTCCCCCTTCTCATCTCTTCCAGATCGTGTCCTCCCCTTCCTCCCGACCCAACAGCAAAAATGGCCGAACCATCCTCCTCCTCCTCCTCCGCCCCTCCCCAAGACGCCTGGAAAACCTCCGGCGTCCAAGTCATCCCCTCAGGCCAACTGGACAGCAACACACCCCAAACCCCCGGCATGACGCGCGCGGCGGCCGTGAATTTCGCTCGCACGGGAGCGCAGAAACTCTGGGCAGGTACTGTGCAGATCCACCCCAATGCCAAGACGGGGGCGCACCACCACGGGCATTTGGAGAGTGTGATTTATGTGCTGAAGGGGCGGGCGCGGATGCGGTGGGGAGAGAAGCTGGAGTTTACGGCGGAGGCCGGGGAGGGGGATTTCATTTATGTGCCTCCTTATGGTTAGTTGTCTACCCATCCAGTTCAGCTGTCTTGCGCTGGGAGAAGAGCCGAGAGAGGACGAGAAGTTGATGTTCCGTCGTGTTTTGGGGAGGAAGGAATGGGAGGTTCTGAGCTGACGGGTGTGGTGGTTATGTAGTCCCCCATCAGGAGATCAACGCCATGGAGAACGAAACGCTCGAGTGCGTGTTGATGCGCAGTGATAGCGAGGCTATTGCGGTTAATCTGCCGGACGTCGAGCCCGTGGAGAAGCCTGAGACGGTGCATTGGGTTGATCCTACGCATCCGCATCCTGACGGTGGGCATTCGCACTGAGCTGCTCCCCCTGTGTCGGCGTTTGGCGGGAAGGAAGTCTCGCGATACGGTGGGGAGGGTTGTGGGCTGCGCGGTGATAGGCTGGCAGATTCCCTGAGATGGGTTGCTGATTGTTCTCGCGAGGATGCTGCCGTACATGCTCACCCCATTGGTTTTGATGGGCGGCGCTTGTGCTCCAAAGCATCATTTTGACTCCCCCTGAGCGGTCCTACGTGGTATGAAAAGCAGTCTGGTGAGCGATGAGCACGATGTATCAGCACGCCACATCATGGTACGCTTTGCAGTCTGTCGTGCATTTGTCTGAGAGACCGGCTGCCACTCGTCAAGGTTGATGCTGTAACGAAGCAGGTATTGTAGTCTTGCGTTTGGAATATAAGAAAATGCAATTACAGTCACGTTTACGAATTGATCGTAAGAAGCTGGCACCTGCGGAAACCTATCAAACGCCAACTTCAACGCGACACTTCCTGTCCCATCTCAACAAGCACCACTCAATCTCACTCCCATTCGCACCAGCACGCACCTATCACAACCCATACCTCCTCTCCTCTACCCCCCGAATATACCGAAAACTAGCCTGGTTAACATAGCACCAACCCCCATAAACCACCACCCCTACCACCAACCCCCCCAACAGCACCCCCAACTTCCACACCGCCCTCCCCCTCCCCTCAGCAAGCCCCCTCGCCTCGGCGACCGCCACCGCAACCTCCCTCTCCCTTCCCGCGACCGCCTCGTTTCGCTCCGCAGTAGCTCTAGCCGCTACAGCTCTCTCGCGCAGGATCTCCTGGTTCTGCAGCCGGTTGCGGAGTTGGAGCCGGGAAACATGTGCTGTGCTTTCCTCGAGGGTGGTGGTGAGGACCGCGCGGCGGGCGCGGAGGTGTTGGAGTTCGTTGCGTTCGGTGGCGTGGGCGGGGCGGGATCGGCTTCTGGTGCTGTTTGCTCTGTGAGGGGTGGCGGTTGGTTGGTCCGCTGTTGCTGCTGGAAGAGGGGTTTCGGGGACGAGGATGGTTGGGGAGGTGGACTGGGTGTTCGAGCGAAGGCGGCGTTGGGCGCGAAGGTTGTCCATGTTGGTGGGTTCTGGAGAGGGCGATGGAGCGGGTGGTCTGGCTATGAGTGTGGTCCGAGTGGGAATCGCTGGGGATGGACCTGGCGATTGCCTCGCATCTTGAATGTTGTTGTCGATGGAGAACATCAACATATCGTTGAAGAGATCGATACGTGTGTTAGAGCTGGTCGAAATGATTTTGTGACGCCGAAAACACGTACATAGCCACGGCGATCAGGTGGCATTTTGTTCACCTGGCGCTAATGGTACTGCCAGAGGCCCAGACACACAGATCGATTACTAGCAATTGTGTTCGAGGCGTGTGTCTCAGTTGAGTAGGAGACGTCTCGGACCAAATAAGAACAAAGGAAGCAGAAGAGTTGGAATGGATTGGCCAGACTCTGCGTGCGGCACTTTCAGCGACACATCTCAGTCGCCCAGGGTGAGTTGAAAGCAAGATGGACGGAAGAAGCGTATGCTGGATGGGTGTAGACTTGGGGGAAAAGAATATTCGTTTGGCGAGGTGGTTGAGTGAAGGGGAGGAGTTTGTAGGCCCAGCATATCAAAGTACATGTACTTGCAAAAGTCCGACCAGCGACGTTCACTGTGCTACGCTGTGGATGGCACCATATCGGAGTCAACCTGCTCTTGATCGTTGAGTGTTGTCTGTCCTAGTTCCGATGAGTTTGACCATCTCAAGTTGGCATGTTCCCCAGGTCGGTACATCAGCCTCTCTGTTGCGACGCGAGTTGACAACATATGCGCGGCAGACGTGGAAATGCAAGTGCCGTAGGTCGATGTGTTGACGATGATGTATTGAGGTTGATGGAATCTTTACATGTACATGTCCGACTTGCTGGAGATGTCAAGCAAGTGGCGAAACATTCCCGAGGCCGAACGTCAATCATCTCCGCAAGTCATATCCCGACTTCACCACCAGAGCAGCCTCAATACAGCAGTCCATCTCCATACAGCGTCAACAAGATGGCGGCGCGATGTCCCCAGCGCACACTCGTCCACATACCCTACCGACCCCGGGCACCTCCACCGCCGCCACACCACCACCGCCCCTTCCATTCCTCCCCACATCACCGCAAAGAGTCCTTCGCCTCTCGAGCCCGCACAGCATGGAGCAGCACCCGCACCGTCTGGCGTCCCATCCCCATTGCCGTGGGCGTCGCCTTCCTCGGCGGCTTCCAGCTCTACCGCATCCAGGCCCGCGAGCGCCGGAAAGAAGACGAAGAGTGGAGGAACCGCGCTGAGCACCCGGAAGAGTACGAGACGACGGGATTACGACCCAAGCGACGGAAGAGGATCGTACCCAGCGGGCCGTGGAGCGTGCAGATCATGAGTACGATTCCGTTGAAGGCGCTGAGTAGGTACTGGGGTTGGTTTAACAGTTTCGACATACCGTACTATTTACGAATACCGGGGTTCAAGCTATATGGCTGGGTGTTTGGTGTGAACTTTGATGAGGTGGCCGAGCCGGACTTGCACACCTATCGCAACTTGGCGGAATTCTTCTACAGGACATTGAAGCCGGGTGTGCGGCCCATACACCCTGATCCTACGGCTCTGGTCAGCCCGGCGGATGGACGGGTGGTGCAATTCGGGATCATTGAGCATGGCGAGGTGGAGCAGGTGAAGGGCGTGACGTACCACCTCGACGCACTACTCGGTACGGAACCTACGAAAGAGAACGGAGTGGCGAGCAATGTGACCGGTGATCCACGAAGTCCCCAACCCTCCGCGCACCGCACCCGTTCGGGAGATGAAGAAAGCATCAAAGCAGACGAGGAATTTGCCCAAGTAAACGGTATCTCCTACACCCTACCCAACCTCCTCTCCGGGCCCTCGTCCTCCAACAACAACAAGAACTCCACCCCGCAAAAGCACCCCGAAGGCGGCATCCCCAACCCCAACGTCTCCGCCTCCGACCAGTCCACCCGCCCAAAACCCAACTCCGAAGCCGCCGTACGCGCCGACCTCGCCTCCGCCCACCCCCACCAACAACCCTGGTACTACCCCTCGCCCAAAGACACCCCCTCGGACCCCCCCACAGCCCTCTACTACTGCGTCGTCTACCTCGCTCCCGGCGACTACCACCGCTTCCACTCCCCTGTGAGCTGGGTAGTTCAATCGCGCCGCCACTTCGCCGGCGAACTCTACTCTGTATCCCCTTACCTCGTCCGCTCGCTCCCCGGGCTCTTCACGCTCAATGAGCGGGTCGTGCTGTTGGGGAAGTGGAAGTACGGGTTCTTCTCCTACACGCCCGTAGGAGCCACGAACGTCGGGAGCATAATCGTGAATTTCGACCGCGAACTCCGGACCAATAGCCTCTTAACCGATACCGCGGCGGACCGGGCGGCGGAGAAAGCGCAAGAAGCCGGACAGCCTTACTCTGGGTTCGCGGAGGCGACGTACGGGGGCGCGAGTCAGGTACTGGGCGGGCATGCGTTGGTGAAGGGGGAGGAGATGGGGGGTTTCCAGCTAGGGAGCACGATTGTGATGGTTTTCGAGGCGCCCAAGGGGAGGCGGCCGACGTTGGATGAGGGGTGGGTTGTTGGGGGGGAGGAGGAGGAGGTCAGGAGGGGCAGGAAGGGGGGTTGGCGGTGGTGTATCGAGAAGGGGATGACGGTTAAGGTTGGGGAGAGGTTGGGGTTTGTGGAGGGTGGGGAGTGATGAGGGATTGGAGTGGAGGTCGTTGCGATGATACCCTGTCTTCCGTGCGAGAGCCATTCCCGTATACATCGACCTGTTTCAAAGCTGAATGTGCCAGACTTGAATGCACACAAAGTAGTTCATTAACGCGGGGATCGGACTCGAAGAGATGCCATAGTTTGAAACTCCAATAGTGCCCTGACAAGACTGCGCTTCGCCCGTCGCATTGTCGCTCGTGATCTTCAGCTACACAGCCACCCCATCGACGCCCACTCGCCCCTCTCACCCTACCTTCGACTTCTCCTCTCCCTCCTCAGTAACAGTCTCCGACTCCGCAGCCTCGACATCCTCTCCCTCACCATTAAAATACCTCGTCGGATCCGTCTCAAACGGCCAAACCAAGAAAAGCAGATAATAAACCACCCCCGTAGCAACCAGCCCATCCAACCAAGACAGCGTATAAAACTCCAACCACCCCCTCCCCACCCCCAACCCCGCATCAATCGACTCCGCCAGCCCAGGCAACAGTGGCGCAATCCCCGCCACCAACGCGATCATCGCGCGGGGGTTGACGCCCGCAGTGTACCAGTAGAGTTTGTTGTGCGCGTGGCCGGGGGTGTACAGGCTGCGGATACTGAGGCCGGCGCCGCGGCGCACAAGCCAGTAGTCGCTGAGGAGCAGGCCGATGAGGGGGCCGAGGAAGACGGTGTAGCCGTTCAGGAAGGCGAGGAAGCGGGTGGCTTTTGCTTGGATGAGCCAGGGGCAGATGGCTGGAAGGGGAGGATGTGTTAGTGGTGTGGGGGTTTGGGATGGGGAAAAGGGGGGGAGTTGGGGAGTGTACCGAAGCCGAGCATGGCGCAGATGATTTGGCCGCGGCGGATGTTGATGATTCTGCAATGTGGTTAGATGATGATGGGGTTGGTTATTTGAGGGTGGACACGTACTTAGGGAACAGGCCCATGAGATCGTTGGCGAAAGGTACGGAATTGCCTGTATGCGAATTGTCAGCATCTCCGTCTGACGGCATCGGGTGGTAACAATGTGAGTGTCTCACCTGCAACATTCGTCAAAATGTTTGCGAAAGCGAACAAGAACCCAGCGAAGAATTTCGCGGCTCGATCGTCCCATAATAAGATCACTTGAAGTGGGTTCCACTGTACTTGCCCGTAGACGACCTGCGCAGACGCTGCCAACACTGTTCCAAGTAATTCCGTCAACGTGATGCAGACCGGCAACAGTAGCTGCATCTGCCACGCTCTCCGCGAGTCGTGCGCGTAGCGCGTGATGTCTCCCATGTTGATGGCAAAAGTGGCGTTGCCGCTGATGGAAGCCGTGATGGTCCTGCAGAAAGCGTAGCCGACAGTCCATCCGTTGGTGATGTTATTGGGGATACTGAAAAGCGGACCCCAACCATGTGCGGCCGTCAATGCCCAGGTGAACAAGACGACACCGAAGAATGGCATGACGACGACTTTGATCATGAAGAACCATCTGAGGGCGTTGATTGATAGGAAGAGGAACGGGAATTGGACAATCCAGAAGATGGCGAAACACAGCAGGTCCGGTGCAGTGATCGAGGCGCTCGCCGGTAAAACGTCCGCGTTCCAGTTTTTGAAGCTCGGCCAGATGGCTTCGATCATACAGCGGACGGCGTTGCCACCGACGGAACTCTGCACGCCCATCCAGATTACGCAGACGACACCGCGGATGACCATTGCCACGTACGCTCCCCTCATGCCGAAGCTGGCACGGGAGACGACGGGGAAGTTGAGGCCGAACTTGCTGCCGATGTAGCCGGAGCTCATTGTAGGGAGCGTGACGAGGAGGTTGCCGATGAGGCAGGCTATGATTGCTAGGCCTGGGTTGAGTCCTAGGGCGACGGCGCTGGACGGTGTCTCGAGCTGAGCGACATTGAATCCTGGTAGATACCCATGTCGTTAGCTGCTCGTGAGCTACCTGTCATTGAGATCGCGAGGAGTCCTACCCTCAGCAATCCAGAAGCCACCGACATGATACCACTCCCACTTCTTATTCTCCTGCGGTACCGGATCGAGGTCTTTATTTGACCATCGAGCCGATTCACCTTCGGCTGTGAAAGAGCCAGGCTCGGGGTGGAGGATGATGCGACGTCGGAGGTTAGCAAGTCTGTCCATGGCTGCAAATTCCTGTGAATGCTACACGGGACGTCGAAAAGCAGAGGCGTAGTTGTAGACGTACAGCGTACATGTACACATATGGAGTTACCATGACGTCGCCGCCTATTAGAGAAGGCCAAGAAGATACTTACTTGTCAACCTTCTGGGCCTATCTTGCGCTGTCTGCCTATCTACCCAGGCCCGCATTCACGGTCGAGCTGCCACAACTGGACCGTCTCGAGTCATTTTCTGCTCGCTGCTGTACACGTACACAGCTCCGGGAGGATGCAGCAGAACGAGGAGAAGGATGAGTGCCCACTTCCGCGTGGATGCTGCGCAGCTATTGGCCGATGCGCTGGATATGTGTGCCGACTGATAAATTACGAGACTGACGACCTGTATATTTGCGTCGTCTCGTACTCAAAGACCGTCGGGTTCAATATTGTCTCGCGCACGCATAAAACGCGTGCGACCAGCTCAAGATCTGTGATGGATGGCGCAAGACCGAGCGCGGTAAGAGACGTGTTATGAGCTTCGGTCGGGCGATATTCTTCGTCAACTCGCCTTTGCTGTGTCATGTCGAGCGACACTTGTTGTGACGTTCCATCGCGAGATGGGTAGCGCGGAAGACTGTCTGTACTGCTAGCCCGCGGAACTTCTGTTTAGACTGAGGACTGGTAGTCGCGAGTGAACGAACGAAAAGGATTGCAATCCGAGATCTATGCCAAGCCAAGCTCGAAGCGGTTAGCTCTACTCTGAGCGGATATATCGTTCATCCCCGGCAGTAAACAACATCAACTTCACCTCAGGAAGGTCAAAAGGTATCATTGAATTGGCGTTTGCGTGAACCAAGAAGTCATTGCCCGACACATACAACGAAAAAAAAGTACCAGTACAACACGAGTGTGACCTAGACCTTCACCATGTCGGCGTCGCTGCCCGGTAGCAGAGACCTGCCGACCTCGAGATATGACCTCAACTCATACTGGGGGCGCGTGAAGCACTCAGCAGACATATCAGACCCGAGGTGAGAATCAATCGCGCTGTGTACAATGTATGCAGTTCACGTGTGATCCGAAAGGGTCAGTATGTCCACCACTCGAGCCTACAACACCATCTACACACACTCTCATATTACCGGGGCCATTCCACTGACGCACACTTCCAGAACGCTCTTGACTTCCTCGACCGGCCTTCAACATGCCAAAGACCTCATCGCGGAATACAAGCAAAACCAAATTCCGGAAATGACGCCTGACCTCTGGACCGCCAAGAAGATCGTAGACTCAACCCTCCACCCAGGTAACACACCTACCAAACCGCCGCCCTTCCTCCCACTACGTCCCCTTAACTAACTCGAACACCTCCCCACCCAACAGACACCGGCCTCCCCGTCTTCCTCCCCTTCCGCATGTCCTCCTTCGTCCTCTCCAACCTAGTCGTAACAGCCGGCATGCTCACCCCGAACCTCTCGACCCCGGCAACCCTAGCCTGGCAATGGGCCAACCAATCCCTCAACGTCGCAATCAACAGCGCCAACGCCAACAAAAGCACCACAATCTCCACCCAACAACTAATCACCTCCTACTTCCTCGCCGTCGGCGCCTCCTGCTCCGTCGCCCTCGGCCTCAACGCCCTCGTCCCCCACCTCAAACGCCTTAACCCCACCACCCGCGCCACCCTCGGCCGCCTCGTCCCTTTCGCCGCCGTAGCCAGCGCCGGCGCGCTGAACGTCTTCCTCATGCGCGCCGAGGAGATCCGCCGCGGCATCGACGTCTTCCCCTGCGAATCCGCCGCCCAACGCCAGCAACGCGAAACCCTTGGCGGCACCCTCGAGTCCCTCGGCAAATCCAAGAAAGCGGCCACGCTGGCGGTGGGGGAGACCGCGCTCTCGCGCGTGTTCAACGCGACGCCCATTATGGTTTTGCCGCCGCTGATTCTCGTCCAGCTGCAGCGGCAGGAGTGGTTGAAGCGGAGTCCACGGCTCGTGCTGCCGGTGAATCTAGGGTTGATTTTCACGACGAGTGTTTTTGCGTTGCCGTTGGCGCTGGCGGCGTTTCCGCAGCGGCAGGCTGTGGGTGCTAAGACGCTGGAAAGGGAGTTTTGGGATGAAGGTGGGGAGGGGGGCATGGTGGAGTTCAACCGGGGAATATGAGCGAGGAGTCGGGGACTTCGATCAAGGGTTCGGCGGATCTTACACTGATTGCGTAACCTGGGAGACCCCACATGGTGCTGCAGTGCACGAGCAGATCCCTCACGGATTGTCAGGATCTCATGCATTGCGGTCTACATCTGTGTACGATACGTGCGCCATCCTCCAACCCCACTCAGCCCGCCAGACTGTCCGTCCGCTCGCCCGCCCCCGTATGGACATCCTGCATCGTATCCGCCGTGGCCGGGATACCGCACGGCCCCAGTCCAGTCGCTCCCCGACTCGTCACGGCGCTTCGCCGCAGACACACCAGGTCCGAATTGTCCTCCTCCTCCGACCCGCTATCGGGAGTCATCGTGCCATCCTCGTATACATCGACAACACCGTCTGTGGAAAATGTCACGGTCGGCGTCGCCAGATTGAGCCTAGGTCCCGTGGCTTCCGTCTGCTGATCCCGAGCAAGTCTGCGCAATCGCTTGTACTCTCGGTAGTCTTCGATCTCCTCGGTCCAGGGTCGGCGGAGCACTTCGTCCATGCTGACTTGGTCTGGCAAGCGTTTGAAGCTGATGAAGTAGACCATTTCCTTTTTCTTGGCGTCCAATTTGATGGTCCAGCCGGCGACTCTGTGTCTAATACCACACATGTTTAGCTATCTTGGAGGGCATTCGTTGAGGACAGGGATGGGATTCGCGTCTCTTCAGTCCACTCACAGCCCATCGTATCTCAGCCCAGCCTTCGGCGCATGAAAGCTGCGCAGCGTATGGCTTCTCAAGATGCGCACCGGGTGGCGCGACTCCGGCGTACCAGCCGTCAAACGGTAGCGGCCTTTATCACTCGATCTGGCTTGGTACACAAACTCGTTGGCGCTACCACCAGGCTCTTCGCTGTTGCCAGTCATGACCACGGCGTAGGCTCCCGCCAAGTCCGAGACGATGCCGCCTTCTGCTTCAGCGCCGTTAATGATGCCATCCCGGAAAGCGAAGAGCGGGCTGATCCACCATCTGCCCAAAGTCAGCCAAAGCGAACAGAGGTGGCTTCCTCCCCGACGCCTACTCTCCAGGCTCAAAGCCCAGGTCACCAGATCGCAGCGCTTTAACCGGACTCAACCTCGTAGCCCCCGGCGTCCGCAACCACTTCACAATCAGCAGCTCCTTACTCAGATCCTCCGGCCTACAAACCCCCTGAAGTCGCCCTCCACCATCATATAGCGCAATCTCCATACACTGCAACGGCCCATGCGCAACCTCCCACGCCTGCTTAACAGCATCGCATCGCTCAATCAACCGTTTCGGCCACCTCGTCCCCCGACCCGCGATTTCTAGGACGGCGAGGTGGATGCGGCTGGAGCGGATAACTTCGATACTGAGATTGGCGCTGAGGAGTTGGCGGAGGAGGTCGTCGAGTTTGAGGATGTCGTCGGCGTGGAGAGCGTCGTGGCCGTTGCGGGCGATTTGGGGGTCGAGATCGTCGCGGATCCAGCGGGCTCGTTGGCGGAGGAAGTCCGGGTTGTAGACTGAGGGCTGGCCGAGTTTGATGGAGAGGTTGCTTGCTTTGGGCTTGATGGGTCGCATGGTTTACCAAGTGATCTTGTACCTGATTGAGAGCGTCGTCGGTCTGCGAGGTCATCGGCGGTCGATTCGAGAGTTCCTTGAGAGTGTGAGATCAAGCGAGAACAAAATGTTTGGGAAACAACCTGAGGTAGGTAGAGAATAGTATGTGAGGTCGCAATCGAGGCGCTTTGCGAGGCAGTAGTGATCGTCGCCAAAGCAATTGCGAACATCAAAGCGCAATCAACCTGATCATAAAGCAGGTGCGAGCGTACGCGAAGCTGAGTCCTACCTGCACTCACTGTGCTTTCCATCAACCTCCCGTGACTGCACCACTCTCCAGTCCAGGGCGGAAAGCACACCGTGCACTACGCATGCCTCGAATGCACAAGTCAGCAGAATCATTCCCGCCTTGTGCACATCAAAGCGAAACGGGTATACAGGCCGCGTTGGACGTGATGCCGTCAAGTCATCTCCCAAAGTGGAGTTGCGTAGACTGTGTCAAGTGCCTCGTCATCACCTCTCTCCAAAGCATGTATGTAGCCAGTCGAGTATTGAGGGAGCCTATTTGGTGTCTTCGGGACCAAAACTCACGTTGCTTCTTTCAAGCTGTTCCTCGTACGCTGGTCGGTGACCATATGATGCATGCTCATGGTCCATACTCATGGTCCATACTCGCGGTCAACCAAGGTCGGTAGCGCTGTCGTGTGGTGCCCCCCAGCGCGACTCTGGCCAGGACCGTCACTTTCGAGATGGTACTTTGTCAACGTGCCAGGTTGAAGGCAAATCTTATGTGCAAAGCGTGAGTCTGCCGTAGATACATGTACACAGGTGTAAACTGCCCGGCCTGCTACCAAAACATCCCAAAGCACCTCGATGGTCAACGAAACCTTGGCAGGTGAGGTCAACATCCCACCTCCGACATCGGCCCAAAAAGTTCCGGTCCCTCCAACCTCCAAACACCTCAATCAACAACACATTACCCCGGGAACAAGATGCCTTCCTACACCATTGTCGTCTTCGCCGGCGACCACTGCGGCCCCGAAGTCACCGCGGAAGCCGTCAAAATCCTCTCCACCATCCAAACCCACGCCCAACAACCCATCACCTTCACCTTCCAACACCACCTCCTAGGCGGCGCCTCCATCGACGCCACCGGCTCCCCCCTCACGGACACCGCCCTCGACGCAGCCAAAGCCGCCGACGCCGTCCTCCTAGGCGCCATCGGCGGGCCCAAATGGGGCACCGGCTCCGTCCGCCCTGAACAAGGCCTCCTCCGCCTCCGCAAAGAAATGGGCACCTTCGGCAACCTGCGGCCCTGCTTCTTCGCTTCCGAGTCCCTGGTCGAGCAGAGCCCTCTCAAAGCCGAAGTTTGCCGGGGGGTAAACTTCAATATCGTGCGGGAACTCACGGGGGGGATTTACTTCGGCGAGCGCACGGAAGACGATGGTTCGGGATATGCGATGGATACGGAGCCCTACTCGCGCATGGAGATTGAGCGCGTAACGCGGTTAGCGGGGTTCCTGGCGCTGGCTGAAGACCCCCCGGCGCCGGTGTGGTCGCTGGACAAGGCGAATGTGATGGCTACGAGCCGGCTGTGGCGGAAGACGGTCACGGAGGTGATGGCGAGGGAGTTCCCGCAGTTGAAGGTGGGGCACCATCTGATTGATTCGGCGGCAATGCTGATGGTGAAGAATCCGCGGGCGCTGAATGGGGTGATTGTGACGAGCAATCTGTTTGGGGATATTATCAGTGATGAGGCGTCGGTGATTCCTGGGTCGCTGGGTCTGTTGCCGAGTGCTAGTTTGACGGCGTCGCCGGATGGGAAGGGGAAGTGCAATGGGATTTATGAGCCGATACATGGCTCGGCGCCGGATATCAGTGGGAAGGGCATTGTGAATCCGGTCGCGATGATTTTGTCGGTGGGGATGATGCTCAAGTACTCGTTGCAACAGCCGGCATTGGCGAAGAAGGTGGATGAAGCTGTCAAGGTGGTCATCGACAAGGGGATCAGGACAGCGGATATTGGCGGCTCGGCGAAGACGAGTGAGGTTGGAGACGCAGTGGCGAAGGAGCTAGAGACGATCTTGAAGCGAGCTTAGATAATTTTTGGGTAGCGAGAGCGCCTCTACGATAGGTTGCCAATGCCCCTGCTCAGACGCACGAGCGGTCCACGTATCATTCTCTCCCACACAGCTAAGAGCGGTCTTCACGGACCCAAGGCTTCTCACGCCGTGATCTGTCCCAAAATCCCTCGCGTCTCGGCTCCCAGTATCCCTTCCGTGCCATCCGGAGTACGTCGATGAACAATGCATGCCCAAAACGACATCACCGCAACGAGTGTCAAGCGCGTCTTCATCGCCGAAGCCACAGGCCCACCCGCATCCAAGACATCTGTGCCAATGTCCGACTGGTCGGCCTCGGCTCTCCTGAGTCGTGTCACTCCTCACCCTGCTGCATTCGGACGGCTACAGAATGCCGGACAGCTGCGATGCGTATGATCTATGCCGAAATAGATTCGGTCAGCGGGTTCTGCTAGTCGCATCCGATCCTGGAGTGTGATTGTGGCCTTCGACAGGCGTTCGTGGCTGTCTCCGGAGGTAACCTCGATGCCCTCCATCCCACTGCTCGTTTGCTCAGGCTCGCCGCCGCGGGAGTACCATTAGAGAGAAAAATCCGCTCAGGGCCGCACGAGAACGTCCTGGAGCAAGCGGCCCAGCAAATCAAAGCCAATCCGTCCCTCCTCATCCGCGACCTCCTCCTCAACAGCCCTCCGATACACCGCCTCCATATCCTCCTCAGTAACCCTAACCACCCACCCCATCCCCGTAACCATCGTCACCACCCCACCCTTCCTCCCCACAATCCCTCCCGCCACCACAATCTTCTCAACCCACTCCACATCCACGTCCGCCCCCACCCGTCTCGCCACACCCATCAAATCACACACCCTCCCCTCCTCCAAACTCTCCCTCACGATCCTCACCACCGCCTCCCTCTTCCTAATCTCCTCCTCTCTCGCCCTCCGCTCCACTTCCCGCTTGACCTCCCTCTCCCTAGCTTTCCTCTCTTCAAGCGCAGCCTCCTTCCCACGTCGCCGCTCCCGTTCGGATGCGAGCTCGCTGTCCCGCTCCGCGGCTCCTTCGGCGTCGCGGGCCCGCTGGGCTTCGCCTTGGGAGCGCTGAAATTCGTGGTAAGCGCGGCGTTGGTCCTTCTTGGCTAGGGCTTTTGCTTTTTTGGCGCCGACGTTGCGGGCAGGCGGTAAGTCGGGTAGGTTGGCTGGACCGGGCCGGACAGGCGCGTCAGGTTGTGGTTCGGCATTGTGTTCGTCATCGTGGAAGTCATTGTGGTCATTAGGGTCGACGGGTCGATCGTCTAGGTCGATGTCAGTGTCGTCTGGAGCGTTTTCGCCGGGCTCGACGCCATTCTCGTTTGCTGGAGGCTCAGGCGGGGCGTTCACAAGAGGTTGCTCCTCGACCGGAAGTTGCCCCTGAATCTGCCGTTGCTGGTACCAATGCTGGATCTGTGGTGCAAAGTACAGGGCAGCGCAGAGGGTGGCGAGATGAACTAAATCTTGTAAGAGCGGCGTTCCTGGGGTGGCAAACGGCAAGAGGCGGTTGACGAAGCCCAGCGTCGAGCCCATCGTCTCGGTGGGGTTTATAAAGCTGGGGATCGTTCTACTCCGGCATGACAAGTTTGGTCTATCGATTTCGAATCGTCTCCGTTGATCGATGTTGCTCGTGCTGTTGATGTCGTCGATTCGGTGCACGGCAGCAAATACTTCCCCTTTCACCACAAGCGACAATCCCCTCCCTGTCGGTGGGCTAGTTTCACCTCTTGTACGCCGTCGTGCCCGTGAATTCAAGACTGGAACCGTCCACGTTCGACTCTGGTACTGTGAATTTGCTATCTGATGTTGTAGAGATCTAAAACACCGAAATAGGAACTCACTAGCCCCCGCCTCTCCGCTCTTGGCAAAGCTTCAATGATGGCGGCCATCTCGGCACGAGCATCGATTGTGTCGGAGAGACGCGAGCAATAATGTAAATGTACTTAGATCGAGCAGTCTCGATCAATGGTGCAAGAGATTACAGACAGCCATCAGCATCCGCCCTCTTCTGGCGGAAGAAATGTCATCACCGTCGTCTTCCCACTCCCGCGAATCCTCCGCCCCCGGAGCACATCTCGGTTCGAGTTGACGTTCCACCGGATGGGCAGCGCTAGGGCTGAAGCAGCATTTCGCCTCGTATGAGCCCGGGCAGTGCTGATGTTAGAGCTCTATACCGAGACGACGACCATCCCTTCCTCTTCACTTCATCAGCATACATTCACCGACATACTACTCTCGCGCCTGGTATCCGACTGACCCATCCTCGACACGAAGCGACTTGCGCCATCACCCTGCCAACCCATGCTGTGCTGACGTCGACATTGACGACCAGTGCAACTCTCCCCACATACAGAGCCCGGTTGGCGCGTACAAACAGGGGACGAACCACGACAAGGCCGGCCCCGTACAATCGCGCCAAAGCTTGGCTGTGGTGAAGAGGCTCATGCGGAGCTATCGGACGCTTCCAACAGAGCAGGCACAGGCTGAGGCAGCCTTGAGGCTGTCGACGACGATCTTTGACCACGCTGGCGGGGTTGGATGATATGAAGAGGATGGGCGCGCCAATGCGACGCCGGGCGCAGAGCTACCGCACGTTCGACGGCATCTCCCAGGAGCGGGACAACGTCGCATGGTATTGGCGGATGATTGCGCTTGGATCTTCGTTCGTGATACTGGGAGGCTACTTAATGCTACCGGTGACCTTCGACAACAATGCGCAATTGCGGATATCGCCAGCCGCGCTTGGTATCTTCGCAGTCGCCCTACTCACTGCCGGCTTCTCCTTCACAGCGCTGCTCTGCTTCGCATTGCGCAACCCGCTCTTCCAGGCCGATGCAGTCTTCCTACCATGCCTGACATCCTGCGTCATCGGCCTCCTCACCGTCTTCTATGACTTCCTCATCAGCTCGCGATACGAATGGAACGTCGCAGCTCTCCTCCTCACAATCGCAGCCTCAGTCACAACCATCATCTACGGCGCCCTCCTAGTCTACACCCACCGCCGAATCGGCATAATCAAATCCCGAGGCTCCAGCATGCCCCTCCACCCCCAACGCCCTGACAGCCTCAGCCCTTCGAACCCCTGGCAAGAACCCACCTATTACGAAAACTACAACCGCAACATGTTCCCCACCTCGATCCGCGAAACCCACCCCATGGTCTACGACCCCAACCAGATCACCGAGGACGAAATGCAGCGCCAGCAAATGCTCATGCTCCTCATGCACCGCGAGCAAGCGCCCACCCCGGACCCCTCGCAGAGCACCTTCCACATCGACTGGCAGCAAGGCCAAGAGCAGGACGACAGCAGCGCCGCCACGCCGACGCACGGCTGGTACGCGCCGCAGCCGCTGTCCGGAATCCCATTTTCTGCCGTCCCGGAGACGGCTTTCACGGCGGGTCCGCCTTCGTCGTCGGGGATCTCCCGACAGTGGACGGGGGATCTGAGGCCGTGGGATGGGGTGTGGAGGGGTTTGCCGGGGTCGGGTGGGGGGAGTGGGAGTGGGAGGGTGTCGAGTTCGATTCGGCAGTGGGATCATGCGGGGAGTCGGGAGGAGCGGCGGAGGGAGATTGAGAGGGGGGTGAGTTGAGGGGAGGGAGGAGGGTGTGTATGAATTATGATTGTGTATGCTGTGTCGAAAGGATCTCTCACATTGACGTGCTCGTCCACTTCTGCCAATGGAGAGAACGTTGTGTATGTGATCCATTCGTTCACGTCCATGTTTCCGGTTCGTCCTCAGTATCGCTGCATTTACCATTGCCAGAAGCGCCATCGATGCTCCCGTCTCGTCAACGGTGAAATGAGCCCAAGAACCCAGAGGCGGCCCTTGGGCCAATCACTGCAAATTGGGGCTAAGGTAAGATACGACACTTCATCTGCCAAGCAAACCTCTGCCACGTCCTCGACTGCACATCACAATAATAGCGTAGACAAACACTCACTGACCATGCCGTACCCAATAGCACAGACTCTGCTTGGCGTCTGGTCTTTCGGGGCGAAGGAATGGATGGCAGAGGCCGTCATCGGTGAGGAGTCTGGACGGGAGTCCTCCCTTCGCTCCTTCCACGTCCACATCACCACAACGACACCATACCAAGCTTTCATTTGTGTTTCGACCGTGTCATCTTCCGTCAACACTCCCATACCTACCTATCGCTCATCTTCTCCCCCCAGCATCTCTCCTTCAACATCCTCGCCTTAGCCGAACCCCGCCGAAACCCAACACAGACTCGCCCTGTCTTTTCCTGAGCAACTCCACAACAACCATGTACGGCCCTACGCTAGTCCTTCTCTGCACCCTCATAGTATTCAGCATTTGCACTTCCGCCCGGGCTACAGCGACTTCCCCACCCTTCCAAATCACCCACCTCCAACTCCACGAAGTCCAAACCGGCAACACAACATTCAGCTTCATAGTCCACGACCCTGATCCCCTCACGAACGCCACCCAGCGCTGCGCGGGGGAGTGGACGACAGGTTCCAAGGGGTATTCGCAGGGAACTTACGTTCGTCCTCAACAGCAGCGGGGTGGCGTGCATGACTGCTGATTGAGAACAGGAGTCTTGTGGGAATAGTTCTTTCGGCTGGAACATGTACGCCTACACCAACTGCCAGAATTTCGTGGTGGGCATTGAGCACGCTTTTATAGACCCGGCGTAAGCCAGTCCCTCTTTACCCTCCCCCCCCCCATCTTCCCACGATAGCCTGAGGGCCAAGCTGACGGCTACAGCGTCGGTGAACCTCCATACGATCAGATCCTTGAGTTCGGCAAGGGGAATGTGACGATGCTGGATCTGGCTTGTACTGCTCGGACTGGCAGGGTGAAGTGCGAGCAAGCTCTGGAAGGGACGATCGTGGCGCCTATCTACGCGGTGGTGGCGAAGCGGAGATGAGGGGTGGGGTTTGGAGGTGTGGTAGCTGGGCAATGCGGGCGTGTGGTGATGGAGTGGAAGACGGGGCTGGAGTAACGGTGCGTTGTTGATCCTATGGTTGTGCGATCGATGGCTGGGTTTCGTGGATTTGATGTGTGCGGTGAGAGGGCAGACATGTAAGATAGCAGAGGTTGAACAATGAATGTACAGGAGCAATGCTGATGGTACCTGTAAGCGTCGAGACTCTCCATCAAGTCTGCTCTGGTCGAGCCAACGACTTTCGAGTGTTGGCTGACTGCTGCCTCTTTGCTGCTCTCCCGACTGCGACGTCCAGGTGCAGGATCCACTCCCAATCCCGTCACCACCGCATGCAGATATCGTGGCCAACAGCGACTTCATCGCAAGCTCAAAGCCGGACCCGGTCAACGCTCGGGAGTAGCCTATCAATGACGGTATCAGCATACGCCCACCCTCACCAAGAAGCAAAGTCTCAAAAGATTGACAGATCGGTCAGGATTGCCTCATGAGGCCAGCATACAGCGTCCACATGATGGTTCGGAACGGCGAGTGAAATGTGCGTGTTCTTCATTGACGACGGAAAAGGTGGGAAGGGATGGAACGACCTTTGCTGTCGTGATAGGGCGATTCGTGACGGCTCTCAAGGTGAAGGGGATGGAGAGGATCTCGAAAATGCCAAAGCCGACCAAGCAGGAATGTGAGCGCGCCGTGCGGACGAGAGAGGATCAAAGATGAGAGCGAGAGCTCGCGTTGGCTGCGGAAGGTATGATAGGAAAAGTGGTGAAGAAGCCGGTGCTTACGATCCAGCGTCGCCATACCTTACATATACATATATGTAAGGTAAGGGCATGGTCTTGTCCCTCCCTGGCTGACTCGATCGCATCGTCTCTCATTGTAGTGACTAGTGACTCACAGAGGGGCGGCAAGCCATTGCGGTGCAAGCCTATGTCGAAGCATCGCGGTGTCCCAACTGGGTATTGATTGCCGGGACGTGGCGTGATGGCTCGCATCTACTCCTGGCGATACTTGCATGGTCGATGTAGGGTGGAATGGGATCAGCACCGGTCAGATTAGGGGGCCGGCAGTGATTGGGACGGCTGTGTTGCGTTTCTGGGACCAGATGAAGAGGAGTAGGTCAAGGCGCCGGCGCGCCAAGAGTAGAATATATTCGGGCGTTGGAGACGTGGAAGACAGCACTGCTTTGACAAGAGCTGGCCGGATTATGACATGACTGATGGGTTGGTTTGATTGTGGTCGAAAGGATCTTCTGTGCATTCAATGCTTCGGAGGCTGTGATCTGGTGGTCGTTGGCCAAGGTGGCGTTTCGTGATGTAGTATATGGCAGGCACCGATAGTCCCGAGTATCGAGAACTGATACTCGAGGCGCTTGGAATCAATCGCGTGCTTCTCGGGTCGAGAGTCATCTACACTCGAACATCAAATGTCATGCATTTGTGAGATCATACGTGTTTGATGCCGTGAGGTTGGCGATGCCAGCCAACATTGGAAGTGGTCTGCGTGCCTCAGGCATCTCTTGGCAAGCAACCCCGGCCGCACAGAATTTGAGGCCGAAGCGACAACACCTCATCGCGTGCCTTTGTAATTGCAACACCGATACGAACACACCCACCGCCATCATGTCGCTCATCTCTGGGGAGAAGTCGAGCTTCCAGTTCATTCTGCGTCTTCTCAACACCAACGTACGTCCAATCAACCACCTCTCGGACATGGCGCAAGCGGGAGGAGAGAAGAAGGGCTGGGTTGGCGGAAGACAGTGTATGCTGACCAGAATACGTTACAGGTCGATGGCAAGCAGAAGGTCATGTACGCCCTGACCAAAATCAAGGGTGTCGGTCGCCGCTACAGCAACTTGGTGTGCAAGAAGGCCGATGTGGACCTCAACAAGCGGTACATCCTCCCAACCCCGCCACCGACAGCAAAGCACCAAGCATACTAACGCAGCTACCAGCGCCGGCGAACTCACCTCCGAAGAACTCGAGCGCATCGTCACCATCATCCAGAACCCCACGCAGTACAAGATCCCGACCTGGTTCCTCAACAGGCAGCGCGACATCGTCGACGGCAAGGACTCGCAAGTCCTGGCCAACGGCGTGGACAGCAAGCTCCGCGACGACTTGGAGCGGCTGAAGAAGATCCGTGCTCACCGTGGGCTGAGGCACTACTGGGGTCTGCGGGTGAGGGGTCAGCACAGTAAGACGACGGGAAGACGGGGTCGGACTGTGGGTGTGAGCAAGAAGAAGGGTTAGTGGTGTGCTGTTTGGGAAGCGGATGGCAGGCGATGGCGAGAGCGAGGGTGCATACGGCATGGGCGCTATGGTATGCGCATGGTTGGGAAACCTGAAGACGGTGCTGTGGTGCAGTGCCTAGTCAAGCTCTCAGCACGCTCAATTGAGAAACCTATCCAAAGCACGAGTGTATCTTCAAAGGTTCTGCCATCCGCCTTGCTGCAAAGTAGCGACTGCACAACCTGCCCAAGCACGGACGCCTACGTCGTTGGGCAGGTCATCTCATGGCATGGGCAATTCAAGCCAGATCTGTCGCCTTTGACAGTGCATCCATCACCTCACATTCAGGATTAATGAACGTATCGTGCCGCTCTGTACTGTGTGACGTAGAAAAGCGAAGCCTCCTTCATATTTACCTCCAAGTTCCCATAGTAAAATGGGCCAGTGTGACTTTTCGTCCACCGTAGAGCATCACCAGGAATTTCAAGCTCGAACTTCCCTCTCGACAACTCACACACTCTGGCGTGCCCCAGGAAGCAACTGCACTGTGAATGTCGATACCATCCGCGCGAAATCTGCTGAATGCTCAAACGAGGTATACCATCCTCAAGGCGGCAGCACATGCGAGCAAGACGCTAGGTCCCTCATTTCCTCTCCCCCAACCCATCTTCCGCTCCCACCCACCACTCCGCACCCTCGCAACCATGGCACCGCCACCCAAACTCCACGGCCGCGCCTTCTACAACAGCATCGGCTCCCCCAAGCACGTCCTAGCACCAATGGTCGACCAATCCGAATTCGCCTGGCGCCTCCTCACCCGCTCCTTCCTCCCCGCCGACCTCCGCACCAGCATCCTCGCCTACTCGCCCATGTTGCACGCCAAAATGTTCGCCGACTCGCCCAAATACCGCGCCGCGCACTTTGAGGCGCTGAAGGAAGACGGCGAAGCGTATCTGGACGGGAACCCGGCTTTTGACCGGCCCTTGATCGTGCAGTTCTGCGCCAACGACCCGGAGTGTCTTCTGGAGGCTGCGAAGCAAGTGCAGGGGTACTGCGATGCGGTGGATTTGAATCTGGGGTGTCCGCAGGGGATCGCGAAGAGAGGGCGTTATGGGGCGTTTTTACAGGAAGACTGGGGGACGATTCATAGGCTTATACGGAAGTTGCATGAGGAGCTGGAGATTCCGGTTACGGCGAAGATGAGGGTACTGGATACGAGGGAGCGGACGCTGGAGTATGCGCGAATGATATTGGATGCTGGGGCGAGCATAATTACTGTGCATGGGCGGCAGAGGGAGCAGAAGGGGCATTACACGGGGTTGGCGGATTGGAGTGTGTTGCGGTACCTGAGAGACCAGCTGCCGGCCGAGACTGTGATGTTTGCGAATGGGAATATATTGCAGTACGGCGATATTGAGAGCTGTTTGGAGGCGACTGGCGTGGACGGTGTGATGAGCGCGGAGGGTAACCTGTACGATCCCTCAATCTTCGCCGCACCGCCACCTACGGGGGATGAGGGTAGGGAGTACTGGCGTGGGAAGGACGGGAAGGGCGGCTATCGGGCTGATGCGGTGCTTAGACGGTACATGGACATCATTCACCAACATGTCATGGGCCGTGAGCCTCCGGAGAGAGCGCCACTCTTCATGCCGTCCGATTCATCTGCTACTACGATTGCTGCACCGCCAGCAGCGGATGGCGGGCTTGCGAAGTCGAACGGCCACAGCCCACCCGAGGGGGAGGATGAGGAGGAGCAGCGGCCTGCAAAGAGGCAAAAGCTAAGCACCTCACCTGATGACCAAACGAATGCGACATCTCCGATCCTATCCAGAAAAGCACAAAAGAAGCTCGAGCTCAAAGCGGCCAAAGCCCAGAAACAATCCAACTCCCAACAACACGCGCGGCCGGAGAAAGTCATGAACCCGAACCTCATCGCCATGCAAGCCCACTGCTTCCACATCCTCCGCCCGCTCGTCTCAAAACACCACAACGTCCGTGACACGCTGGCCCGGTGTAAAGCGGGCGATATCGAGGCGTACGAGCGAGTGCTCACACTCACCGAGGAAGCGGTCAAGGAGGGCTTGCTGGCGTACGAGAAGGATCCTACTGCTTTCGAGAATCTCGCAGAGGAGGCTCCAGGGCTTGGCGAGGGGAATGACGCGAGCGAGGTCGTGGAGAGCAGCGATGAAGCGGTCCGGAGGTGCAGGCGCCCGTATTGGGTTTGTCAGCCTTATGTGCGGCCTTTGCCGAAAGAGGCGTTGGAGAAGGGGAGCGTGCAGTTGAGTAAGAAGGAGAGGAGGAAATTGGAGGTGGAGGCTGAGGAGGCGAGGAAGGCGGGGGTGGTGCCGGGTGGGGAGGTGGCGGAGGTGGCGAGGGAGGTGAGGGAAGAGGTGACGGCGAAGGAGGAGGCGGTGGCTACGGAGGATAACGTTCGAGGTGTGGGACATGCCGTGGAGCAGCCGGCAGAGATGCAGGTCCCGAGGCAGGGGATGGTGTGCGGATAGTGGACCATTGGGAGTGCTGTTCGTGCGCGCTGTATTCGTCGAACACGTGTACACTCTACTTAATGGCACAAAAACCACTCTTCGAACTTGAGCGCATGATCGCGTCGATTACTCATGCTCACTCCCAGAGGCCTCCATCATCCCGATTCATCATCAAAGATCAACCCACAATGGCTTCACGAACGACCGGCGTTCACCCCATCAGCTAAACAGAGTCGACTTGGCATCGAGGCCAAGGCCCAATGATACTCGGCACCCATATCGCCATGGCTTTCGGACATCCAATAAGAACCGCAGCCGCGATTTCGAATCGCGTCCTTGTCTCAGCTACAGCCCATCGTCAGCCTAGCAGCCTCCGCGAAACGGCTGAGCAGTATCAACTTCGCTATGCTCAAGAGTGGTGCAACTACAGATCCGTAATGACGGTCGATTTACCTCGCTGCTTACGGGGGCTAACGCTCACTCAACGGCTTTCTCGACGGGTGCTGCGTCTGCGTCGCCTTCGTGCGTTCTGGTTAAGTCTGCATCCGCGGATCGACGGCGTGGAGCTTCCGGTTATTTCGTGATGCTGGCTTGCGCTCGCATGCGTGCATACTGAGAGCTGATCATATCGTTCGCGTTGTAGTTGCGAAGTTGGGAGGTACGTCAGCCATTTCACCAGGTGCCGTTTGGAGTAGTCCCTGAGCATGGGCACGCGTCCATGCTCGGCCAGGCATCTCAGCTTCTTCGCGTTTGGGTTGGCGGAGAGACGGCTGGGAAGCGCTTGCGCTGGCCAAAATTGGCAGTGTGGCACCGCGCACATGCAGCTTGGATAGGCTGAACACGTCCTGCCCGCGCAATCTCTGGCCTAGGCCCTGTTCTCTCGAATCGAGGCGCCGCGACCAGCTGTTGAATTTTGCCGCATCCGATAGCTGCTCCGTATGGTTCTCTCCGTATGGTTCTGACTCCCGCGATATCTTGCAGACGCTATGCGTTCTCTTCACCGCATAACGGGCGGTCTATTCTCGTGGTTCCACTTCACGCGGCTCTGTACCCACTCGATGGCCTCCTTGACACCCGTCCCCGTCAACGCGCTTAGTGGTAGTACCCGACTGTCCCGCACGCTCGCGCCCTTCTCCCCCTCGAACACCTTCCTCACCAACCCCTCTTTGATCCTCACAACCTCCACGCAATCCTCGCGATCCTGCTTGTTGGCCAGGACGAGCACAGGTACTCCCTCCGTCTCCTGATTCTGCAGCACGTCTTCGAGTACGAGCTTGCACTCTCCCAGTCTCCCCTCCTCGTCCCGAATACCACTTCCATCCACTAAACTTTGGATGTCCGCATCCCCGATATCCGTGCTATCGATCACAAACACGATAGCGTGCGCGCTGCTGTAGTAGCTCTGCCACAGTCCCCGCAGGCTGTGCTGTCCGCCTACATCCCAGATCCGTAGGTAGCAGTTGGGGAGGTTGATCAAGCTTACATTCTGGCCTACTGTTGGTACGGTTTGGAGTTTGGGATGGTGGTCCGGGCTGTATATCGCTTTGATCTGCTCTAGAAGGGTAGTCTTGCCGGCGTTGTCCAGACCGAGGAGCAGGATGGAGTACTCTTCCTTGCTGGTGGCGTGGAGGTAGAGGGATTGGAATAGGTGGTACATGGCTGGTCCGAGTATTTGTGCCGAGTATGGCCAGATCCTGTCGGCATAGCAGGGATCGGTGCTTGTAGCCGTCGACCACCGCTGCAGTCAGCAAGAAGTGTGTTCAGACACGAGAGGTGTCGTTGTTTCGGATATTGCAGCCTCAGGCCGCAGATACTTCCCCGCGCTTGGCACGCACCTTGCCGCGAAATCGTAGAGCGGACTTCATCACCGGCGTCAGCGATTCCACGTCCTCTACACACACGACAAGATGGCACCCGCAGCAGCAGGAAAGAAGCAGAAGAAGAAGTGGTCCAAGGGAAAGGGTACGCTATTGCCATCACCGCCACGACCCCTCCCACCTACACCCCCAGCTAATCATCGACCTTGCGCACAGTGAAGGATAAGGCGAACCACGCTGTCATCCTCGACAAAGCGACCGGCGAGAAGCTCGCCAAAGACGTCCAGTCCTACCGCCTCATCACAGTTGCCGTCCTCGTCGATCGTCTGAAGATCAACGGGTCGCTGGCACGGACAGCGCTGGCGGATTTGGAGGAGAAGGGAACGATCAAGAAGGTTGTGGCGCATAGTTCGGGGAACATTTACAGTGAGTACACACATATACCGGACGGACCGGGATGGACGGTGAAGGCGCTGGTATACTGACTGTGGACTGTAGCACGAGCGGTTGGTGGTGGTGACTAGGGATGATGACCTGAGGCGGCTACGTGGAATGGTACTTCAAGGCTTTACGGCGCAGAATGGCATTGCGGGATGTGGTGGAGGGACTGGAGCCTAAGATGCTACGATAGTCAGTAGGCCTCCGCAGGCCGCCGCTCGCCTCCAGCAATGCAACGTCTTCAAGGCTTTCCAGATCACTTCATCGCACAACAATACTGCTCTCGCCAATGGACGAAATCTTGATCCGCGTTACATCGGATAGCAAATTGAGATGTCAGTGCGCATATTATAGAAAGCTCTCTGAGGCACAAGTGGACCGCAACCTGCACCAACGGGGTCATAGAATTCCGAAGCCAAGGAACCGTCGGGTCTGATATTCGTACCTAAGTCTGAAGCGTCGCTGACAGGTCGCCACTCTGGCCGACGATAGTAACCATACTCGGCCCCTTGAGCCAGCAATTCCCGTAGTCCCTCGTACCGGACGCACTCATATTGACGCTAAATAGCGCCCCAACGCAAGAAGTAGCATTATGAGTCCAGTAATTATGCGACGAACACGCCTCGACGCAATCCTGGAACGAGTACGCGGCGATATCGGCAAAGTCGCCCGCGTACAGTCCGGCGAAACACGACAGCGTGTAGGTCTGGTTCCGGCGCGTGAGGTAGGATTGCTTGTCCAGGCTCGGGCAGTCGAGCGCCACGGTCGAGATCATGCTCGGGAGCGGCGCGGCGTAGTCGACGAAGAGGCCTCCTGTTGTGGTGGAAGCTGCTGCTGCTGATATGGTCGCTGTGTGCGCTACTGTCACGGTTGTGGGTCCGGGAGGGTTCGTTGCACTGCGTAGAAACCCATTGTCAACGCTATCCCGTTCGATCGGCAGATTCGAAATTAGGATTACAGGTGAGCTCCCAACGTACCAATATATCGCTCGATCATTCGCGCTCTTCATGCCACTGCCCAGTCCGCCTGCTACAGCCCCTAGAGCTACCATAGCGAAGACCAAAGCCGCGGAGAGCCAGAGTGTCACCGGTCGAACCCCACAGAGCCGTTTGTGGGTTCCGTCCTCGTCCACCCCTACAGCCCGGTAACCCGTCTGCGTAGCGCGTGGACTTCCTTTATATCCTCCTGTTACACTTGGGTCACCATCGCTGTACGTTTGCATAGGCCTCTTGTCCTCGTACGCTTGAGCGGACCTGACATCGTCGTAGGCTTGGCTAGGCCGTGCATTGTCGTATGCCTGGACTGGCCTGCTGTTGTCGCCGTACGCTTGGATGGGCCTGCTATCGTTGTATGCTTGGAGGCCTTCGCTATCGCGAGGTACAGCTACCGGGCCGTTCGAGGGCGCGACTTCCATCGTCGCTCGGCGACTCGCGTGAGTTGGGTAGCCCTTGGATCCCTGGACGAGTGATCGGGTAGTAGATACGACGAGGAACTGGAGGGGAAGGGAGTCGCATGGTAGCAACGGCGAACAGCGGCACAGGGCTGGAGTAGTGCATGCTCGGATGCAGCATGCCCTCGAGGCGCTTGGGGGCCAACAAGTCGCTCATTGGCAGGATGCGGTGGCGCATTTGGTGGGGGCCAGCAATGTTAGACACGATCGGGATACAACCCACGTCCCGTCGCACGAAAGACGACGGGCGGAGGCCGAACCGACACTGGGAATCATTCGAATTATCTCATGTATAGCCCGCTTGAACGCTATCAGTTCACACTGTATTGCCACATGCCCAACGTCCTTGGTATCCAAGCTCCCGCCGTCAATGTGCCACAATAAAGAACGTGTTGATAACCAAACAAACCACCATAACAGCCAGCCCATACACCGCCAACGCCAAACTCAATCTCCTCAGCATCGCCCTCCGCCACTGCCGTCCCTTCATCTTACTCCCCCACGCCTCCCGCCACGACCCACCCTCCGCAAACCCCTCAACAGGCGACACAGGCCCGCTCTCCTCGCCCGACGAACCTTCGTACTCCTCGTCGTCCTCATCTTTCAGCAAGCGCTGATGGTGCGGCGAGTCCGGGCTACTGATCTTGTAGTAGAACAACCCCGGCAAAATGAAGGAGATCGCCGTCGAGCCCGTGCTGCCGACGTATGCGAGGACTTTGTCGAGGCTCGAGACGGTCATGGCGACGATGTAGGAGAGGATGATAATCGCCGTGGTGATGATCGCGAAGCGCAGCTCACCCATGTCGTCTGGTTTCGGCCGGAGGGGCACTTTCTGCGTGCCGTTGAGGAGGCTGATTCGGCTGGGCGAGCCGGAAGCGGGCGTGAATTCTTCGTTCCTGCCGTCTCGCTTGCTCTGGTTGGTCTGCGGCCGCCATTTGCTGACGGCGTCTACACTCGCGCGACAAGGGTGGACTTGGAGCGGGTAGCTGAACATGACTAGGACGACGATGGCGGCGCGGCCGATGGTGGAGAGTACCGAGGGCGTGTATTGCGCGACGATGTTGCCCATGATGTTGTCGCCGAAGGAGAGGTAGCCGGTGATGGCGACGAGGATGTAGATGCTTGCCGCCGAGCCGATGGAGGCTCCGACTACAGAGGAAGTTCGAAACGGACGATTGTCGCCGATCTCATTGAGAATGGAGAACATCTATATGACAGGCGTATTATCAGTACTGAAACCCACCAAGGGTAGGGGGAGAGGCGTACGTTCTGGTGACATGTATATGCGAATACAATTATCGGGAAGCTGCCGAGGGTAGGTAGAATGCCTTGCCATTTGACGATGTTGACGTTGCCACGCTCGGAGAGGGTATCGCCGGAGGCGAAGTGGTAGACTACTAGCACAACCAGATAGGCGATCGATATTAGTGCAATGACGGAAGTGTACTTCAAGCTGTCCAGTCTCCGGAGGAAGGACAAGGGTATCACAATGAGCCTGTCCAATCCAGTCAGCGCTTAGCATTTCTACTGTACCCGCACATATATTCCCAATGTACTCACATGAACGCCGTAACCCAGAAATGCCGATCAACCAAGTACAACGCACTGCCAGGTTCCCCAAACCCTCTCACAACTCCTGGCATCAAATCGCCAATGATAATCAAATAGCTCACACCCACCCCAAAGCACTTTATCGCAATCGCCGCATCGAACAGTACCGCGGCGTTTGGGTACGTGATCTGACTGAGCGCAAAGAAACTCGCCGCGCCCCGGTCCAAGTACCGCGCGCATCTCGTCTGAAGATACAACCCGAACCCTGCCGTCAACCCCGCCCAGAGTATCACGACGGTCCCAAGTATTATGCCCATATTCGAGAGGGCGTGCGGCATAGCGAGCACGCCGGCACCGACGATGGTGTTGACGAGGTTGATCACGGAGGAGGCCCATGATGCGGAGCCAGCGGTACCTGGTCGTTTGGCGTGCGGTCGTCGACGTGTTTGCGAGGTCTGAGAGCTGGGGCGCGAGCCGTGCTCGGAGGGGGAGGAGTGGATGGCGGCGTAGGAGGCCATGGTGGGTCGTATGTCCTTGCGGCGGTCGAGGGAGTCGTCGGGGATGGGGTTATGAGGGAGGCATTGGAGATGCGTGGGAGCGAGCGGGGTGGAATGGGCGATGGATGATAGTATGCTTTCGGCCCTGGGTGGTGAGGAGTAATGTGTTAAGAAAGTCCTCCGTCCAATAGTTGTCATCATGAGATAAAGATTGGGCACATGCCAATCCGAGATAAAGCCGAGGGAAGCTCATGCCAGGCGTTTCGCTGCGTCTGAAAGCACAACAAGACACCGTGTCACAACCAGCATGTGAGCGCTCTACAGGCGCAGAGAATGGCAAGCTCCAAGCAGACGACAGCAGATACACTCGCACTCCTTGACGAACGTCTGCGTCGCGTCAACTACGCACTACACGGCGACAGCGAGACACGCGACCCGGACCCACCGCAGAATCCCAGGTCAGCAATCGCGCGCCTCCGAGCCCTCGAGCGTATCCTCGCCCAGCTCCGCGCCCACTCCCCAGCCGCCGCGGAAGTCCTCGCCCTACACAAAGCACATCCTTCGCTCTTCCACCCTCCCCCGCCCAACTCGCCAAGCACCCTCTCTCCATCCCAACTCACCGCGCTCATCCTAGCCCACTCCCAGCTCTACACCTCCGTCTCCGCCAACCTCACCCAGCTCCAAGATACCCGCGTCCCCGACCCAGCAAGCGCCGCCAAGCTCGTGGAATTGGCGCCGCGGATCGAGAAGGCTCGTGTGAGGCAGGAAAAGCAGGCGCGGGAGGTCGCTGAGCTGCGTGCGAGGAGTGCGAGGGTCGTGGAGCAGTGGCTTGAGGTGGGGATGTTGGGGATGAGCGAGCGGTGGGCGGAGTGGGAGGAGCGGCTGAGGGAGGTGGAGATTGTGGTTAGGCGACGGGAGGGGGCGAAGAGGAGGGAGGAGGGGATGGTTTGAGGTTGGATACTTGCTACTGAGTTCAAAGCACTTGCTCGACTATGATGGCGACGAGTCTTCGGGTGATCTTCACGCTCCGTCCACACTTGTCCCTCGGCCCCGGCCAACTTGGGCACTACTGGACAGCCTCACCGGTAATCCCCCAACCTCTCCCTCAACTCTACTATCTCCGCATCCTGCTCGGCGATAATTCCACCCCTCTCCCTGGCCTTCTCCTCCGCCATATCAAGCTTCAACGCCAACTCCGCCATCTTCGCCTTCCAGCACCAACCCGGCACCCACGTCCTCGCCCTCACAGCCTTCAACGCCCCCCAATCCCTTTCACGCTGCCGCTCCAGTTCCCGGATCTCGCCTTGCAGCTCCAGCTGCTTCCTGGTGCCCTGGTAGATGACACGGCTGTAGACACGGCGCTCGATTTGGAGGTGCTCGAGCTGAGCGGTCAGTGCTTGGTTCCTCTGCTTGAGGACGACGATGGACACGATCATCCGAATACCTTCTTTACGCAAGCAGCGGAGCTTCAGATCCTTGGTCTGCTGCTCGTCGTGGAGGTGCCGGATGTGATGCGTATTGCCCTTGGCCTCGGTGGTGAGCCGGTCGATGTTGGTCTTTCCTTCGCGGATGCGGGTCGAGAGATGATGGTTCTCGCGGGTGGCGTCTTGTAGGCCGCGGACGAGAGAGCTGGATGCATTGACGTGGTAGGACTGGTGGGGGCAACCCAGCCTTCCGATTGGAGTTGTACATTCGGCAGCGCCCAGCAGAAGAGTCGGAGCGCTGTGTCTGCGGGTGATGGTGTAGCTCGGAATTGCTGTGAGATCGGTGGACCGAGAGGCCTCTTCACCTGCACCGGGAGTGATGGTCTGAGGCGAGACGGGAGGCACTTCGTTCAAGTCCTTGGCTTCCGAGTCATCTCTAGACTCCTCCGGGGTGGTACTCGGGGCGCGCGACTTGACTGCCCTGGAGTCGAGCAGGTCAACATGACTGGAGTGAAGCATGTCGCGCAGGTTCAGCTTGTAACGGGCGAGGAAGCCGGGCTTGCTGCTGAGAGGCATCATCGCTTGGAGCTTTTGCCGTTGCTTTTCCGAAGCGACGAGGTTAAGTCGAGATCAGAATGGTGATTCGCAGGCGGGTATATGCCTTTCCCACCTTTGGGTTGGCGCTGTATATCGAAAAGCGAGACACGCGCGTGTTTGCTCGACGGCGTGGGGCATATCGTCGTCGGCGGAGCTGATTGATGGAATTGAGACAGGCATGCGAGCTCGCTTTGTCTGAATCTCAATGGGTGTGTGGACGGCGGGCGATTGCAAGTGACTCTTTCCTGAGACATGCCAACTGCAGAAATGTGTTCAATGCCGCTGGTTTCAAGCTCTCCAGCTGGGTCGACTGCACTTTGATTCACTCACGCAATGGTACGTCAGCTCGTGAAGTATGTCAAGCCTGGGAAGTATATAGCTATGAACGAGAGAGTCAACGCACGACCTTGCAACTACACATTTTTGTGCCATGTCTTGTTGTGCCATACTCAATGCATCTGATGAAGTCGACGATCGCTTCTCGGCAATTGACATGGAATTGCCGAAGTCACGATCATCGTCCCAAATGGCTGGCTTCTCTGTCTCTACATGTACCTGCAGTACCGCAAATCAACATCTGGCAAACACTGCCCATATCTCTTGTAGTCTTATCAGCATTGCATACTCTCATCGTTTAGCGGAAACAATGTCCAAGTTGTCCGAGCCCCTCAAGGCCTTCATCAACGCTGCCCACGCCCGACCGAACACCACGCCCGCCCCAAGACATATCGCCTCTGTGTACGAGAAGATTGCCAGGGATGCTGGGAGCAAGAAGGTTGGCATGCCTGCCTGGCTCACTGTGTCGGTGCGTTGTATACTCAAACTACTTTCTCCTCACTGCATATGTACTAACACTCCAGCAGACCGCCGCGACCATGACGATGAACTCACCACAATCCCTGCTGGAGCTGTACGGCTTGGCGACGTCTCCAAACTACAACAAAGGACACGACAACAAAGTCTGGACGGCGGAGTTGATGCGCGAAGTTGGGCTGAAGTGTATCGGTCTGAACGGTGTACGCAGAGTCGTCTAAACCACGATCCGTCGGGACTGGGACTAACCCCCCACGCCACAGGTCCCCCGAACAATCAACTCTCTAGGAGCCTTCTACAACGGTCTCCCCCAGGACGTCCAAACCGAACTCCAAAAACGCAAACCCCGAAGGTACCCTCCCGCCCCATCCCCATCACCCGATCGCCTTCCAAACCAAACTGACACCCCGCCACCCTCTCAGAAACCTAACCCCCCAAACCCTCCCCACAACCCTAACCCGCGGCCACACCCTCTGGGAAAGCATCTACCGCCCCTTCTCCTCAAAACTAACCTCCAAACTCGCGCAATCCCACCCCGACCTCCCCGTCTTCATCATCGAAGCCGAATACGGCGCCCTCTTCTCCGACCCCGCGTACCCCTCTCCCTCATTTAAGCCCCACGCCGACCCCAACACTCCCCCCAATATCGGCCGCGTCCTAATGTCCCTCCTCGCCGTCGCCGTCCTCCGCGCGCAAACGGGCGTGGGTCCGCAAGTGGTGAGCCACATGTTTGGACTACGCAAGGCGTTTGAGGACGGGACGGCGGCGGCGGAGGGGAGCGTGGAGGGCGGGGAGTGGTTGGCGGGGGACGAGGGGGGGATGTGGATGTTGGGGGTCGTGGATGAGATTGTGGAGGCTATTGGGGAGGGGCGGGGGACGAGTTTTGCTCCGGGAAATGGGGCGCCGAGGGCGAAGTTGTGATGGTATAGTTTTGTGTACATGTGCGTGTACTATGGGGTTTGTATATAGAGGTGGTATGTCCAAGGGTTGTTATCTGCAAGAGGGTTAGATTGTGTGTGGGCCTACTCCATCCTGCCCAGATTCTCCGCGACTTCGAACGTGGCACCGGTCTTTTGCTTGACTTCGTCGAGCTCGACGCCCGGTGCTAGCTCGATGAGGGTCAGACCGCCCTTCTTCCTGTCGACATCGAACACAGCCTGCAATTCATCAGTCAGCACAGTCTCGGCCTCATTATGGTGTGACAAGGACTCACCAAATCCGTAATAATCGTGCTCACAACCCTCGCCCCCGTCAACGGCAAAGTACAATGCTGCACAATCTTCGGCTTCCCGCTCTTATCCACATGATCGGTCAAAACCACAATTTTCGTCTCGTCCGGATTGGACACCAGATCCATCGCCCCGCCCATCCCCTTGAAAACCTTCCCGGGGATCATATAATTCGCCAAATCGCCATTGGCCCCCACCTGTAGCGCCCCAAGCATACTAACATCGATATGTCCACCACGGATCATACCGAAGGACTCGCTGCTATCGAACACAGAGGCGCCCGGCACGAGCGTGACGGTCTCCTTGCCCGCGTTGATGATATCGGCGTCGAGTTCCTCTTCCGTCGGGTAAGGGCCCATGCCTAGGATTCCGTTCTCGGACTGGATCCAGACGTTGGCGTCGGGGGGCAGGTACGAGGGGGCGAGCGTGGGCATGCCGACGCCGAGGTTGGCGTAGAAGCCCGGTTTCAGTTCCTTGGCGGCACGCTTGGCGATGCGGTTGCGGCGGGCGAGGGCGGGGTTGTTTTTGCCCTGTTCCTCGGGGTCTTCGTTGGAGCGGAGGGTTTTGACTTCGATGATCTTCTCCGCGGTCGCTTGCACGATGCGGTCGATGAAGACGCCGGGGAGGTCGATTTCGTGGGAATTCAGCTCGCCGACGGGGACGATGTGCTCGGCTTCTACGATGGAGATTTTGGCCGCTTTCGCCATGAGCGGGCCGAAGGATTGGGTCGTGTATCGGAATTGGCAGTTGCCGGCCTCGTCGACTTTGTGGGCTCGGAGGATGGCTACATCGCCGTGGATGGCGGTCTCCATGTTGTAGATGCGGCCGTCGAAGATGCGGGTTTCGCGAGCCACACCGGGCTCGATGACCTCGCCACCCTTTAGCCTCTGAGGGATCTGGCCGGATTGGATGAAGGTGTTGACTCCAGTCGGTGTGAAGAAAGCCTGTCGAATGTTAATCGCTCATCGTTCTCGTGTCACTCGTATACTACGTACCGGAATCCCTGCACCGCCACACCGCAGCTTCTCGGCCAAGGTACCTTGGGGTGTAAGTTCTATCGCGATCTCGCCGTTGAGATACTTCTTCTCCAGAGCCTTGTTGTTGCCCAGGAAGCTACAAATAGCTTTACTGACTTGGCCGCCGGTGATGAGTGGCGAAAGCCCACCGCCAATGGCCGTACCCGCATTATTCGATACAGCCGTTAGCGAGTGCAGACTCTCCGGGCCACGCTTCGCCAAGGCGCCGATGATGGTCTCTGCGGTTCCGCATAATCCAAAGCCGGCGCTGAGAATGGTCGACCCAGACTTGATGTCGGCCACGGCCTCGTCCACGGAGTCGAAGACCTTCCGTTGGCCTCGTACCTTTGTCGGGGCGCCACCAGGGGCTTCTCGAAAGAACGCTGTACTGATCCGGAATGATCGAGTTTGGCTGGTGTGCTGGTTCAGCCTCCATCCGGCTCGAGACGTCTGCGTGAACCGGATCTGCACCGCCGGCGCTCCAGCGAGCTTCGGTACGAAGGAACAGGCGAACTCCATGATGCTCGAATAGCCCAGCGCACCAGATACACTCGCAAATGCAATGGATGTTGAGAGAATGAAGACGGTCGAAACCTCACGGTCACTACAGTCGACTTGAGCATAGCCGGGGTCGATCAATTGCCGGCGCCCGGCATCGCGGAGTCGAACATCGGCAAGTTCGCCGCCAGGACCATCTTGTCTCCTCACTCCAACTACATTTATTCACTAACATGCGCAAAACTGCACGTGCCACAATCCCACAATGGATCCGTTCGTGTGAATGTTGAGCGTACCTGCCAAATGTGGCCTTCATCGGTGTGATACGTGCTGATGCCTAACACTACTTCCGTTTACGGCAAGCATGCGTCTGCTGCCTGAAGCTAGCCTCAGGTGGCAAGCGCCAACCACGAGGCTGAAGACATATAATACCACAACTTCACTTCAATGCCAACGTCACTGCTTCCCAGCTCCACTGCCATCTCACACTCTTCCACTTTTGACCTTCGTGGTACCACTACCGACCGGCTACTCACTGCGGCGGCTTGCATTGCAAACATGACGGCTACAACACTACCCGCCAAGCGCAAGAGAGCTCAGGTTTCATACCTCGATGATGGCGATGCAGAACTCGATGAGATGCTGGGTGTCGACGTTGCCACTGTTCCTGCCGACGACGATGACAGTGACGTGGACATGAGCTTCGGGAGTCACAAGGTACATCTTGACATTAACACCGCTGCCGATCGATACGCTAACCCTCCCACAGACTGCTCACGCCATCAAGAAACGTAAGGCCGTGAGTAGGGCCGTGAAGAAGGCCAAGGAGCCCGCGAAGCCGAAGAAGAATGAGAAGCCGTTTCCGTTCACGCTGCTGCCGGCCGAGCTCCGCGATCACATCTACGAGCTCGCTCTGACCGATGAGAACGGCCTCATACTCGTCTCAAAGACCAAAAAGTACCGCCGCACTGTCGGTCCAGGTGCCATCGTTGACCGAGAAAACCGCGGATGGTTCTACTCCCGCCGCCGTGCTCGCCACCGTGCGCTTATCCAGTCTCAATCCCAGCACAGCCAAAAAGCACCTGCTCGCGCCGTGCTCCTCCCCGCCCTTCTCGCCGTCAACAAGCAGATCCACGCCGAGGGCGTCAATTACCTGTACCAGCAGCCCATCGTCGTCGAGGACACGTACGCCTTGCACGGCTTCCTGGCCGCCATCGGCAGCAACCGCGCCCGCGTCACGGATCTCACGATCAAGGGCTGGGGCGACAGCCGCGGGGCACGCAAGATGATGAACTTTTGCAGCTTCACCCTCCTCGCCGACTGCACCAACCTCAAGAAGCTCTTCCTAGACTGCGCGATTGGCTGGAGGCGCCATCCAGAGGGCCTGGCGCGCCAGCTGTACCGCGATGGCGTCTACTTCTTCCAAGCCTACGGTGCTGCGAACGGATCCAAGGGGGCTGCGGTCGACATCCTCGAGCTCAACGATGAGAATCACGGGAAAGTTGAGCGCTGGGGCGCCGCCGCAGCCTCATCGTCGGAGGCGCAGAAGGAGGCGGAGAAGGACGAGCACAAAGAGAAGTGCCGAGCTGAATTGAAGAAATTGCTGGGGTGCCGTTGAGCGGGTAGTAACGGAACAAGGACGGCGAAGTCTGTTGTGATGCTTGCGTGCACTGAAATTGTCCGCTTTGCTTTACGAGAGACTGAGAGTTCGGGACGGAAATGCCGCAATGTTTGTGAATTGTGCCCATGCACACGAGATTTCTGCCAACGTGGCACGCACTGCGACTCAGCATGTATCTATCATATCTAGACCTGCACTCAACTCGCCATTCACTGCAAACAAAGCATCCGAGCCACATCCTTTTCCACAGATGTATGCGTGTGAGCTCAACGCAAAGTGTTGGGCCGGGCGTCACTCGTGCGGGGATGGCGAAGGCCACGACGCGGGTTGGTGTCGACGACGGTTGTTGCGCGGTCTTGGCTTGCGAGAAAGGGTGGTGCGGGAGAGACCGGGATGAGGTTTCCGCACATCGAGCTGGTCGATGGCAAAGATCAGTGAGTGGCTGAGGATATCCAAGGTAGTCTGCCCGCATGAAGGAGACAGCAGTCGGGTGAGCAGAGTTTGCGGACCAACGAGTCTTGACCAGCACTCCATTCTCACAAGTCGGAGAATCCTAGACTCATTCTATGCTTCCCATACCAAAACGCCATCCACATATGCATTCTACCCTCACAAAACGCCACATATCACACCTCAGCACCCCACCACCCCCCTCTACTTCTTCCTAACATCCTCGATCCCATCATTCCTAGTATAAACCTCCCACTCATCCCCCTCCTTCCCCCCACCCCCCTCCCCCTCCTTCTTATCAAAACTCCCCCGCCCCGCATACAACATCCCCACCTCCTCCCGCCCCTCCCCACCAATCCCCCTCCCGCCACCAGCCTCCATCTCCGTGCTCGTCGCCACGGGTTTGTTGCCCCGAAATCGCTTGCGCATGTCGATTTGGCCGCGCTTGCACTCGCCGTAGCCGTGGCGGAGCTGTAGGCATTGGGTCGGCAGGGTGGCAGAGAGGGGCGGGCGGAGGCAGTCGGCGGGCGTGTTGCGGTTTATGAGGACGCAGTCGGAGGATTGGAGGCAGAGGGCTAGGGCCGCGCCTGGAGGGAGTCAATTCAGTGGTAGAGTAGAGGCCGTCCTTCGGGGGGAGGATGGGCTTACGGATGTCTTTGCAGGATGCTGGCATGGTTGCGCCGGAGGGTGTGGTCCGGTTCCTCGGGTTGTTGGCGGGGTTTGAGTGATTGTGTTGTTGTTATCTGGACATTTTTGACAGAACTAGATCACACCGAGATGTACGTTCAATACTGATACGTCCAGCAGCCAACCTGGCATTCAGTGCATCGTCTCTGATCATCACCATCTTGAAGCTCTGACGACACGGCCCGCTCTGGGGCTCGGCCCGGTCTGTCACATGCCGAACAAGGGAACAATGACGGAATAACGGAATACCCCAGGAAATGCATGAGCAGACGCAATGCCATTGAGAGCTTCGTCTGCTTCCTCCCTCCCTCCCAATGGCTCGTGAGCCCACACCTACCTCCCCTACCTCACCACGACACCCACCACGCCCACCACCCCTATTCTCCGCGCCACGCCGCGACATGGCGCCTTTACCCTCCATCGCCTCGTCGAAGCTCACCGAGTACCTCTCCCTCACCCTATCCTTCGCCCTCCTCTTCCTGGAGAACATAGCCCGCTTCATCACCCTCCTCCTACCCACGCCCATCATCCGCTTCTGCTATCGTAGCAGCCGTACCCTCTTCAACGCCCTCTCCTCGCCCCTCAGCCGGAAAGCACGCAACAAGAAGAAGTCCGTCTCGAGTCCCATCGCCCACGCCCAGGACTTCGTGGAGCTCTGCAACCTCTTCGGCTACTATGCCGAAGAACACATCGTGCAGACGGGGGATGGCTACCTCCTCGGTCTCCACCGACTCGGCTGGAGGAAAGGCGAGGAAGATGTGCCCGTCAATGCGGGCCCGCACACAACCCAAAAGAAAGTCGTATACCTCCACCACGGCCTCCTCATGAACAGCGAAGTCTGGGTCTGTCTCACCGAAGCCCAGCGCTGCCTGCCCTTCGTCTTAGTCGAGCAAGGCTACGACGTCTGGCTCGGCAATAACCGAGGCAACAAGTACAGCAAGAAGAGCCTCCACCACTCCCCGACCGACACTGCCTTCTGGAACTTCAGCATGGATCAGTTCGCTTTCCATGATATTCCGGACAGCATCGCCTACATCCTCTCTACCACCTCGCAGGCCAGCCTTAGCTATATCGGTTTCAGTCAGGGCACCGCGCAAGCCTTCGCTACATTATCCATCCACCCGACCCTCAATGCGAAGATCGATGTCTTCGTCGCTCTCGCGCCCGCCATGGCCCCGCCGGGACTGGCTTCGGGCATTGTAGCCTCTCTGGTCAAGTCTAACCCATCCATCCTCGTAAGTGGACCCAGATTTGCAAACCTCGGCGCGCAAGACACATCTCTGTACCACCGCAAAGTCACGCGCTCTTGCACCAAAGTCATGACTACAAGCAAGCACATGGCGATCCAGAGAGCCGTGTGTCGCCCTGCATTCGTCCAAGACAATTGCTGACCCTTCGACCTGTCACCTCTAGTTCCTCGCCTTCGGCCGCCGCGCAGTCCTAGGCAGCGCAACAATGTGGCAAGCCCTCCTCTACCCCGCCCTCTTCGCCTGGTTCATAGACAAATGCCTTCTCTACCTCTTCAACTGGCGCACCGAAAACATCACCCCGCACCAGAAACTCGCCGCCTACCCGCACCTCTACTCCTTCACCAGCACGAAAAGCATAGTCCACTGGTTTCAGATCATCCGCCACGGAACATTCCAGATGTACGACGACGACGAGGTTACCACGGCGACCAACCCTTTTGCGCTGTTGGGTGGGAACGGGAGTCAGTATTACAAGGTGGCTAAGTTTCCGACAAGGAATATTAAGACGCCGATTGTGTTGGTCTATGGGGGTAGTGATAGCCTGGTGGATATCGAGCGGATGCTGAAAGAGCTGCCAAGACATACGGTGGCGAGGAAGATTCCGAAGTACGAGCATTTGGATTTGTTGTGGGCGGCGGACGTGGATGAGTTGGTCTTCCCGCATGTGTTGGAGGCGCTTGAGCAGTATGGCTCTACGCCAGAGAAGACGAGGGCGGCGAGTTTGGGATGGAGGCGGTCGGGGAGGAGGACACTAGATGGAGCAGCATGGGGGAGCCAGGGCAGTACGGCTGCCTCGCTACTGTCCGGTTATGAAGAAGATGAGGCTGTGGGCACGCATGCACGGCCGGCGCATAGCATGGCTGGAAGGGCAGTGAATGGTACATCTGGCTCTAGCCATAGGGGTAATGTAGCAGGTTTCGATTTTGGACTCGGAGACCGACCGAGTACGGCAGAGGAGGGCCTGGACGAGTCCGACGACGACGATGAAGACGACGACCATAACGGCGGGCCACAGCAGCACGCTCTTGCTTTCGCACCAGCACGGCACGACAGCCCGACTCCCAGCCGCCGGCGCGCCGGGGTCACATCTCCGCCGCCGCGAACAAGTAGCACGCGCGCCGTACGCTCCCCGTCTCTAGCCAGCGAATCGACCGTCAGGCAAGAATCGCATCAACATCATCAGCGCGGCGGAGAAGGCAACGGCAGTCCCTGGAGCGCCAAACACCGCGCCCTCCTTTCGCCTTCTCGTCTCCGCGCAGAGAAACGAGTCTCGCTGCTCTCGGCTTCGGACGATACGGCTACTGCGCTGCCGCTGGACTCGCCTACGTTGTCGAATGGGACGGGGAGTGTGGGCAGGCATCCGAGGCCGGAGGGGTGGTGGTCTTCTGGAGGTGACGAGGAGTCGGGGGAGGAGGAGAAAGAGAATAGGGGCTCGGGAGGGGGAGGGCTGCCTCTTACTGCGGGAGCGAAGGCGGGTGTCAGCGGTGGTGGTTCTGGCTCGGGCTCTGGTGCGAGGAAGAGGCGGCGGGATGTGGAGCCAGAGTGAGCCTCCAAATGAGGAGTTACGGGCCTAGTGAGGTGTGTGAAGACTTGCACTGCCTGGCGCCGCGCCCCACCCAACCGACACGACACGTTTACCTGCGATATCACGTCCACGTCCACGTCCACGTCTACGATTCGACGCCGTACCTATCTTTTGATGCTGGCGCATCATTCGGCGCCCGGAGTTCAAACGCCACCCGCCGGAATCGAAGAATCGCGGAACCTGGAATCGTTTTCCGGCCCGTCGTCTCCCGCACGACACGCGCACGACGGCGTGGTGCCCACACAAGTCCCAGCTCCTTCGCGCCCGCGGAATACGAGTGCAGAGTCTCCCGAGAAGCCCTCTTGCCGACGTGAAATTACCGAGCCGTGGCCGGTGGGACCCATCGAGGAGGGGCGCGGAGGGCATACAGGCTACACGTTAGACGGCCTCGAGGATCGGGACGGCCTGATGCCGATCTCCGCTGGCTGGTTCGAAGGTGGACCGGCGGCGCCTTTCTTAGGGTCGCGCGAGCTCTGTTATCAGCCGGCCTGGACCCGAACCTGGATGTGAACGCGAGAGAGAGGGGTGCACGTCGTGCAGCGTTGGAAGCCTTCATCTCTGGAGCCCTGGCTTCCAGCAGACGATAGAATGGAGCGTGTGCGACCGGGAGGTGCCAGCGAGCGGGCTGCGGTCGGCGCCGCCGAAGACGGACACTACAGGTACGCACATCGCCGTGGTGAGGCTGTCACGGCGAGTTCGCCGGGGACCGGGAAAGAGGTCGCGATGCATTGCAGGTGATCACCATATCTGCGAGCCTGCGCTACCGCCATGCCAGCGATGTTGCCGGTCGTGCACCAGCGCGAACGCCGCCGGTGACGCCTGCTATTAGACCTGAGCGAAGGAGATTGGTAGACTCGGCCGGGTCTACGAGACCACCATTTCGATGTGAAGATATATATCCTTACATAGCTCAATACTGGCTGACTGTATAACCCCCTCGTCCACCATGAATCATCCAGCAGTCCAGCAGTCCAGCAGATCGCTACTCGGCAGGCACGACACCTCACGCGCAGACCCACCCCTTGTACAGGAGCAGAGGGTTGGAGTATGTCGCAGCCCTACTATCCTCTTCCCTCATGTTCCCTCCCATTCCCTGCCATCCCCTATCATCGGTATCATGCTACAACTACGCTCTCCGTCGTCGTCCCGGGCGTTGCGGTGATCGTTCGTGGTCTCTTCTCTCGTGTTTGTTTATTTGTTGTACATGTATGCTTTGTTCGCAAGCGCTCTAAACGCAACACAGGCGGTGGACAATCGGGGAACAGGAGGAGGACGGTATTCGTCGAGACCGCCGCTGGTCGTGCACGACTCCCCGGTCGCTGTAGTGCGCCAGCGTGAAGAAAGCCTGCGGTATTGCCAATCAACACACATATCAACGTGTGGTCTGCGGACTGACCAGAGTGTGCTGTCATCACGGCGAGCCCGCAGTCTTTCCATGCTTAACCCTCAGCAACCACTTGTTCTTCCCCGGCCGCGTCTCAAAATGCGGCGCGATAGTCGACACGTCCTGCCCCCCAGCCACCATCGCACTGCGCATTTTATTCCGGTACGCGTCCACTACACCCAAAAGCAGTCAGCAAAGTCACCGCGTCCACGCGTCCACGCGTCCACGCGTCCAAGGATCCGGCAACACCTACAAGACCGCTGCAGAAACAGCGTCCGCCCATTGAACGTCCGTGCCTGCCCCCACGCCATCCGATACCCCAGCTCGTTCAACGCAACCTCCCTCGCCCTCCTCGACTTCGTCATCCGCGGCACCGACAAAACCACCCCCTCGCCCCCCTCCATCAACGGCACAGCCACGCTAGTCTTTCCCCTCGTGGGTGCCGTCCCGGACGCCCCCTCCACCCCCTCCACCCCCTCCACCTCCATATCATCCTCGTCGTCCTCCCACCGCCGGCTCCCAAGCGGCGCCCGCATCTGCCGCGGGAAGTAGGACCGCGGAAACACAGCGTTGGTGCGCAGATGCGAGTCGGGCATCTCGTCCATCTTGACCAGGTCGAGCATGGCGCGCACGCGGACGCGGGTCCCGCGCTGGGGGTCCTCGACGAGGATGAATTTGCGCTGTTTGGATTTGGGGAGGTCGCCGAAGAGGGCGCGGTGGCTGGCGTCGTCTTCGTCGGATTTGAGGGCGGTGGTGATGGGCGCGGAGGCGAGGGCCGAGACGTGCGAGTGCGAGGGGTCCATTACGTGGTGCAGGGATGGCATGGAGGAGGTGGCGCTGGAGGGGCCGGGAGGGGGTGGGTAGGGAGGGTAGAAGTTCTGGGTGTAGCGGGCCGAAGCTGGGGATTGGAGTTCGGACTGAGCGTGCGGCGGTGCTTGGTGGTGGTGCGCGGGCGCGTTGCCATCGTTGTTGTACTTGTAATCGTCGGCGGCTATGGCGAGTACACGATCCGTTAGCGCCGATCATGGTGGAAGATCAAAAGCAAGGGTGTATGGGAAGCGAGAAACAGGGGGCAGGCAGGAGCAATAAGCGAAGAATACAAAGATACAAGCAAGCAATGCTGGGTATACGCAAACACAACAGGTACTGTACACAGACGTACGACCTCCTCAACGCATCGCAGGTGGCGCCGCATCGTATATCCAAATGATTCGTGTGTGCTGGTACAAAAGGCGCTTCTACATGTGATGGAACATATTGCTGATGGCTTCACTGCCAACTTCGGGGTTGAGGTGCATCTGCGACGGCCCGGGTCCATAACCGGGTGCTCGGGGAGGCATACCTTGGGGTGGCACGCCTGCGGTCGAAGGACCTTGCGAACCAGGCAACGAGCCGGCTCCACTCGGTGTGGTTTGTGTGGCCTTTCGATTGGTAATCTTCGCCATCCTGCGCACTCTCCGGCTACGCAGTCGTGGATCTTGGTTGCTGTTGCGCCAGCTGTCAACCGCGCGCTGGATGAGGCCGCGCTTCTCCCGTAACATCGGGTTCAGTTGCGCGAGAGCCCAGCCGACGCCGTTACACTCGCTTTCGTAGTGCAGCCGGTTGCCCTTGTATGTGTCCTTGTTGCAGCATGCTCGAGGGTAGACGCAGTTGTTGGATTTGAACTCTTGGCTCAGCTCCTCCACGTTCACGGACTCCACGTCGCACCTCATCGTGTACTCCATCTTCACGCGATCGCGAGAGTACTCGAATAAGATCCATTGGACGCCATTGTGATCTTGCCGGACCACAAGCGGAGTAGTCGCCGGTATTGGTCCTGGTGCTGCCGTCGGGTTAGTGTGAAATTATCGCGGCCATGTCACTTGCACTTACCCGGGCCTGACGGTGTCTGCGGTGTTCCGTGAGGCGCACTCACCACCGAAGGCGGTCGGTGCAATGCAGATTGGGACGGCTTGGTATCAATCATCGGTGGTTGGGAATGACTAGGTTGGTGCTGTGGTTGCTGCGAGACGGCCTGTTGCTGACTTTGCGGGTGAGACATCATCATGCTAGGTGCCGAAGTCATGGACGAATAGTGTGGGGCTGAAGGATGCTGGGCGTATGGTGATTGTTGCGGCATGGGGTACTGATAGTACGTCTGCTGCATGGGCTGCATCTGATACAGCGGTCGGCCATGTACATCGTTCTGTGGCGAGTGGATCGATGCGGGCGAATTCGATTGCGGCGTGTGGTAACTTGACAGAGGAGGGTGAGGTGGCCGGGTGATCACCGCCTGAGTAGCCATCGTCTCGTTCGGCTCTGACACACCAGTCAGTCCCAGGCCGTAGAGCCGCCCACTCGACCGCATACTTCCGGAGGCAGTGTCACAAACGCTTTGGAGTTGAGGAGGCTCACCGGAGGAAGCGTAGCTCCCAGTCGCACTGTGTGCACTATATGGACTGGGATGGGCGCCGAAGAAGGTCGTTTCACCAGGATGATGCGGTGCGGAACCCTGTCCAGACCCGGGGTAAGGTGATTGATGCTGCTGCTGCGGGGGCAGACCGTGAGACGACGGGTGAATGAATCCTCCGTGCGATGTCGCCTGAAGACTTTGGGATGAGTGCGGTGATGGTGGGCGATGTTGTTGAAGTAAAGCAGCCGAACGGGGATATTGCAATGGCTGCGGTGGAGGGAGACCTTGTCCGAGGTGTGTTTGGTGATTCTGATGTGACGTGCGATTAGCGAAGACTTCCGGTTGGCCAGGTTTAAGAGACGCGACGAGAGATGTCGACTGTTTGTGTACACAGTCCGATTATCGCAGATCTGAGTGGTGCGGGAGAGGATAAAAAGTGTACCAGTCGCAGGGCAGTTGAAGATGACAAGGGGCAGGGAAGATGAAGTAAAACGGGCGAGGCAGAGCTGTCACCTGCACCGCCGAGGGGCACGGCGGGGAACGGACGATGCTCCACAGCAGTAGCATTCGGAGCTTGAGTTTTGCTGGTGCGAGGTGAACCGAAAACAAGACACTGCGGGAGCGGGAAGGTTGAAGGGTGAGGTGGAGAGGATGGTTTTGCACCACTTCATGTGCTTGGCGTGCTGGGTCAATCGATCGAACGATTAGAGAGAGGGAAGGTTTACCAAAGTGCGTTTCGCGTCGAACATGTCTGCGAATGGTGCTGTTGCGGGTGAAACTGCTGCCCTGGACATGGATGCTGCCGCGGTGAGTTGGAAAGGCGGCCGTGGGGGCCTGAGTATGCGATCGCAAAGCGTGGGTCGAAGTTGAGACGAGCAGTCGTCGTGTGGGCTCAGCGTACCATGCTCGAAGAGAGTCCGATCGGGTAGGCGGGTGGCGACGCGTGTGTTGTCAGAGGCTGGCCGCGGATGCTGTGCAGGCAGAAGGACGCAGATCGGTGCCGGGGTGCGCTGATGGGGTGTTGCTGGGGTGGAATTGAGTGGCAGTAGTAGCGGTTCGGCGCTGCAGAACGGTCGTGCAGGTGAGGATGACAGGGTTGCGAAGCGGTCGTCAAGGGGAGGCAACGGAGGTAGAAGTCCGGCCAGAAGGGGGTGCGGGGATTCTTATGCGCATATGCCCTTGCTATACGACGGATTCAAGGAGTCTGTCTGTTGGCGGTGTTGATCATGGAGAGGCCCATGAAATCATGATGAGTCCATGAGAGGCATTTCATATCAGTTGCCGGATGTGATGGCGGGATTGCGGGCGTCGGTTAGGCGGTGCTGGTGCAGGTGCAGGACGCTAGGCGCAACGTCTTTTGGTCCCAAACTTTGATGGATGATAAAGATGCCAGACCCTCTCAACTTGCTACGGCTATCGCATGACGAGACCGAAGGCATCTTCGTTACGCCTCGTGCGCCAGGGGGAGTTGTCCTGGTGCAAGTCATCTACCTGCCTACCTGATAGCCAGAGATGCGGTATATTATTTGCGCACGCCTCGGAACAGTCTCCACCAAATGGATGGACCTCGACATGAGATCGGGGTGTCACACTAGTCGAGGCACGGCAAATGAGGAGGCCGGCGAGCTGTCCGCTCTCACAATTCTCCATGAGAAGCAAGCACAAAGCAACGTCTGGATTACGATGTACGATCGCGCAGGACGATATTATCCGCGCCAACATCGCTCAGACCACCAAACTCGCCGCCTGTCACCTACACTGTGGAAGAACACCTCCTACCAAGTCCTACCACTCGATTGTTTGACGTATTCGTGACTCGCGAGTCGTGGCACAATCGCGACCACGCGAGCTCCCACTTGGCACCGCGGCCCTAGCAAGCCGCTGCTGCCCCGCATCAACGCCATCTAGGCCTAACGAACGACCAGTGCAACGGTCGCTAGGTGGCCCTCGAGGTTGAGATGCGAAACGTGGAAGTCTGTGGGGCTGATCTCCCTCAAACACAATCGAGCGTACTCTCAATCTCCACCAGATCCTCCCCATGATAATGATATGGCAAAGACTCGAGAAGCCCATCCAGTCAACCGCAGTCTGCAGGCCCGTCAGACGGTGACATCGCGACCTCTTTCTCAGCTATTGTGACCAGAACGCGACCGCTACTATCGGCGTGTGTCGCAGGAGACGTGGGTATCCATGCTGCGTGCGTGGGTATCGGACGCTAGAGGCCTCGCTTCCGGATCCTGAGGTGTCAGGATCTTGTGATAGGTCGCGCGCACTCTAGGTGGAGCATGAGTTTTGAGACGGCGGCGCCTGGTCTGTCTCACAAAAATCACGGCGACATGTCCGGAACCTGAAGGTGGTCCGGGTGCTTGGCAAATTGGCAGCGGAACTTGGACGCGAGAAGCTGACTCGAGGGCGGAAAGATCGGTGTCGAGGAGTCGAGGTTGTTGCGGAGAAACCCGACGGGGATCGGGGATAAACTCTGCCGGCCTCCGCAGATACGATGGAGTCCAACGTCCCCGCACCGTGAGAATGGCCGCAGAGAGCTTCAAGTCAATTTCCATGCCGTGGAAATAAGGTTGGCGTGTCTCAAACTTGACGTGTCGACGAAACAGCAATCAACAAACGTTCAATCGACAACGGCGATCAGCGCCACCTCCTTGGATCCTTGCTCGCGACCAGCATCAGCACGTGGCGGGGCAGGGCAAGCCCACCTGCCGGAAGCAGCGCCCCGGGCGTTTTATCCCAACTGCCGATTGAGCAAGTCGGCGAGGCAGCCCTGGGGGACACCACCCTCGCTCTGAGATCTCGCAAAAGCTTGTAGCCGGGTTAATAATAACGACAACCACGTGCAACAGTGCGACTGCCTGTCTCAGCGACAAAGGGCGCTGGCTGCAGGAACAGAGGCTGATCATGTAGTGAAGCACGTCCGTTTGCTCGTTTGCAAGGTTCAGCAGGATTCCAACGGCTGAACGGCGTTGCAGAACTCTCTACAGCCACTCGAAAAGCTTCCCCTCGCCGCTCGAGTCTATTGTGTTCGCCCGCGGGGCCAAATCATTGCCAAGTTGTGGACGGAGTACGAGAAATGTCAAGCCGGAAGTTGAAGCCAAGGGGAGAATCAGCACTGCATGCGAATCTCAAACAAGCCACCACCGCTGCTTCGAGCAGCTTGCGTTTTGGTGCGACGGCGGAAAGACAATGGCTTTGTGTCTAATGTCTCACAGGGCCTCAGTGACTGTACGACCATCCGACGAGCCTCGACATTTGACGTTGCGCAATAATGCTGAAATTCGCTACGGACGCGCGGTTACCCCGACGAAGAGGAGAGCTGCCACGCTCGTATGCTTCGGGTCCTAAAGCTTGCCACCGCGCAAGCGGGACGCTCCGTGGAAGCCGCGGCCATTACTGTGGACAAGGGGCACCGTGAAGTGAGCGCGAAGACCTTTCGGGAGCATAGGGCTTCAAGGCCAAAGACGTGTCCGAGGCCATGCAGCTCCAAGAGTTTCTCGCGGTCCTACTACCTTCGAGTTCAATCGTGGACTTGAGGAAGATCTGTCCAGGCCGTCCGTAGATGGAAGGAAGGCATATGGGAATCCTTCATTGATGCCATCCGCCCATGCACCCATGAATCCAGCGGGTCTTGTTCCCGAGAGCTCGCCTGGTCATGGAGCCGGGTCGGAGCTACAGCCCCTAGCAGTCCCGGAGTGACGAAGGCTCTGTCTCGAGGAGACACGGCTGTCCTTTCTCGGCGCCAGTGCTGCTCTCGCGTGACCAGTGCACCCACGGTAGCCAGATCGAAGCTTCACCGGTTCTCACATCCTAGGTCATGACAGAGTTCTCGCGCGTTGAGCCATCGAGAGGACGCCGTTACTGTATACTATGGCAACAGAGGAGTAGTTTCGTTACTCTCACCTGGCCCAGTCTCGAATCCACAGGACGGTCCCACCACGTCTCGCGAAGTCTTGGGCTTTCTCGTTGCTGTCCCAGGACTCATGTAGATGGCAACATCGGGCAACGCGGTTGAGCCTTGAATTTCGTTCTTCTGCATGCAAATTTGGTATGATACTTCACCTTAGTACGTTCGGGATGTAGCGTGTGTCGACCCTCGAAGGAGTCGTACACGACCGTACAACACAAAGTGTTTTGTGAAGTTGTGTTGGTGACTGCACATTGTGGCCGGCGCGCCATAAGTGCTGGTATGACAACGTCACGACATGCAACCGTTCACATTCGAGTCCTCGCCTACTCAAGCCAATGCTTCCCCTTCGACGGTTTTTACATCCCAATAAAGTCCAAAGATACGCTAGGCAATTGGGCAGAATGGCTACTCAAATGCCTAAGATCGACCGCATCTCGCCCTTGTCGGCCGATGAGGCGAAGTGGACTGAACTGCGAAAGATCGAGTAAGTCAAAGTACATAAAGCCACAGTGATGCCGATATACTAAGATCAATTCCTCAATCCAAGATGGACCGATCAGACCGGCCGGCAGCGAGTATGGGAAGCAGCAGCCCGCAAAACCCGCACCAAAGGCGGCGTAGACGCTGTGGCCATCGCGCCCATCCTACGGCACCCCAACAAGCCCCCGTCCACCATGATCATCCTCCAGTACCGCCCTCCAGTCGAAGCCATGTGCGTCGAGTTCCCAGCCGGCCTGATCGACGAGGGCGAGACTCCCGAGCAAGCCGCGGTCCGAGAGCTGAAGGAGGAAACCGGGTACGAGGGCAAGGTGAGCGAGGTCTCGCCGACGCTGTCGAATCAGCCGGGGTTGACGAATGCGAACCACCAGGTACTCGACTGCTCGCCTACGATTGTTGCGGACCCGGGTCTGACTACGGCCAATATGCAGGCAAGTTCCACTTATTGCGTTGACGTGGTGGCGGGGAGTCGTGGACTGACAGGCGGACAAGATGGTCACTATTGAGGTCAATCTCAAGGAGGGCGATGAGGAGCCGGAGCAGCATCTTGATGACGGCGAGCATATCGAGAGACGAGTCGTGCCGCTCAGCGAGCTGTACGACACACTGACAGGTACCTGCTCCCCACTTCTTCTCCCTATCTCCGAGCCCGCCCTGAGTCCATCACACGCAGCGCTGTCGAAAGAGAAGGACAAGATTGTAGATGCGCGGTAAGTTCCATCATCCCAAACCACCTTCCAAGCGTAGCACGATACTGACTGGATGCTAGGCTATACCATTGGGCTCTCGGCCTGCACTGGAGCCAACGCATCTTCCCCAACAAGGGCTGACTCGCGCGGTTGTGACCTGCAGACCTCTCGAAGCAAGGGTATGTGCCTGATATATATACGGCTTTCGTGGCTTATGGGTGGCACTGGGGTCGGAAGCTTGACATACTTTGAGCGGCAATGCTTGATGTGGCGACCGGGCTGCTTCGTAGCTCGTCTGTACAACACTACTGTGCCCCATGCCGTCGACACCAAAATCAGAGTCTCGCATTGATTCTCTTCGACGGAGAAGCATACTGTCATGACTCCTCGCTCATCTCACTCCTTGACCGGCATTCACATGTAATCCAATCTCCATTCAGCTCGCCAATGCAAGATAGCCCGAGCAAACTCCACCGTACTCCCGGAATCCCATTCGTCGCCATAGGCCCATGCCCTGCCGTCGCGTACAGTCATAGCGAACACATGATTCGTCAAGATCTCAGCCAACTCCATGGCCTCAAGCGTCGACCTGAGGCGCACGTCAGCCGAACCACATCCCCTCAAAGCACTCAGCCCACCTTACAGCTTACTCCCCAACCGAACTACACCGAATCGTCCCCTCAAAATGCCAATCCCGATCACTACTAACGAAACTCGGATGCCAACTGCCCCGCTCCCTCGCCCCAACCGCCCCCTCAAACAACTCCCCCATCGTAATCCCCCCCTCCCTCACCATCGCCGGCCTCGCAGACCTCTGATACCTCCGCGACAAATACAAATCCGCGCATGGGGGTTGACAGAGATACATCCGCCGCCACGACGCCTCGGGGTACGATACCGCGGGAACGCCGCAGTGGGGCAGCTGGTCGGCGGGGAACGAGACGCAGACGTCCCAGGACCAGTGCTCGCTGCCTCTGCGGCCGGTGGCGAATTCGGCGGGAGTGGGAGAGTCGTTGACGATGACGAGGGAGACGGTGGGGTAGTTGCCCGGGAAAGCGCGGAGGAGGAGACGGTTGTTTTCGGGTTTCGGGCCGGGGTAGCGGGTTGGGTGTTGGAGGCCGAAGGGTCCGGCGCGTTCGAGCCTCCAGTCGGGGCGAGGAAGAGGGCGCGTTGGAGGGTGGGGCTGTGGTTTATGGTGGAGCGGAAGGTGCGGGAGACTCGTTGGGAGAGGAGGAGGTCTTTTTGGCTGAGGTGGAGGAGGATGAGCTCTAGAAGTTCGGGGAGTTGTAGCACTTGGCTTGCTGGCGAGTCCATCGTAGACAATATCAAGGTGTGGGTGGTGTTGCTTGTCGGTCTCCTGGCCGGGGTCGCGGTAGCTCGATATGACGTGTGCTGGGGCAAGCGGAGCGGTACGGACGCTGGGAAGAAGCGCGAAGAGTTCAAGTGGAAGTAGGATCGCGCCTACCTACCTTATCAACCGCTGGCTCTACATGAGGTGTAGCTGTCCAGCTGCCCACGATTGGGGTCTCGACTGAGGTGACGCGCCACAATAATGGGTCACGCGCGTGATGGTTCCAGGTGCTCTACTATTGTCCCGAGGTCTGACCTGGGACCCACCCTGCCCAACCAGTAAATGCCATATCAGGAACTGTCTTCAGACAACTGACAGCTTCAGCAGTGAGAAGATCGCGATAATCGATCTCGACACGGAGCGCATGGAGATGGTAATACGGCCCTGAAATCCACACTTATGTGATCACATCGGGACATTGCATATGTTGCAGTCTATTGTTCATCGCATCAAAGCAACTGCGCTGGTAGACAATACACACATCGTCATCAACCCCAGAGCCGTGTTGCTAGAAGCCCGAGCCGTGATAGAAATCACAGACGGAATCCGCTGCCCAGTCTTTGACACGACTCCAGCCTGTGTCGTTACTGGACTAGTCCCTTCGCCCCACGGACCAAGACTGGATGCTTGCACCTTAGCCATCTCGCTCACATCTCCCGAGACGGTTGTCGCCGCCCACGGGATAAGAGCCTTGTCTTCCACCATACCATGAGGAGCAGCACTGATAGTATGCCCATCGATCGCTATGGCCGGTTCGCCGACGAACAGCCTCGTACCATCAAACGCCCGGTACCACATGAGCTGGCCACTTGGCAGAGGATCACGATCCGGCTGGTGAGGGTCAATATGGCCTCGACATCGGTCAGAGCCGAGGCTGGGGCAGTGGGCGAAGTGAGCGCTGCAGTTCCGGAGATTCCGCTGCCTGGCACGGGTCCATCAACCGATGTTGTACTCCCTGCCACCAGTAGCAGAAGCAGAGTCAGATACAATTTCGGTACCGCCGAGTGTAATGACTGCACGCAGCGTGCAGATCGTAGTGGACGGTGCCGTAGACGTGGTGGCCTGCATGCCGATGAGTGCACCGCGGGCCGGACTGATGCTTACAGCCTTGCTGTTGGTCGTCTGAGCAGCGCCTGGGTATACTGTTGCTGTCGTACCGCTACCTAGAAGAACTGCCAGCCTACGATGTGGTGGACGTGCGACCAATGACCATGCATACTGTGTCTTGGAATGAAGCGACGTGTAGTGCTATCGCAGGTGAGCTACAAGACATCTCGCTGCCTAGAACGACGTCTGTGCTGAAGACGGGCACAGTCTTCGATCGAGGTCCGCATTGGCCGTGAATGTGGCTTGGATTGCACCCGCCGTGTCATCAGTCCGCCCCAGGCCTGGCAGCCTGGGTATCGCGATTACCTGCTGTGGCTGCGTTCCCCGACGAGACTACGACATCGCGGTAACCATCCCCGGCCAGTGAGCGAATCTACGTCCATGATCGTGAACGCAAGAGAGCGGATGGGAGCAGGCAAGAGGGAGAAGTCGTGGAGCCCAGCTGTATCGGGATCTCCCCGAACCTCGGCCTCTGATTCGGGTCGCCGAACTCGGCTTCAACATTGTGCGACAGCTCGGCCATCCACTTGATATCTCTGCCGTCGTCAATGGTGTTCAGCGAGACAGTCTTTACGATCCGCAACAATGACATCCCTGCCATCACCACCGTTCATAGACGTTGCAGGCATCGCGAACTTCCGCGGCGTCGGCCAAGGCTATGTTGGTCCCGGCCTCCTCTACCGCTCCGCGGATCCCACCCGAGCGACGAAAGCCGGACTGGAGAAGATGAGCAAGGATCTAGGTAAGGTCGGTCACCTGTCGCCGAGCGCGTTCTTCGCAGGACGAATGCCAACGATGCGCCAGGTATAAGAGTCATCTACGACCTCCGATCGAAACCCGAAATCGAGCGTCTGGGCAAGGAATGGGAAGGCGAGGCAGTGGACGATCCGAATGTCTTCCAGAAGTATGGCATCACTCGTCAATGGATACCCGTGTTCGCAGAGCAAGACTATGGGCCTGAACAAGTCGGCCTGCGCTACAAGGAATACACTCGATCGGGCTCCGAGGGTTTCGTGAAAGCGTACCGCGATATCCTACTATCTGGTAAAGATGCATATGGCATTGTATTCCGCCATCTTGCGCAAGAGAAACCAACGCCGTGTCTCATCCATTGCACGGCGGGTAAGGACCGGACAGGAGTGCTAGTCGCCCTGCTCTTCCTGCACGCTGGCGCGCCGGTAGACGTGATCGCTGATGAGTATGCCCTGACCGATCTTGGGCTAGCGGAGAAGAAGCCGGAGTTCATCGAGCGGCTACTGCTCAATCCGGCTTTGGGCGGTAACAGGCAGGGGGTGGAGAATATGGTCAGCAGTAAGCGGGAGAACATGCTGGCGACGCTGGATATGATTCGGAAGGAATATGGATCTGCAGGGGAGTATATGAAGAAGCAGTGCGGGTTGAGCGATGCTGAAGTGCAGCGAGTACGGAAGAATATCATAGACGGTGCGCTGGAGAAGATGTGATGGGTTCGCCCAGGAGAGAGGTCAAGGCAAATCACAACCGTGCAACACCGGCGGCCAACCAGTCCCTCTCGTGAGGTACCCACCTCTCCGTGCAGATGGTGTGCTGAGCGGTGGACCTGTATTGAATACATGTAGATGTCGAGAATGCGTAGGCCGACCGTAAGAAACTGCGAGTCAGCGCCCATCTCACCATCCGACTGCGTTCAGGACGCTCGCCATGTAGTATGATTCCACTCCCTGCGTGATTCTTGTAAACCCCAGACTCGCAGATCTCAGTTCCCGATTTGGCGGCGCTGCCGTCCAACTGCATCCCACCAGGCTCGCGTGCGTCCAGACCACCTCGGGCTTCCTTCTGCGCCGCTGGGACGCAGAGCGCTAGAGCCGATAGCGTGGTGTAGTCAGCCGATCTTCTGCGTCGGGAAGCTGCTCTCATTCTCCGACGCTGATCCTTCGGAGAATCCGTCTCACTAGAAAGCTATGAGGAGGCAACGTACAACACACCAACATCGTCGGATTGTACGAGCACTGGAAGACCGCTGGCCCAAGCCAAGAGGTTGTGCGGTGGGAGGTGAGGAGGTGGAAGAAGCTGAATGGTGGTACCATATACTTTTCAACCTTGGCACCTCGTACTACTTCCGGGAATGCCACCTCAGGTGAGCCAGAAGAGGCGCAGCTTGGCTTTTCCGTCCAAACGTAAGCTTTCAAGCGTCGGATTTCTCTGGCTGAGGACGCATTGGCAGCACTGCTTTTAGCACCTGGAGACGCAATGGGTTTCCTCCTCAGTCCGGGCTGCATAGCCGGGCAGGTGTCCATGTACGCCGTAAGTGTCTTCATTTCCTTTCCTCATTCAAGATATACCAAGCACAGCGTAAAGCTTGGTAGCACAACAGGCGTCGAGGACCGTGGAGATCAAGTGAACTGTGCTGCCAAAATACACAGATTAACGAGGATATTGATTCGAGACTGGTGACTCCTCAAACGCCTCCAAGAATGCCGGACAGCCCGTACGACTGGCTGCCCAGTTACCCAAGCTCAGCATACGCAGGTAATGCAGGAACTCCTGGACCCAGACCACCAATATCGCCAATGAGCGCTGCCAACTCCGTCACATCACTACCACGCCCCGGATGGGCACCATCAGCACCGACTTCAGCGTATGGCTCCGTTTCGTCCGCGCCGTCACGGGATGTAGCTCACACCTATCGTCTATCCTCTTCGCCATACCAGCCACAACGTGTCCAGACGCCGACGAGAAGCGCACGGTACTCCGGATCCATCTCCAGCCGCGGAAGCTTCGGCGTCGCTCTCCTGGGCGAAATTATCGAACGATCGGAAATCGTGGAGCTGCCGGCACCCGGCAACGGGCAGTCTCTCAGCACAAAGGCGCTACGGGATCTGGACCAACAGCACCGCAGTCGGAGGCTGGCACCGATACGAGAACCCTATAACCTCTCGTACGGCGACCTCCCGCTTGGTCACGAGCCACCTGTTGAACCGAAAGTCCTCATCACGCCTGGCCATCGACCAGCGCATTCTTCGAGTTCGGGGACGACACTGGTGGATTCTCACTTCGACGCCGTCGAATTACCGGGGTCGCCACCTCCGGTTCACAGGCGAAGCATACCGCTTATGGAAGCGGTCAACTATAGGCTGTCAAGCTATAGTTCCTACAAGCACGAGGGCTTCGACGAGTACGACCTCCCTGTGGAGCTGGAGGGCGACGGGAGTACGGGCGTGTATGAGTTACCAACGCCGCATTCGTACAGCGTTCAGGCTGCGTCGACGACAGCTGGGACGGACGTAACTGCGGTCAAGACCCGGAGCGCGAGGAACTTCGGCCAGCGGTTAAAGCTCAGCCACTCCCTCGATGGGCGGAACACTGGAGAAAGGAAGTGGGGTTTTGGTCGCAGCATTAGTGAGGACCGCAGGAAATGGATCGTCATTGGTGTGATTAGTTTGTTGATCGTTTCCATTATTATTGCTGCCACGGTTGGCGGCGCTCTCGGTTAGGAGATGGTCTTGGTTGGTGTACATAAGGTGAGCCATCTCCACGTCACTTGGAGACGATCGCAATATGCTGAGACAGAATACCGCAGGACCAACTACTTGGGACGGGCTGCCCTGGGATACAGTCCTGAATGAAGCTTTGTATATCATCGGAGTTGTTTTGAAGGATGGGACAATGCGTGAACGGGAAACGCTCACGCTGCTGCGAGGCTCAAAGCCCGATGTTGCCATGAAGTAGCTATCTGTATGAACATGATGATGAGACGCTCTATAAGGTTCCCGATCCATGTTGTCAGTGCAGTCGAATGTGACGTCTCAAAGGGGATTTGCTTTCATGTTGGTTCTCGGCTTGCTTGGCGGAATTTCCATCCGCTCGGGCTTGCTCCGCACCCGCATCTCTCCATCAAAGCCCGCCCGCCCACGCCCGCCACTACGCCTCGATCACCGAGCACAATACCGATACCGAAGTCCATATCGGATATCATGGATGCCGAGAGCATCACCAAGACCGAAGGCGGCTCCGAGACCACGCCCAAAGACAAGAAGGACAAGCGGACGAGCCGGGCGTGCTTGACTTGTAGGACGCGGAAGTCGGCGTGCCATCTGTAAGTGCGAGTTCATACTCACCTACTTTTCTGTGTCACTCGACTTCAATCAGAGGCTCTTCTAGACCAGGGTGCGAAGACCATACCTGATTGGTACAAGTTCATAGCAGTATACTCCGGTCAAGATGCCGGATCGGGACGGTGCAGAGGTGAATCGATGCTGACTTTCAGTAACAAGCCTTACCATTGACGGCATCGTGCAAACCCCATGCGAAAGGTGTAAAAGTACAGGCCAGGAATGTGTGATTGGCAGCAACAACCGGGTGAGTCTGATCAGTACGCCCCTGCAATGAAAGAAGTAGAAGCTGATGCTCTTCGCTCTGGGCAGGGCGGAAAGCGCGAGCGTAAGAAACGCTCGGTAGACGATGCGGACCTCGGTCATGGACTGCCAATACCGCAGACTCCGAGACTTGAGGTCACTGGGGGTGATGGGTACGGTCACCCTAGTACGATCGATTCAAACAAGTTCTGACGCCAGTCACAGGAGCCCGGAGGACCGAACTGGATTCGACACGGTCTCCTCCGTTATATCGCCTCCCAATCCCGCCCTATTCATCGATCCCGCCTTGCGCGCTGACTTGAACCCACTCTTCAGCGGTCCAGGTGCGACAAGAGAGTCTTCGACGGGATCCGGCAATATCACGTTCAATGAGTTGCAAAACCCCAGCGATGCGCTCGGTATTCTTGCGCAGATTGCCAGCGACGGTGAAGCTGCGTACAGCAACCACCGGCACCTCGCGCACAGCATCAGCCAGAATACTCTCGACTACCCTCTCGTCGCCGATGGTCGACTGAGTCCATCCCGCATCGTAGGATTGCTACAGCGATACAAATACGTGTACCATCCTTACTTCCCGCTGGTACCCGCTGCAACTCTCGACTCGGCGAACCTGACGAGGACTGCGCGGGAAGAGAAGCATCTCCTTACTGCCATCCTTGTCATCGCGTCCCGGGACTTGACTGACGAACCGAATGTCTTCACCGCCTGTGCTGAACACATGCGCTCACTGGTGTCTTGTCTAGCCGCCGGAGGTCCTGGTAATATCGAGACGGTGGAGGCTCTGCTGCTGCTCGCCGAGTGGACGCCATACACTTCCAGAAGCGACGCGGGTCATGTCGGTCGTGGTGAGGAGGATCGCGAAGCCTGGATGCACGTTGGTACGGCCTTGCGGATTGGTTACTACCTGGGTCTGGACCGCTACTCGTTCGCTGTGCGTGGCGACGACATCAAGGATCCGCAGTGGCAGCGGAAGCGGCTGGTTTGGACGGCGTGTTACATCAGTGACCGACAAATCTCCATCCGTTTGGGCAGAGCTTTCTGGTCGAGAGGACCCGGTCCGCTGACTACGCTCCGAAAAGAAGACTTCCCGAGTCTGGCCGCCGCTACGCCGGGAGACGAAGACTTTGCAAGCATCTTCCAGGCCACGCTTGAGTTGACGCTTCTGTTCTCGAACGTGCACGATGTGCTGTACTCAAACCCAGGCAATAGTATGCGAAGCCATCTGAGCGGTGGGTACATCAAGTACATTGACGACTTCCGATCCGCCATTTACGGGTGGAAGTCCGTTTGGGGCACACTGACGTGCTCGCCCAATCTGAAGGCTACCCTCCTGATGAGCTACGACTATCTCCGCCTGTACACCAACGCTTTCGCATTCCACGCTACTCTGAAACGCGCCTTGGCTTCACAGGAGCAAAGCGGAGAGGGTCTAAAGCAGACACGAAATCCATCCGTGCCGCAGCGGGTATTCTACAACAATGTCGGCGCTGTCGGCGACGCTCGCTTCATCTACGAGGGCCTTGACGCAGCCAAGAGCATCCTGAGCATGTGCAACACGTTTGTCGACCCGGAGAAAGCGTTACGGTACATGCCCTTACGCTTCTACCTCTACTGCGTCTACAGCGCCGTCTTCCTCTACCGCGCCCGGTGCGCCGGCGTGCTCTCCGCCGACGAAGAGAACTCCGTCCGCCAAATGGTCACCGAGACCGTAGCTCGCCTAGAACGCTCCGGCATCGGATTCCAACACCCGGGAAGCAGGTACTCGCGCCTCCTCAGACTCCTGTGGGAGAAAGTGGACCGCAAAGAGCACAAACGCAGCCAGAGCACCGCCACGCTCACGAATCCCTATCGTCCTGGTGGAAGTGCTGGGCCTACGCCGGGCTCGAGCGCTTCGTCGGCGCCGGTGCGCGAGTCGCCTGCTATGACCGAGATGATGGGAGATTTCTCTTGGACGGATCTGGATGCTATTGGGAATTTTGCCGTCAATGGGAATAATCCGACGTTGGGGAATGAAGCTGAGTGGTGGTCGGGCTTCTTGCCTACTGACGGCAGCAATTTCTTGATGGACACGTTCCCGGGGATGGGCGACTGGGATTTGGGCGTGCAGTAGTGAGGTCGACCATACTCTCGACCGTCTTATGGATGAGTTTGTCTGAAGCATTGCTGGAATCCCACGGCGCGCTACCCACATGCATCCGGCGATACGCATCGGCAATAGCTTCCAGCAGCCGACAATTGCCGACACAGCAGCCACATCCTCCGAACAACGCAATCTTCCACAAACTTTCTACGGGATAGACATCTTACGCTACACACCATGGCTCCCTCTAGAGCAATATTGCTCATCGGCAAGATCACCCACGCCAGAAAAGAATGGGAGGCCCTCGCCTCGCAGGCAGAACTCAAGGTAAGCCCTCGCAGCCCACATTGACAGCTCCAGACACCCCGTCCTGACAAGACCCAACCACAGGAATACCCCTCCGGCTCCCGCCCCGACTTCCTCACCACCCTCCACTCCCCCGCCTACTCCACAATCCACGCCATCTACCGCTCCAACGACTCCACCTCCCTCACCGGCCCCTTCGACGCCGCCCTCATCACCGCCCTCCCCGCTTCCGTACGCTACATAACCCACAACGGCGCCGGCTACGACAACATCGACATCCCCGCCTGCACGGCGCGCGGGATTCAGGTCAGCAGCACGCCGATAGCGGTCGATGGCGCGACGGCGGACACGGCCATGTTCCTCATACTCGGGGCTCTGCGGAGGATCTCGCGGCCTATGGGGAGTTTGAGGCGGGGGGAGTGGAGGGGCAAGGGGTATGGGCTCGGGCACGATCCTAAGGATAAGGTGTTGGGAATATTGGGGATGGGCGGGATCGGGCAGGCGGTCGCGCACAGAGCTAGGGCGTTTGGGATGAGCATACAGTATCATAACCGGAATCGGCTTCCCGAGGACAAAGAGTTGGGAGCGCGGTATGTGTCTTTTGAAGAGCTGCTGAGGACTTCGGATGTGCTTAGTCTGAATCTGGCCCTGAACGCTTCGACACGCCATATCATCTCCACGCCCCAATTCGCCCTGATGAAACCCGGCGTCGTGGTCGTGAACACAGCCCGCGGCCCTATCATCGACGAAGCGGCGCTCGTGGCCGCGCTGGAGAGCGGCAAGGTGTTTTCGGCGGGTCTGGACGTTTTCGAGGACGAGCCGCGGATTCACGAGGGGTTGGTGGGGAATGCGGATGTGGTGTTGCTGCCGCATTTGGGCACCGCGACGTGGGAGACGCAGAGGGCGATGGAGGTTTTGGTGCTGGAGAATTTAAGGGGGGTGTTGGAGGGGAGGGGGTTGGTTACGAGGGTGCCGGAGCAGAGGGGGATGGAGGGGGGTGGGGAGAGGGCTGTACTGTGAGGGTGCAAGAGTTGGAGGGCGGTTGCACGCCGCTCCAGGAAAGCAGGAAAGACAAGTCATTCTCCCGCGGAAAATGACTAGATGAGTACGTGTAGAGATGGCGGCACGGAGTATTGTAGGGAGTTCATCGTGTTACGAGGTCTGCTCCGCCAATGAGACCCTATACCTAGAGAGACATCCTGAGCGGCATGCTCAATAATGCTTACACGATCTTCCACCACTGCAGTACCGCGTACAAGGTATTAGCGTCTCCTATGGGCGTCGAGCAGAAAGTTTGAGAGTCCTTGTAGGCTGCGAGGACCACCAACGGATCTGGGTTCAGCGTACGAGTACTTTACCCAACGCTGCCATTACTTTGCATTGGGCACATGCAGCTACCCTGCATTAGCCGGGAAAAGAATACCAGGTACATGTACTCTTCGCTGAATGAAATCCAAGATGATGCTCTGACTCTCGGACAGACAAATGGACTTGTGCGCCGTAGTGTATTGTACGCCGCCAAAGAGTTGCCCTCGCGGGTCGTAGTATCCGTCACACTCGGACGGCATTCCCGTAGGTCAAGATTCAACCTTGGTTCTGGCCACTCCTTGGCCTTCCAGTCTGTCCGCGTACCTAGTCAACCGCGTTCGTTCAAAGGGTTACGTCGGCCAAGCGAGACGGCTGTACGGGCACCGGCTACGTTGGGGAGCTGCCGGGCCTGCCTTGTCTAGGTGGAGCAGGTGGAAGTTATAAAGAGTAATGTACCCTCGGCATCACGAATGGCACAGGTGAGCTTCTGACGCGTCCGGCTCCAACCAACAACCCCGTGCAGTCCGGATGGAAGAAGGGCTTCCAGACGGGAGGTCGCTGCAGCAGCCTGCAGGATCGTACATATAGAGGCGTGATGGACTGCGCTTCTAGTGGACTGCATGTGAGACGTGGATGGGGAGGCCAATGGGATCGCGGCCAGTAGTTGCGTTTTCGACGCGGTTTGCCTTTGGATGTACTTGACGGATGGTGCGTCTGGTCTGCTATGGGGGCTTCCTTCGAGCATCAGCCAATCTGCTGTATGGCTCCCGATATGATCTCGTGGGTCCATCTCAACTCTCATGGTGCACATGAATCCATGAATATTGAGGAAGTGATGTCAATGATGAGTGAAGTGCTGGGTCGATGGTGGCTGTTGCTCTGCCAATGGGTAGCGAGACGCTAGAGCAAGCCCAGCCTCCTCCCGAAGTTCCCGCCGTCCCAAGATGGAAAGCGCGTCCCCACATCAGCTCCCAAGGTCGTCCCTTCCGTCGCGCTCTCCTCCTGCACTCTTACCTTACACCTGCATCACGCATCCTCCCCACCACACACCACACACCACCCACCACCCACCACCCACCACCCTCCACCACGACGACTACAAGAAGCACACCCACCCGCTGCATGCGCCGTTGAGTGCTGCTATACCTCGACCTCTTCCACCCGCCCGCTCCACTACTTGACTGCCTTCGTGTGGAGGTCTCAAGTGTATGAGCCCCACTCGCAACGCTGGGTAAGCAACACCTCCCCCCTACCACCACCACCACCACCACCTGTCCTTCAGCGCCGGCCCGCTAACACGACTGCGATATGGTCAGATTTCAACTGCCAGGTCCCAATCCCGTTCAGCGTCTTCCCGTCGTCATATAAAACCGAGCAGACCGCCGAGACCACCGAGGTCAAGACTAAGGAACGAATCACTGTCCAAGACGCTGGACGGGAAGGCCGAGATCAGTTTTCGCAAGCCCCTTCCCGTCGAGACGACCGCTACACGCGTCAGGACATCCGCATCACCGAGGAAGACCGATACCGGCAAGACTCAGGCCGCAACGAACGCGTGACGAGAGAAGAGGACATTCGCGTGCGCGAAGACGATCGTCCCCGAGAACGCCGCGACACCCGCATCGAAGTCGACAGAGAGCGAACGTGAGTACTCCCATTTCTTCACTCCATCCTCACCGCCATTTGCCGGCCTCAGGCTTTGTTGTGACCGTTTCACGCACGGAGCACCCCCCTTGTCCCTTGGCAAACACGCTTGTGGACGCCAAGTGGGTCTCAGTCGACCGAGCAACACTGCTGCCCAACTTTCTTCACATCCCTTCCCGGTCATCAATCTTTCATCCATCTTACCTGGGTCACCATCCCTGCCAACACTGCCCATCGCTGACATCGATGGCTTGACAGCTATCGTGAGCCCTACCAACGATACACCAACGCCCAGATCGACGTCCAAGACAACGTCCACGACCGCGAGTACACCCGTCACACTCCAGCTACCCAGATCGACGTCGACACCCGCATCGACACCGCTGAGCGAGACTTCCGTGACCGTACCACTCCCTTCACCGAGGAGTACAGAGCAGAGCGTGGTTGGCAAGACAAGAGCACCTACCCTCGCGACTACCCCGAAGCAGGCTTCGCCGAGCGTGAGCCCGTGACCTACGAAGAGCGTACCAGGATCACCGAAGAACGTACAGTTGACCCGCCCCGCGAAGGCGAGCGACACCGAGCTGATATGGGATACTACGACGAAGACGGGCACTATCACAGTTTCCGCCACGGTCTCCACCGCGCCGCCGACCGCGTCCTCTACGGCAAGCAAGACGAGCCCGAGCACCGCCACCACGAACACCGTCCCGAACGCGAGGAAGAAACCATAGTCGAAGACCGCGAAGTCACCATGGGCGCCCCCCGTTACAGCTCCGAGCGCGTCACCCGCGACTACCGCCGCGGCCCCCCCAACACTATCACCATCCCCTGCCACCACATCCGCATCGGCGATCTCCTGATTCTGCAGGGCCGCCCTTGCCAGGTCATCCGCATCACCACGTCCGCCCAGACGGGCCAGCACCGCTACCTGGGCGTCGACCTCTTCACCAAGCAGCTGCACGAGGAGAGCAGCTTCGTCAGCAACCCGAGCCCGTCGGTCGTGGTGCAGAACATGCTCGGCCCGGTCTTCAAGCAGTACCGCGTGCTGGATATCCGCGATGATGGGCGCGTGGTGGCGATGACGGAGACGGGGGATGTGAAGCAGGGTTTGCCCGTGCTGGATCAGTCGAATTTGCTTTCGAGGTTGGGAGATAGCTTTGCGAATGGGAGGGGTTCGGTGAGGGTGTTGGTTATCAGTGATGAGGGGAGGGAGTTGGCTGTGGATTACAAGGTGGTGCATGGGAGTCGTTTGTAGAGGGTGGCAAGCATGAAGGAGGAATGGAGGGAGGTGGTTGGGATGGAGGAGTAGGAGAGGAGAGTGAAAAGAGAGGGCGGAGGTGCGAGCGGGTTGAGTAGGGTATGTGACATATGGAGCTTAGATTGTGGATGATTGTGGAGAGAGAAAACATACTTGGCGTTCGTATACCTTACTCCCCCTTCGCCTCAACTCCGACGTGCCTTCCGCAATAATAGCCTGTCATACTGGCGAGGTTGGGCATAATCCACTTCCGATACTTTGTCCTACAAACGTAAGGTAAGGTAGGGGAGAACTCCAACAGCCTCAAACCCTGGAGAGGATACTCGCCATCCGGGGAGTTGTCCTCTGTCCGCTACACCCAGCTCCAAGAAGGTCTACCTCCCCAACGTTTGAAAGAAGCAGGTACATGTACCTATGTAACGTCTCGGCTACGCGCGCACCCGCCTCTCCCTCGATCGTGCGGAAGATCCCCCCCCCCCCCCACCGGCGGTACCTCACCACTACTGTATATGTAAGGCAGGCAGGCAGGCAGGCAGGCAGGCAGGGTCCAGGGCAGAAAGTAGATGGAGGGGTGGTGCGGCCGCGTAGCAGCCAGACAAATCCCCCGACTTTTGACCGATTCCCGGCTACAACAACGAGCCGATAAAATGAGGGGGCAATGGGTGAGGGAAGGAGGGAGGGAGGGAGGGAGGGAGGCCGCCGTGGCTGGGGTGGAGAAGGACGGGATTGGACTGACGGGACGGGGGGGGGGAGAGAGGGGGGATATTCGAAATGCTGCCTGCCTGCTTGCAGGGCTGGGCTGGGCTGGGCTGGGGGGTTCATTGTTATCGGTTAGCGAGCCAGCGCGCGAGATCGATGGAGTGGAATGGGTCCGTTTCACTTGCCGTTTTCAAGGGTGAGGTGGAAAAGGTCGACTGACGGCGAGGGCGAGTCCGAGAAACTTGCGGAGGAGGAGGTTGGGGGAGTAATGAGGGGGATGCGCGTGAGATCGATTGCTGCTCTGTGCTTGCGTGCTTGCTGCCCTACGCGGCCTCGACGCGCGGTTCTTCCGCCACCACAGGGCCAAAACAGACGGGGGAGACACAAAAAAGTCGCGCGTTTTACGCTCACCTACTCATGCCAACACGTAGACAGCCGCAGCGTGCCTGCTCGCGCAAAAGCCCAAAAGCCAATCTCATCTCATCTCATCTCATCTCTCTCTCACTCTCGTCGCCCCAACCCCCCACTCATCTGATACACCGCCTCCGCCTCCCTGGCCCCCTCCCGCCCCCCATCCCGCCTCCTCTCCCGATCCCGGATGAAATCCGCCTCACCCCCACCCCCATTCACCCCACTGAATCCTCCCCCGGCCCCGGCCACACTGCCCGCCAATCCCGCCGCAACCCCAGGTAGAGTTGAGGTGGGAGCAGCTACAGCAGGCGCCTCGAGCATCCTCACCGGTCGCTCCGCGTACTCGTCCTCGCTGTTGTCGTCGACGTACTCGTCGTTGTCGCGGCGGGCGGCGGCGCGGTCGCGGCGTTTGGCTGCTTTGCGGTCGAGGCGGTCGAGTTCGTAGCGTTCGTCTGCGGGGCAGGGGTGGCGGGTCAGTGGATGTGGGAGGAGATGGTGTGGGGGGTGTCGGATGCGGGAGGAGATGGGGAGGAAGTGCGAGAGGAAGGTCTTGGCAGTTTGGAGCATCCACGTGCGGTGCGCGAGGGGCTGGGGTCGGGGGATGTGGTGGCGTCGGCGGGGCTTGAGAGGGCGCCGTGGCGTGTCGTGGGTGGGAGGGTACTACGCCTCCGACCCGACGACAGCCGTGTGCGCGCTCTTGTAACTCGCCGTAAAAGCAGCGAGTCCAGAAAGAGTCTCCTCTAGTGACTTGTCCTCGCTCTCACGCACACCAGCGCCCTCGTCGTCGTCATAGGGTGTAGTAGAAGAAAATCGCCTACCTCTCAGCGCACTCGTCCGATCAGCCAATTTCTGAATCTCCTCCTTCGTGAGCACTCGCAGCACAATCACGCAGTCGAGGCGCTCTTCGAACCGCTCTTTAGCTTCCTCCAACGCCTCGGGGTTCACGAGCCGACGGTCGATTTTCGTCCAGCGGGCGCCGGGCGGGATGCCTTTACCGGTCGCCTAGCACACTCGTGTATTAGCATCTAAGATCATCTGAGAGGTGTGGGGTGATGTGGGATGCTAGACTTACATCCTTCAACGGCGCCACGCCCTCGCGAATCGTATTAGGATGATCCGGGAACTTCTGCGTAGGTCTCTTCAGAATCCCCTTCGGTTTCCGCTCTTCTTCCTCCGTCGGCGGGTCAACAATCCGCACGCGATTCTCCCTCTTGTCGCTGTAACTATTATCGATGATCTGCACCGGCTCGTTCGTCATCGGCTCGTCCAGAATACTGCGTTTACGCCGCAAAGCCTGGTTCTGCTGACCGGCAACCGACGACGCCGTGACCTCCGACGGCGTGTCTTCGAAGCTCCGTCGCAGGGCTGGCGGAGGTGGCTGCTCGTTGATCCCCGTGAGACCGATCCCGGCGTTGAGCTTTGGCTCTGCGAATTCGCGCTCCTCTTTCTCTCGCTGCCGCTGCTCGCGCTCCCGTCTGCGTCGTTCGCGGTCAGGGTCGGTGCTCTCTGTGCTACCTCGCTCCTCGGCACCCGGCACACGTCCAAGTTCGCGCTGAACCTGCTCCATGCGTCGGCGGTAGTCTTCATCGGCATCGTTGGGAGGGTAAGGCATCTCGACGTGCTTGTCCTCGTGCTCGCGCTCAATGTCGCGGTCTGCTTGCCACTCCTGTGGTCGCGTTGCCTCGCGTTCCCGTTCACGAGGTCGCTCAACGACTGGGGGCGCAGGCTTTGGGAGCTCGGGTTGCCGCTCAAAAGCAAAGCCCAGACCTCTATCGGCGTCGCGATAGCGGTCCTCGCGCGGTTCGCGATCAAACGGCGCACCGCTACCATCGCTGTGCGAGCCTTCTGGTCGGCGGTCCCGGCGCTCACGGTCATCTTTCCGGGGAGGCTCTTCTTGCCTCTTACGGTCGCCATCCCTTTCACGATCTCGCTCCCGTTCGCGCTCCTTCTTCCTTTCCCGATCGCTGTCTCGGTCACGGTCACGGTCACGCTCGCGATCATCACCCTTGTCTTTGTTGAAGACTTTGTTGAGGCCAAAGGCGGCTGCGCCCGCTGCCAAGCCACCAGTCGCAGCTTGCGTCAGGGAAGGCCCATTCTCACCGTTCTCTTTGCGGGAGCCCCGATCTCGGTCACGGTCACGGTCCCGGTCTCTATCTTGGTCACGATCGCGGTCCGTGTCTCGGCGATGATGATGCCTCTCGCGGTCCTTTTCACGTTCCGGCTCACGGTCTGCCACGCGCGGCCTGTCACGGTCACGCTCCGGCTCACGCTCCATCATGCGTTGCCTTTCACGTTCCCGTTCGGTCTCTCGCTCTGTAGCACGATCGCGCTCCTTTCTCTCGCGGTCGTAGTCGCGATCATAGTCTCGGTCGTACGCTCGCTCATCATCGCGCTTCCTGTCACGCTCCCTCTCACGCTCATACTGCCTATCGCGCTCCTCTGCCTGCAGACGAGCTGTCTCACGGTCTTTTCTCTCCTGCTCAATCCTCCGCTCCTCGTGATACGAAACCTCAGGTGCGGTGTCTCTCTGATGGGGCTCGGCGTACCCTAAGCCGGAGTCACGGTACGCTTGGCGGTCCTTCATACTTTCATCGCTACCGCGATCGTCACGAGCATATCGGTCTTGGCTCTCGCTTCTGATGCCAAAGCCTCGTGTGGGTACACTCGGATCCGCGCGGCGAAGTTGACTGTCGTTCGGTCGCCGTGTCACGCTTTCCCGCCGCTCACGACGAGTGTCGCGTTCGCGGTCATACTCGGCATAGCGCTCCACAGGCCGGTCATTGTGTAAGGCCTGCGAGCGACCTTCCCTCGAGCTCGTCCTTGGGGGGACGATGTACGGCTCTCGAGGGTCAATGTACGGCGCGGCAACTGGCTCCACGAATCGGCTTCTAATCGGAGACTGAGCCACGTTGCGTTGCGGGCCATCACGCACACTTGTTGTGCGCCCAACCCTGTTGATAGCCTCCCAGCCTCGTGTGCTGGGTGGCGGACCGACGTCCTTGGCAGAAGTCCGAGGATCGTATGAGGTGTCCAGCATACTGACCGGCCTGTCCCGGCTGGCCCCGCGATCCACACTACCTCGTCGCGGCCTCGGACCTTCCGGTCGCCACTTCGGCTCAGTGGTGGCGTACATGGTCGCAGCATCCGTGTAAGAGTACACGTCCTTGTCGTCCACACTGGCGTCTCGCGCTGTGCTGCGGCCGCTTGGGTGGTAGTCTCTGCGGCCTCGGTCTCTGTCTTTGCCTGACGTCAAGTACCCACCACGTTCGACGCTCTCCCTTCTCCGATGATGCCTCTCTCTTCCAGCCGGAGCATCAATGTCCGCGACCAGCTTGGCGTCACCATCCGTGTTCACGCTGTATATCTTCTTGTGCTCCATCTTACGAGGCTCTTTGGAGACAGCCGGCGTGACGTAGTAGTCCTTATCTCGAGTACCTTTCAATGGACTGCTCGGCCGTCCGTTGTCCTGCACCACCGTCGGCCTGCTGCGGCTCGGCAGCTGCGTGACGACAGGCGCCGATGCTCGCTGGTTGTCTACGAGCGAAGAGCGCCGCGGCCTGCCAGTGCTGGTGCCATATTGTCCGGAATAGATGCCGCCACGTGGTGGCTCTCGCGCACTACCCGGCTGCTCGGTGATGTAGGTCTCGCTAGACAACGGTATAACACCGGAGCTCGTCCGCGGTGAAGCGTATGAGTTATGCCGAGCTTGAGCGTAGTAGGGATCGATGAAGGTGTCGGAGGCTCTGCCCGGGTTCTGAATGCGCCGGCTTCCCGGGGAGGTGGCGCGATGGTACGACATGGTGGGATGGCGAGTGTTTGCAGAATCTGGTCGGAGAGGAGGCGGTTTTGCGATTTACCGGTCGTTGACGGGTCTACTATCGTCGAGTCAGTAAACGATGGCTTGGCTGTCAGTGCTGCCGTGTAACGAGGCTGCCCGTCAAGGGGTGGGCCGCAGTTGTTCGCAGGACGCCGTGCGACTGTATACCATTGCTCCTCCCAACGCGGCTGACAAGCGCGCACTCTTGAAGCCCAACATGCTCGCTTATGGGATCTGCGTTCGGGTAGTGAGGGCGTCGGCTTACCTAGTGCGCAGATTGATGCCTGACGAGTACCGGGGCAGCCCTGGTCCGTTCCCCTCCCAAACGGGCGTTGGTGGGGATGGCAGACGAAGGCGAGTCTCGGCAGCCTTTATCGCAACGGATGACTCGTCGCGGTGGGTGTCGAGGCCGGTTGTGAGTGATGGTCGGCGTCGGGGAGGATGAGGTGGGTGGTGCGCCCTACGTCAGGACGAACCCCTCGATCGCGTGCGGGTGTGATCGTGGTGGCCCTGCCAAACTCGCTGGGCGATGTTTCATACCAAGTCTTCTTTTAGACTTTGCGATGTGAGTGCGGAGGGTTGTTTTTGGGGGTGGAGAGGGAGGAAGATGAATGAGGGACTACTGCACGACGCCCTCCTCTAGCTCATCAGTCATGTGGGTTGTGAATGGGCAGATGCAGGATGTTGTGCGTGGAGCGCTTCCCGTCCGTCATGTTCCCATCGCCAACGAGCCTGCCGCGCCTGCCGACTGGACTGCCCGGTGTCCGCCGCACCGCCGCCCCGCGCCGCCCACCTCCCGGCATCATCGTTCAATTCAATTCCGTTTGCATCAGATTCATCCCTTGCTGCACGCTGACGTGGATAGCCGTGGGGGGAGAGTGTACCATTGGTGGGATTGAGACGGGAAAGGCTCGAGCCGGCTATCTCCACGTGAGCGGCTCCCGATAAGGTCTCAAACCCATGACAAGCACATGACCATCGACCAAACTCCCACACGCGGCGACGTGTACAACGTCTTGAAACTGTTTCGAAGCGGTGGCGAGGGCGTAGCACAATGCTTCCTTGGACGAAGACAACGGCCGCGAGGCACTTCATGACAGTCAGGTTGGTCTCCACCAACACATGACGATGCCATGCACCACCCAGACCTGGAGACCATGGTTCGGATGTCCACTCGGCAGGCACCTCAAGCATCGTCGATTATCAGTCAGGGTCGTGAGGATGATAGCACTTCCAACAATGATCTGGCATGCATGGTAGGTCTGCGGCCTTTGACCCAAATGCTACAAGGCCGACATTGTCTCCGTATCGACCCCAAGCGCCCGGCCCTCACCACTCGGACGTCTTCAATCCCCAGCACCACTACATGTACACTCATGGCCAAAGTATGTCGGCGAGCTTTGTACAGTCGCTGCCGTCCTACCCACCTTATCAAACAGCTCCAGTCGATCCCATGGGGACGCCAAGCTGCACCTGCCTATCTGGTATAACCCATGTGCCAACACTGAGCCTTATCTATCGACATTTCTGTCGTCATGGCATCGATGAAACGGCCGACTCCAGCACATGGCAATTGGCGGCGGGCAACGATATATGCGTGCATAGGTACTGTATACAGTGCATCGGCGGTCGAGGATGACTAGCGGTGCCAATCACACTTGATATACAAGACTTCGGTGGCCCGGGAGACCGCTGTGGAACTTCAGATAGATTCAACAACCCTTCATCGGCCTTGTTGACGCTCCTGTTTCCCAGCACCGCGCAGTGGTACGAGCTCCATTCTCCTCCAAGTCAGCCATACCATGTCTACAGGCGGTGGCCTCGAGGTCTTGCCGAGTGGCGTAGGCTATGGTATCGTAATCGGCATCGGCGGCGTCTTCGCTGTGCTCATGTTGGGCATCACGTGGCTTCAGAATCGCTACGTGGGTGGCAACAGAATCCGCGATACTTGATGAATCAATGCTGACCATGGTCCCAGACCCGTTTCTCGACGAAGCAAGCAGAAGAATTCAATACCGCCTCGAGATCCGTCAAGCCCGGCCTCATCGCTGCCGGTATCGTCTCGTGTACGTTACTCCCTTGCCGAACCGCACTCGATACACTACCGTCGGCTGACAAGCCCAACCAGCCTGGACATGGAGCGCCACTCTCCTAACCAGTTCCACGTTCGCGTACTCGTACGGAGTCTGCGGACCCATGTGGTACGGAGCAATGGGCACCTTCCAAATCCTCCTCTTCGCCCTCATCGCCATCAAAATCAAAGCCAACGCCCCCGGCGCGTAAGCCACCCCACCCCCCTACCCCCTCCCACTCCTCGCAACCGGCATCTCAGCTGACCCTCCCTCTCCCCCCCACCCACAGCCACACCTTCCCCGAAATCGTCCTAGCCCGCCACGGCAAAGTCGCCCACCTCACCTACCTCTTCAACGGCCTCGCGACCAACATGCTCGTCGGCGCCTGCCTCGTCCTCGGCGGCTCGCAAGTCGTCGCCGCGCTGACGGGCATGTCGGTCTACGCCGCCTGCTTCCTCATCCCCATCGTGGTCGGGGCGTACGTCATAGCCGGCGGCCTGCGATCGACGTTCATTGCGGATTACGTGCACACGGTGGTGCTGTTTGTGGCGATTTTCGTGTTTGGGTTCTTGATGTATGCTACGAGTGATCTTGTGGGGTCGCCGGGGAGGCTATATGAGTTGCTGCTCGAGGCCTCGAGGACGATGCCGATTCCGGGGAATGTGGATGAGTCGTACCTTTCTTTTCGGTCGGTGGATGGGTTGGTGTTTGCGATTGATTTGTTCGCTGCGGGGTTCTCTACCGTGTGTAAGTACATCGATGGATTCTATCCACTGACGAGTGTCGGAGACAGCTGCTAATCCTGCCACCTGTAGGGCTGGATCAGGCCTACTGGCAACGTGCCATCGCCTCGAAGCCGGAGACCAGCGTCCGCGCCTACCTTCTGGGTGGCGTGGCGTGGTATGGTATACCATTTGGATTGTAAGACTCTCGAGTGTACCCTCGAGTGTCATATCTAGACGCTGATACTCTTCGTAGCGCGACTGCAATGGGTCTTGGTTGTGCTGCGTTGACGGGGAATACGCGCTTCCCGACTTTCCCGAATCCACTGTCGGCAGAGCAGAATGCCGCGGGCTTGTCGTCGCCGGCTACGGCTATCACTCTGCTTGGGACAGGAGGCGCGGTGCTTATGTTGGTCCTTCTGTTCATGGCGGTCACTTCGTCGACATCGGCTGAGGTAAGTCACTTGGTTGCCCATGATCCAATCTACCGAAGCAATGAATCCCAGCCACCTGCCCGAAGAAAACGGAGCCCGCGAAAGTGATGAAACAGCTGACACATACGTCAACAGCTGATCGCAGTCTCCTCGCTACTCACCTTCGACGTCTACAAGACCTACATCAAACCCGACGCACCCTCTTCCCAGCTAGTCCGTATCTCGCACTACGGCATCATACTATACGCCCTGGTCCTGGCAGCCTTTTGCAGCATACTCAACGCCGTAGGTCTGAACCTCACCTGGCTCCTAACAATCCTCGCCATCATCGTCGGCGGCGCCTCCATCCCCGTCGGTCTCATCCTCCTCTGGAAACGCATGTCCACCGTCGCGGCCGTCGCCTCACCCTGGATCGGTCTCGTATGCGGCCTCATCGCCTGGTTCGTCACTACCTGGAAGCGGTCTGGCTCCATCACAGTCACGACATCGGGCAACACCATCAACGCCGTAGCCGGCAACGTCACCTCCTGGGGCGTCGGCCTCATCATGGCCGTCGTGCTCTCCTTGGCCTTCCCCGCCAAATACTCCAGCACAGACGCCCGCCACATTGCGCGCAGCAATAAAATCCAGGGCATCTCCGTCCACCCCTCCGCCACCGGGACCCCAGCAGAAGCAAGCGGTACCCCCAACTCCCCCGCCGACAAAGACGGAGAAAAACCCACCTCCTCCCCAGCAACGGAGGAGCCCCGCCCAGCCCCCGAACCCGAAGCCCCCATCCCCACCGGGAACGAAATCGTCGACTTCCTCGAAGCCCAAACCATGCAACCCATGGACCCCGCCGAAGTAGCCAAAGCCGAACGCCTCGCCATCGCCGCGAACCTGGTCTTCTTCTGCTTCGCCATTATCCTCGTCCCCTTCACGCTGTTCGGGACGAGGTATATATACGGGCCGAGGTTTTTCACCGGGTGGGTGGTGGTGAGTTTTCTTTGGGTGTGGACTAGTATGACGATCTGTGTGATTTATCCTGTGGTGGAGAGTACGGGGGCGTTGGGGGAGGTGGCGAGGGGGTTGTGGGGGGATTTGCGGGTGCTGGTTGGGGGAAGGAAAGGGAGGGTGGGGGAGGAAGGGGAGGGGAGTGCTTAGAGTGGATGTTTGTGGTCGAGAGACTGAAACGCGGAAGTTAGACCATCGCTTACTCGTGCACGCCGAGGACTTGCTACCACCGATTCTCATCAACGTCTCTCTTCCGATCGATACAGTCTCCAAACTGCATATTGCCCACGCCAAGCTTAAGAAGAACAATCTCAGCCTCATCCCACGGCACCCTCACGCAATCATACAGCCTTGCACTCTCCTCCCCACTGCCCTTGCAGTCATCATGATACCTCTGGACGCTAAGCACACACGTCTCATCCCCCATCGCCCGCTCACCAACCACGAAAAACATCGTCTGATCCTCTACCTCAGTCCCATGATCAAGTCGTTGATCAGTATCAAAGCCCTCAGCCTCGTCGAGCCTCGCGCCAGCCCAACCGTTATCGAGGCTTAGGGGTACAGGTGGCGATGTTGCTTTCGCCAGTGCGTGGTTGTCGTCGATGGTTTCTAGATGTAGGTTCAGCTTGGACTTGCGGAAGACGAGGTGGAAACTTTCTTCGGGTTCGTGTTGTTTGCGTTAGAGGAGAAGGTGGTTTAGTTTGGTAGGGGTGGGGGTGTCGGGGGCTGTGAGAGGAAGAAGAGGCTCATTGTCATCTTGGGGGTGATGTGGACGAGTGGACGAAGGTTCTACCCTCGGAGTTTGCCTTCTCGAACGCGATCAGTCGCTGTTCAAGCATATGGGGACTCTTTCCCATTATTGATGATGGATGGTTCTACATGTACAAAGTGAGATTGAAGCGAAGCCTCAATTCACACGTCTGACAGCTCGGGCGGCGGGGCGGTCAGAGCTCCGTCGTTGCCGAGGTCGGAAGGCACGCTATTACCTTCGTAGCATACCCTCAACAGCTCATCCTATCTTGACCTCATCCTGAGATCGTGTAGATATTCTTGAAAGCAGTAGGTACTTACTGTCTCGACAGGACGATGGATATCTGCACGATGGTGCCAGCGAGGTCGGAACGCCCAAAGCTGCTCACCCTTCCGGCAGAGATACGCATTCGGATACTGGAGTACGTCTTCGCCGATAACACTCTGGACAACGGCTTGCGGATCCACGATGCTACTGGCGAAGTCGTCGTCGACGAGCGCTATCGTACCGCCGCTTTGCTCCAGCCATTGTCCATCTGCCAACAATTCCACGCCGACGGTGTCTTACTCGCATTCACCCGCACGACCTTCGTAGCAAACAGCCTCTTCGTGGCCAACATCATCCCGGAACGACTCTCGATGCTACACGAGAAGCAGACCGAGTCTATACGCTCCGTCTCGTTCGTAGCCGACGCACGACATTTCCGCAAACTCGTCGACTGGGGCGAGCACGCTTTCGGCTTACCGGCTCTCAAGCTCGACACGCTCACCATTGTGCTCCATCGCTCGAGCTTCTGGCATTATTTGTTCGACTTCACGACCGGCATCGCGAGACTCCTTCGCCATCTAAAGGCGGTCCGACGTCTCGTGTTCGTTCGCAATCGCGCACTTGTCAAAGGGAGCTTCAAGGCCTGGTGCAACCGGCTTATCGGACTTATGATGAAGTTTGACCATCAGGGCAGGTACGACAAGACTCCTGCGGAACTGGAAAGCGTGTGGTGGACGTGGGCTTTCGACGATACGGCGCAGAGCTTCAGTCTCGAAGCGAAGCCGACGAAGGATATGGTTGACGAAGAAACGTACATGCAGCAGATATTGCCTTTGATGGAAGGATTGAGGGATAGTATAGAGAGTGAGGAGTGGAACCCGGATCCAAGGAGTAGGAACGGAGCCTAGTAGTCTACGTCATCTATGGGGGAAACATAATACGATTCACTTGATCACTTCAATGCAGCATTCCACTGCTCGCCACCTTCTCGACATACTTGGCATATCGGGGAGCACTCTTCCTCCTCAGCTCCTTCCCATACTTGACCAGGATCAAGAAGGTCGCACACTGGGCCATGCCTACGAAGGCCGCCAAAATGAAAGCACTCTGCAGTCCCATGTCGGTCACCCACGGCGTCAGGCCGTAGCCAACTGCGAAGCTCATTGTGTTCCTAATCAAAATGACCGTCACCATCGCCTCGCCGGAGAGGTCCTTATAGCTGTCGATGCAGTACGAGACGCTGAGTTGCAAGCCGATAGTGTTCGTAAGAGCGATGATTCCCATGGCAAAGATCTCCCCAAACCACTGGATGGCATGGGCGGCACCCACTCCCCAGAGGATGAGACCGAATGGAATCAACAGGAGCGACGGGAGGAAGAGCCACAGCCTGTGCTCCGCTTCCAGTACGCCGTTGTTACGTCTTGCCATATTGAGGACTATGCGGTCGCCGATCCAACCAGTGTATATGCTGCCGATGGCGACGCCAACAAGTGGAGAAAGGTACGAGAGGCCCACAGCCCAGGCCGGAAAGTTGTAGGGCTCGCCTCCGAGGATCAGCGAAGCGGTTCTGCGAAGAGTCAGTCATCTGCGCGAGTGAATTTGGGGCATCGTGAGATAAGTACCCGTTCAGGACGTTGAACCAACACAGATTGCTACCATACGAGAAGCCGGCATAGGCAATCACAGGGAAGGTCAGGAACTTCAGTGGTCTCGTAACGAAGCCTCCGAGTTGGTTCGGTTTGCGGATATCAGCCTCTTGCCACAGCTTGAGCTTGTCGAAGTACGTCTTCGGCCGCACCGTGTTCTCTGGCAAGGGCTCCACAGCCTCAACGTCAGGGCTTGCCGGTGTTCTCTTCTCGTCGTCTCCAGCGACGGATGCAGGAAGCGAGCTGGCTTGCGTCTCGCTCGCAAGGCCAACGATGGGAGCGCGATTAAAATTCGTTTCCTCCATGAAGAAGAACAGGAAGACGAATCCGATTGCGCAGAAGATGGCACACCAGTATAGTACCCACTTCCATCCCTGTCCATCTGCGATGAAGCCCGCGAAGACAGGCGCCACGAAGTTGCTGCCAGCGAGTAGCAGCGCGTACAAGGCGATATATGCGCCACGCTCATGCTGGAAGTATCTGGGATCACGGTCAGCAAGTCGCTACATGTTTAGATCACGATGCAGCGGCACTCACATGTCCGTCACGGAGATCTCACACAAACTCTCGATCGGAGCCCCGAAGAATCCCTGCAGGACTTTGTTGGCGATCCACTGCCCATTGCTCGTCGTATACGGAGCCCAGACTTGGATCCCCAATGTCGCCAGAATACTTATCAGGTACACCGGGCGTTTACCATACTGCAAAGCCAACGGTTGCCAGAACAGACATCCCCATCCGAAGGCAAGGAACATGTACCCAGTCCCAGCGTTCAGGTCTGCGAGCGTCAAGCCCGTGGAGTCCGAGATGGGGACGAGGACCGAGTAAATGGCCGCGGAGGCGATGCCGACCATGAGGGTGTAGACGCACATGCAGGCTGTGGAGAGGGCCTTGCGGGCGGGAGACCAGTTGAGCTGTGGAAGTCAGCCTCTTTCCCTCATGCTAAGGAGGAAGTGGAGTCCACGTACTGGATCATCTGGATCGGACGACGGAGCAGGGACCAGTACGATATCTCTTCGGGCGCCTTTGGCATGCTTGGCTGTCATGGTGCCCTCCAGGTCGACCAGATGGATAGTCCCTGGTATTGGCATGGCGCCATTGTCGGGAACGGTGAGCTTGCCCATAGTATTCAGGCTCGAACTGGCGACGTTGGAAGAGTGGTTGTACGCAACGAGAAGACTGAACCACCGTGAAGTGGTATAGGAATACCATACTTACAAGTAGGCAGCTGGCCTGCTCGGCCAAGACCTACGGTTGACGATTGATAGGCGCTTTGCATGATCCTCTCTGGCCCGTGTGAACGCAAGCCGATCTCCCGTTCAACGGGTTTTCCTGTGCAGCACAGCAGTAGAGAGGTTGAGCTTCTGTGATAAGGGCGACTGATAGCGGCCATAGTGTTGCGGAAGCATTCCGGTACGCACGCGGGACAGACTGCCCGATTTGGCGACGCTTGCCAAGGTAAACATGCCTTCAATAACACAGACTGCAGCTGGCAATATACACTGACAGATCTAATCAAAGAGCCAAACGCCAACCCCATCGATTCGCATTATCATTGCACTGCTGTTGTGCCAACCATACGCACGAACTCCGCCTCCGTATGCTCCCACACCTTCCCTGGAACACCTTCCTTCCTCATTTTCTCCAACACAGCATCAACCTTCTCACCCGCAGCCTCACACTTCGAGTCCGTTGTATAAACCCCTGACCCCACCTTCCCATCCGCTCCCTTCGCCACCACACCTCCCTCCCCCAACCCCACGCCCGCCCCCTCCTCACCCTTCCCACCAGCAGCAGCAAACCTCCCACTAGTCGCCACAAAGCAATGCCTCTCCCCACTCTCCTCCTCCGGCACATAGATAAACGGCCCCAGCACCCAAAACAAATTCCTCAGCACAAACGAAACCCAATTCCGATCCCGCGCAATCCCACTCCTCACTGGTCCAGGATAACTATGCACGAACCCCACCGTCGGCGCCTGCGCAGCCAGCGTCTCGAGCCTGAACGTCATCATCGCAGCCATGTGGCCGCGGAGCGCGATGGGGTTGCTGCCGTGGTCGAGCCGGAGGTTCGAGAGATCGACAGGGCCTTCTTTGCCGCCGGCGAAGATGGAGAGGACGCGGCGGAGACCCGGGGCGGTTTGGAGGAGGGGGAGGAGGTTGGCGAGGAAGCGCATGCGGCTGTAGTAGGTGAGGGCTATGGGGGTGCGGAGGCCTTCGTCGGTTACTGTTGGGTCGTCTGTTAGTCGTTCAAGTTTCTTGTGATACTGGGGGTAGAGGCGTGACAGTTACCGTCGGTGTTGTACAGAGTACCCTGGCTCAAACATACGAGATTGATTGCTTTCTCCTTCCGTTTGATCTCCTGGCACACCGTGTCCACGTTCCGCATCAAGCTGACGTCGCTCTTCATGAAGATGAAATCGCCCTCCGGGTTCGAGGCTTTACACTCCGCTGCGACACGGTCTCCGGCTTCTTGCGAGCGGCCGACGAAGTAGATACGGGGCGCTTTGGCGTGTTGGGCGAGGGAGCGGAGGGTGTACTCCCCGATTCCGCTGGTAGCGCCCACGAAGACGGCGACGAGTCCGGGAGGGAGAGCGGTGGAGATGCGGGAGTTGGAGGCGAGGATTGCTGGGTAGGGAACCATGGTTGCTGTGGGGGTCAATATACGGAGGGCGAGTGTACCGAGTAGTTGGATGAGAGGCAAAAGGCGTCTGAAACGCTGGTGGTGATGACTGTGACAGAGATGAAAGAAGGGAAGTCAAATGCCCGTGCCTTTATACCTGGCCCTCATCCAGCATTCCAGTCTTCCATGCCGGTTGGTCACACCATTAAACCCGATGCAATACGCTCAAGCACGCCCTACACAAGAAAAGACATAGCGAAGGCTTCCCACCTGGCCCCGCCTGATTATTGCCCGCTTACGAAGTGTATTGCATGGACTCACTCGTACTGCAAGCGAGCGAGCGAACCATCCGTCAATCGGCGTCCCCATAACGTTATGCAGCTGAGCTATTCTGCTCATGTCGTATCGAAGTGACGATGGAAGTTTGGTGTTGTATACGAGCGGAGGTTAGCGCATGGCGCACGGCCCTCTGCCCAGAACGCACGGACCGCTGGCCGTAGATCTTTGGGCAGCGGTCCGTGCATCGACTCCGTATCCGTGTCACGTGCAAATCATCTGGACTCGGGAGGTGCGGACATCGTCCATAATGTAATACACGGGCGGTACATGATTCGAGTCAAGCCAGTCTACCTCCGCTACCACCGATCTCAAGCTCCGCAGTCCTCTCCACCACCAGATCCCCGGGGCCCATTCCCTCCGCTCCACCACGGTCAGCCCCATCCCCTCCATACCCCACCCCCTCACACAGCCCCTCCGCATTAAATCTCATCCCCAACGTCTCCCGACAAACCCACTCCGCAGTCCTCGCATGCAGACTCGGCTCCCTCGCCACCCACCCCTCCGCATCCCCATCTTCCGCCTCTCCAGCAAACACCGCACTTCTTCCTTTTGCGAGCGCCTGGAAAATCACCATCTGATCCCGCAGATGCTCGTCCACGCACGCGCCACTACTGACCTCGCGGTGGAGATCCCGGACGACGCGGCCGGCCATGTCGGCGATGGCTTTGGGGTGGCCGTTGGGAGGGAGTTTGCGGTCGTAGAGCCAGTCGCGGCCGAGTCGATGGTGTGGAGTTGATGGCATGCAGGCGGGAGAGGAGCTGGAGCCGAGGTCGAGTTGGTTGTCGTAGTTGTGGTCGCAATATGGGACCTTGGCTACGAGTAGAAGGTAGAGACGTTTGTCGTGGTGGCTGTCTTCGCAGTGGACTTCGAGTGGGACGTCAGGCGCGTGGCTGTCGGCGCTGAAGTGCATTGCGACGGCTGTGCTGAGACGGTCGCGGAAGTGATCGTGGTAGGCTGCTGGCGCGATGACGGTCGCGGTGAGGCTGTAGAGGGCTGTTCTCCGCTTGGTGGATGGATCCTGACGTGTGAGATGGAAAGCGGAAAGTGGTAGTCTGGTCGTAGCCGGGATTTCAAGCGTGAGTTCTCCGATGCTCGTCCCACCGTGACTCCAACCGCGTTTGGCCAGTGTTGCAGTGATACCTGGGAAGCCGACGTTCTCGAGAGTCGGGAGTAGGACTTGGGTAATGTAGTCGTAGGAGGGAGAGCCAGAAACGTTCGTCCCGCCACTGAGAGTCAGACGTATTGGTAAACTGTTCCCTCCAGACCCTGGCAGCTTGGTAAAAAGTACGAAAGGCAGAATAGCCTGCAATGCCAGCCCAGTACTCCCTGCCGTCCCAATATCTAACCTCGCATCCCAAATTCGGCATCCACTCCTCAGCGTTCTCTTCCGAAACACGGGCGGCACGTCCAGACCATCCTTTCTTTCGGCTGATCCCGCTGCTTTAGGCATAAACAGCAGCGTCTTTGCACCCTTTTCCGCCCCTTCCACCCGCGCATTGCACGCCTGAGCCAACCAGTTCACGCAAGCCAGATGCTGTGCTTTCAGACCGCCGCCCCCAGAACGATTACCACGGATATTGGTGATCTTGACGGGGACGCTGGTGAGCGCGGACAAGCAGAGAGCAATGCGGATTAGTTGGCCGCCACCTTCGAGCGTTCGGCCGTCGAGCTCGATGAGCAAGGCTGCTTTAGCCATTGTTGTCCTATGGTGAGTGCGGTACTTGGATGTCAATGATCAGGCTTAGATTGAGGTTGCTCTTGAGGTCCGATACATGTGGGTAGCAAGGAAATGGTGAGTCAGAGCTGGACTTCGTGCTTTGGTGAGTCGAAGCAAGCGGACGCTTCCTCTCCTACCTTCCTGCCATTCCCGGTCACATCTATCTTGTGCATTGTAGTACTCATGTCTTCCGCACTCCAGTCTTGGGCTATTGAGAGGCCTCATTGTTGCTGCGCCTTGGCTGGGCGCTGCACCCTTGTCGCTGCACTACCCTCGAGAGCAATGCCTAGCGCGCACACACTCCGAATATGGCAGTCTATGTTGAGCAACTGCTCACGACCATAGACGAAGCAGTTCCAGCAGTGTAGGACAGGGAGTGATGTGAGGACATCGTAATGGATCTTGGAGGTGTTATTCTCACGTGTGAGGATGGATGGCGATGAGGTCAGGGTGCATGGTTGCGGCCCGAGCAATGGCGGGCCCTGCCACTCCCACTCCCACTCCCACTCCCACTCCCTCTTCCCACCGGGTCCACCTGCTGTCTGCCACACAAAAAGCATATCGCTGCTGCTGCTGTGTACATGTACATGTGAGGTGCCCGGCTCTGCAATTGTGTAGCCGGCACATATTTGCTCTTCGTCCATGCATTCGGGGTTATTCCAGCCACGGTCGCGCCTGCCAGGAAATGCTTAACGCCTGCCCGTTTCACTCGGTTTGGCAATCGCTTCCAGCCTGATTAGAGGGTACACACCATACCGCACCGCATCACCTGACTCCTCTCACCCACCCCTGGTCACGACATTGCTAGCATCCCCCCCTCTCGGAGCCAGATACCGGTCCTGTCGATCCCGGTGTGAGCTTCTTGCCAACCTCACCCCACCATGTCCCGCCGTGGGTACGACGACCGCTACGATGATCGTGAGAGCGGAGTCTCCCGCCGCCCACGCCGAGACCGTGAGTATGAGGAGCTAGACGTCGACATCACCCGCACTCGAGGCTATCCCGAGTCACGAGCTCCACGAGGAGAGACGATTGTGAAAGAGCGGGACACTGTGATCAATGAGCGGCGTGGGGAGCGAGGACCCCGCCAGCCTGACTTCCTGCGGGACGACTATGGGAAGACGACCTCGGGTGCACTGGTGATCAGGCGAGAGGAACGGGACGAGGACACGTATAGCCGGGCACCTACAAAACGGCGAAGTCTGGAGACGGTGAGGTCAAGAGCGCCGCCGGAAAGAGTGGTGGAGAAAGAGGAAATTGTCATCCGCGAGCGAGACAGAGATAGGGCTCCACAATATCCACGTGCTGAGCGTGAGTTCACTGAGAAGGAGGAGATTATTATCCGTGAAGGTGGTAGGGAGCGGGCACGGTCACGGCCGCCACGGGAGCAAGAGCGGTCGGAGGAGGAGATTGACATCAAGATCAAGCGACAAGAGTCTCGGCCTGAGCCGCCGAGGAATGAGGCACCTGCGCGGAATGAGTACCGTGAGCGTGACATAGAGGAGGTTCGCTTCCGACGCGGTGGAGGAGAGATGCCTGCGCGCCCACCACCTGCTCGAACCGAGATTGATAGAGAGGAGATCCGCTTCACCGAGACTCGGTCGCCACCTCCACGCAGCGATCTTAGAGGTCGCGAGGTAATACGAGAGGAGATCGATATCCGGGAAGAACGCAGCATGCCGCCGCCACGCCGTGAACCAAGCCGAGGCCAGCTCGTAGCCCGAGACCGCGAGGAATGGATCGTCCGCCGAAAGCGTGAAGTCTCACCGCCTCCGCCACGTGACTACGAGAAGGAAGAAATCATCATCCGCCGCCGAGAGCGCACGCCCAGTCCGGAGCCACCACCTCGCGAACCCACTCCCGAACCAGCCCCACCGCCACCCCTGGAACCCATTATCCGCCCACCCATCATCCAGGAAGTCATCACCCACCACCGCCATATCGACCACGGTATCGAGCGCGCACGCTCGCCCACACCACCACCAGCTCCGGCCCCACCAAGCCCACCTCGCGAAGAAGCCCTCGAGATCGAGATCAAACGGCAAGGCGTGCGCAACGGCCGTGCATACGAAGAAGACATCATCTTTGAGCGCGACATTGGCGAGAGCCGCAACAAAGAGCGGGAATATGACCGCGAGACTACGCGGCGTCGCTCTCCTTCACCTGCTCCCACGCGCCGTCGCTCTCCGTCTCCCGCTCCTTCCCGTGCTATGAGCCGGAGGTACGAGCAAGATGACATCGCGCAGGAAGCCGAGTATTACAATCGCAAGGTGCGTGAACGGGGTTACGCGGGCGAAGCTTATAATGGCGCCACGCGGGACTGGGGTCTCGTGGACGTCCCGCCTGGTACTGAGCGCGTGCGAATGGATGGCGCGGGAGGCGGGGCGCAGGAGATCTCGTGGGATCGCTACAAAGGCGAGCGGAGAGGGAAATTCATCACGGCTGATCGGACGTATGGGGAGGAGTGGGGTAATGGCGGTGGGCGGGAACGGGAGGCGGCACGCTCGTCACCGCCGGAGAAGGAGAAGGAGAAGGAGAGAGAGACTGTGCGCGAGACGAGGATTACGCGGGATCGCATCATAGAGGATACATCGCGGGGCAAGACGAAGGACAAGATGTGGACGGAGATTACGAAGGACTTGGTCATCAAGGAGGCGGTGGACGAGATGGGTTACGAGTACGAGGAGACGGACGATTTCTTCTACGTGATGGAGTACCTTCGATATGTAAGCCCACCCACCTCCCTCGCCCCCAATCAGCCCACCCCGCCTTCTTACTGACACATGCTGGACAGGAAGACGTCCTCCACCTCGTCGAACTAACCGAAGACATCCGCCGCGAGCGCCGCGAGCGCATCCGCGAAATCCAATGGCAGCGCGAGGAATCCGAACGTGTGCCCGCGCCGAAAATGATCACCGCGCCGCCGCCTTTGCCGAGTATTCCGCCGCCGCCTATGTCCGTCCGGGGTGGGGGGAGGTGGGACGAGAAGGTTTATGAGCGGGATTACGTTTATGAGAGGGATGGGAGGCGGTATCGCTAGGGTTTCTCTTGCGACTCTTGGAGAAAGTGGTGGAGAGGCGGGTGCAGGGTCTGGAGGGGAGGGCGTGGTGATGTGGGTGTGCGGGGAGGACCTACGAGAGCGCGGGGGGTGGGGAGGGTTGAGCGTTCCGTGAAGATTGGAGCTCGAGGAGTATGCGTGTGACGTGGAGTGAGGCCAAGGATTAGAGAGGAGTGGGGCGAGATGGGCAAGAGCAAAGCATGGGCATAGGCATGAGCGGGTGTGCTTTCGCGGCGACGATTATGAGTTTACGAGGACTATGACTACGAGGTTTTCTTGGCATGAGCGTGGCGGTGGCTTTGAGCGTCGTGGAGGGATTCGCGCAGCGTTGGGCGGTAGATGGTGAGGTGGTGGGTCGACGGACTGATGGATGGCGGGTACCTACGAATTACAAAGTGTTTATACTGTTCTCCAGGGAGTCGTGTGGTGGGCTATTCGAATCCTTGGCTTGCCCGTCGTGAAGTCGTCGTGATTCCTTGGCATCCAACGTCCGAGCTCACACCTGCTTCTCTCGGACGTCACGACTTCCTTCCCACCTCTTACACCACCATCTCACTCCATCCCCACCTCTCTGCTCGCCCCCCCAATTTCCCACCTCATCCCACCTCTCCACCCCATCACCCCACCCCACCACCACAACAATGTCCGCTCTCCGTCACACAACCCCCATCCTCCAGCTCCTCAACCTCGCCGCCCTAGGAGGTATGACGTACTACTTCAAACAGCACCACGACTACAACCTCCAAGAGCACGAGGCGCGCATGGACGAGCTGGAAGGCACACTGAGGGGACATATCGGGCTGATTGAGGAGTCGTTGGAGAGGTTGGAGGGGAAGGCTAAGGGGCGGTTGGGGGCGGATGAGCCGAGGGGGGCGAAGGCGTAAGTTTATATCATTGTGCTTGTACCTGCGGGGTTTGGGTGGGGGAGGCTTTTGGGGATGTGCTGACAAGGTGGGGTTTAGTGAGGCGTTGTATATGGCTCGTGGGAGGGACGAGAAGAAGGAGGAGAAGAAGTAGATTCTCGGCGACGCTGCTCAGCCGAGGCTGGTCCCGGTGGTGTATGAAGAGCCAGACATCGCTTCACGACTGGCAGCGTCTCGCGTCCATGGGAGTACCTTCTAGAGACTCTGAACGGCCTCTCCATCTCCCGGGGTCAGGACTTAGCCGGGTCGATCCCGCCAACGCCATTGAGCAATCAATTATGCTCAGGTCTTACGCCGTGCACTTTCAGCCATGGCGAGAGCACATGGAGATTGATGACCAACGACAAGAGGTGCTCGTTGCGCAACTAGTGACCGTCGTCGGTGTCGCCGAGGCCGGGAGACGGGTCGACACCGAGTATGTAAGTGAGTGGCAGGGTTTGGGCGAGAACGGCAAAGGCGCTGCCCTGGGGCAGGCGCGTGGTCTGAGATGATTGGGAAGATTGGGGCTTGTCTTGAAGGCTGCGAAGCTCGGGGAACTTATGCGAGGGTTCGTTCCTCAACAGCTGCTCCGATTTTGTGAAATGATGGGCAAGGTTTTAGAACGGACGAGGTGACTGCTGAGGAGGTTGGAGCCGGGCGCTGGAACGATCGTTGAATTACATATGTACTCATACGATAGGGTGCCGTCCTGGAATATGGGTACCAAGACGTTGAAAGCAGGATACCACGGAGTCTTTGCGGTCCACTTCTAATAGTCTGACCTTCTTCACATGAAGTCTGCGGCAAAGTGGTAGACTCCGCTCGAGATCAAGACGCTGTCTGCAGGAGACTGTTGGCAGGCCTAGTACTGATCCAGCTACCGATCGCAAATATACCGCATGCTCTACCCGCTCACACCATGCATTCATTAGGGCTGTCCCAAAGCCAGAAACTCCGGCGGGTGCCAATGCGTGACCCTCACATCGCACCCAAGCGCCACTACGCCAATCGCCTTAGTTCATCCAGTGGTATCGCGCTTATCCAGATCTCCCCATGACCATGATGTCCTCCCCTGCGAAGACGCCGATCGAGAATAGACAGCTCAGCCACAAAGTATGCCTCCATCACCACCCACGTCTCACTCCTTCATATTCTCATTCAACAGCAGCTCAACCACAATCTGCGTCTTCTCCAGCTCCGGATGCTGCATCACAAACTTCACCGTCCGACTCCCCGGCACCGTCGGCCCATTCACATACCCATTCGCCCCTGCCGGCCCACCACCAGCAGCAGCGCCCCCATTCGCGGCCCCGGAAGCCGACATACTGCCCCCATCATCCAAGCACTTCAGCTCCCGGCCGGCGATAATCTGCTTCAACCGCCCATTCTGAGCATTCCGAATCTCGACGAAATCATTATCAAACAGCACCAGATACGCGCCATACAGCGCCGCACTCTGCGCGTTCCCCACGAAATCCATAATCACCGACCGGCTCACCTCACCGTGCTTGTTGACGTAAACCGCGCAATTGGAGTAACAAAGCAGGAACTCCTGGTCGCTCAGCCGCAGCATCCCCAGCGCGCGCTGATCCTTGATATGCGACGCGATCTTCTGCACCTCCTGCGCTCGCAAGTCGGGAACGCTCCAGGGCTGTTTCTTATCCAGGGTGAGGACCTCGAAACCCCTGGCTGTGCTGACCGCGAGACTGGAGTGGAAGAGGTTCATCCCCGTGCACTCGGCGGGGATATAGAACTCGTCAAACTCGCGGAAGAACTCGTAGTTCCCCCTGCGAAACAGACTCGCAGCCGCGGCCCCGCGCCGCCGCTCGGTGGATTTCTGGTAGATGGGCTCGAGGACCTTGAAGACGGAGTTGAGGTTCTCGCGTTTCTTGTAGAAGACCAGGGTGCGTTCTTTCTGGCGGCCGACGGCGAAGAGGCCGACGTCGCGGCTTCCCGAGAGTTTCTGGGGCGCTTTGCGCGCCGAGTCGTTGGGGTTCGGGGCGTGGCGGTCCGAGGTGCAGACTACGTCGAGGGGGTAGGCGATGAGGGATTTGTCGGTGATGAGGAGGAAGAGGTTGAAGTCCTCGAGGACGGCGATTTGGGTTACTTTGGTCATCGGGATGGACTGCGTGGTCGTGTTAGTGTACGTTAATATCAATGTCCATGAGTGGCAACTCACCTTTGTCCACCCTCTGGGATTATCCATCTCGCTCAGGAAGATCCCAAAGTCCGTCCCCACCGCTATCATCTGCTTCGTCCCGTCCACACCCACCAGCGCAAAGCTCGTAGCGCAATTCACTCTTGCCCTGCAAATCGGCCCCGGCCTCCCCGTCCCCATGAACTTCTGCTCGACCTCCTTGATTGCCCGGTCGACCGGCGTCCCCTTGACGACATTCTCCTTCAGCCCCCCACTAAGCCCAAAAGCATCGTAAACGAACGCCGAGTCCGCCATGACCCTCAGCCGGAAGGGCTCCGCATTCTGCGCATACAACGCCGCGGCGTGCTTAGCCTTCGCCTCGCGGATCGCCTTGCACCACTCGGCCCTCACCTGCTCCGTCGGCGCGAATAGCGTGTAGGCTTCGCGCCCGAGGTGCTTAATCTTGAACGGCCACATGATCCTCTCACTGTCCTTGCCCTCGCCCAGACTTTGTACCGGCTGCAGACTAGCCGCCGAAGCGCCGGTATTGACGTGCTGTAACCCCGGACCCGCATTGCGATCGCTGGGCATCCGCGCCAAAGCCGACGCGTCTGGCGTCGCGCCCCGGCCTGTGATGGTCGTCACGGTAGTGAAGATGTGGGAGTTCTTTTGCACGGGCGGATCGTTCGAGCTTTCGAGGATGAGCAGGTCCATGGGTATTGGCAGGCGCGAGACGTCGTACATTTCGAGCTTGCCGCCTTGCTCGCTGCGTCGCGTGTTGGTCTTGGCTATCACCATGTAGTGGTCGAAAAGCAGCGCGTGCGTGTCCAGCCAAGAGAAGGTGAATTTGTTCCCGCTGGTGCCGCCCATCCTTTGTAGATCGCCGCGGTGTATGAGCTGCCGGCCGATGTGGTCCAGATTCAGCTCCACCGCTTGCAACATGCCTGGCCGCAGGACTAGCTTGAGAGAGAGATCGCTCAGGTCGACCTTCCTTTGCATCTCGGCCACCCTCGCGTCGCACTCCAGCGTCACGTTCTTGACCTCGTCATACGCCGCCTGCAGGTTCCGCTTCTCCTCCTTCAGATGCTCGCCCCGCATGTTCCTCATCACAGTACTCAGAAGCAACGTATACCTCTGCAGCCTTGTGATCGGTGCTTTCAGGAAGGTATCCCACTGCAACCTCATCGACCGTTTATCCTTCGACATCTTGTCCACAAAAGTCCGGAACTCCATATTCCGCTCCAGCTCCTGCCGGACAAGGAAGTTTGCTCCCGGGAACCCGCCAGCATACTCCAGATACGCCGCCTTGGCTTTCCGTATCCACTGCCGGAAGATATCCGAGAACCCAACAACCCACGGCCCTTGCTCCTGCTGCCTGTACTTCAACTGCGGCAGCAAGTGATCTTCATTGGCCTGCTTGATAGCGTCCACGCGTCCAAAGACATCCTTGACGAACCTGTCTTTCCGCTTCGGCGAGATGATGCTCGGCTCCGCCTTCACAAGCGTATCTCTATACAGCGTGCGCAAGACATTCAGCTGCTCCATGTAGACGTCTTCGGAGGTCACAATCTCATGTATGACGTTCTGGCGTTCCAGCTCCGTCTTGTCGCGGCCTTCGATGTCCTCTTTCTTGAGGTGGTAGAAGTCGGCCCAGCTCTCTCCTGACCGTGTCGGCTGGTTCGCGAGGTTGACCTTCTTGAGCGTGCGCTGGCAGTGGTGGCTGTAACAACGTCCGGGGATGACATGGTCGTGCAGGGTGGAGCTGTAGCAGCCGTGTCCGGTGAGTTGGAAGATGACGCCAGACATGGGGCCTGGCACGAGCTTTACCCATTCCTCTGTGGGCACTACTCTGCCCTCCGCGTACATGTTCGCCACGACGTGGTTGCTGAGGCCTTCGGCATCGGCGATGTTCATCGTTGGGACTTTGTTGGTGAAGAGTGCCACAAGTGCGTCCTTGACCTCTGCCTCCTTGAGCTCAGTATACTGTCCTGGGTCCACGATCTGCAGCAGCCAACTCATCAATCCCATCAAGCCCCATGGCTCATCGCATTTGTTGAAGTCTGCCGCGCCAAGTTTACTCGGCACGAATCTCTTCGCGCCGAGCGAGGGTAAGTCGGGTACCACGCTCGAAGCAGGAGTGCTCTCGAAATTAGGCGTATATACCGAGCTTCTCACACCTTGCTGCCGCAACCGCCTCTCCTCGGCGTCAGTCTTGGAGCGTAAAGGCTGCACAACCTGCGGCGTAGCAGAATGACTCATTAAACTCGTACTTCGCGGAACCCACTGGCCTTGCGCATTCATGCCATATGCATCTGGCGTTTGCGGATACTGGTTGCCCCTCAGCTCCGTCATGAGCGGCGGCATATTGATATGCTGGCCAGGCACAGCCGGTAGAGGCCTGCTAGACGCATATGTGGTACTCGCCTGCTGGAAGAAGATATCTGGAGGCTCATCAGGAAATCGCTCGGGTGCTTGGCCTTCCGTGAGCGTGTACTCGTCGCCTTCGTCGTAGCTCTGCCGTCTGCCGTGGCCCGTTGGCTCGCTCAGACCACCGGTGCCGGAGGCATCTACACGTGCGGCTGCATTAAAAGGTGGAAAGGGGTGTATGCTGTCCATCGAATAGTCGTACTCGCCTCTACTGAGTTGGCTCGACTGACTCGCGTGACTCCTCCGTAAACTCGAATGCTGGCTCGAAACTGGATCACTGTAAGTCTCGAACCCGTTTGCGTCCCCTCTCGCACTCCGTGTGCTCCGCGTGGACATTGTGTGTGTGACAAGCTGGCTAGGATCGTTCCCGCCATAGCTCATCTGCACGTCCGGGCCAGCGAAGGAGGTCATGTCGTACATGCGGTAGTCGTCGCTGTCGCTGGCTGCACCGCCAGCCTGTTGCTGTTGTGGATGACTCATTTGCCCGGATGGAGCCCGAGAGTGTTGCTGTGAGTCGAATCCGAAACTGCTATATCTCCCGGACCCGCGCCGATCGTCCTCCTCGGCTTCCTCCAGCATCACTAGTCCTTGCGTGGCCTCGGCGTCGCTGTCGGAAGAATACTGTGGTTGGTCCGGCGCAGGACTCAGGTGACCATTTGACATACCTCCGTTGCGATGTGCATGTGGTGAAGAAGGCGCGAACAACGGCGTCGGTTGATCCGCCATGCTGTACGGAGGCCGGCTGACGGAGATGGAAGGACTTCGGTCTACACCAATTCTACTTCCAGCATGCAGCACAGCGTCCTCAACTTGGCTGAATAGCTCTTCTTGACTGAGCGCCTCAGCGTCCTCATGGCTAAGCTGAGATTGCGAGCCATTGCGTGATCCGAAATAGTCGCCCTCGTGGTCCGATTCGGGCGGTGCAGGTAGCGGTCGAGATAGCTGCCGATTGAGCGTGCTACTCCTCGAGACCGGCCCACCGTGCGCCGGGGGCGTGGGACCAGGTGTGATTGTTGAGGGTGGAGACGGGAACGAGGAATGAGAGGTTGACTGGTACAGCGGAGAAGGTGACTGTCGTGTATCTTGATTTAATTGGTATTGAGGTGGTGACGGATGCCAGGTCTCGTCAGAAAGACCGGGTAATGCTGGGGAGATCTGGTACTGCTCTGCTTGCGGCACTTGCATGGCAGACCCGATGCTATGCGAGTGCGGCCGTATATGGTCGCCAGGATACGGCATAGTAGCAGCAGGCGGCGCATAGCCGTACTGTGGTGTGGACATCTGCCGTTGTGGACGTGCGGGTTGCTGAGAGTAGCTGAAACCGCGGTTGGGTGGTTGTGGGCTGTATTGAGCGAATTGCTGTTGTGGCGCAGGCGGCGAGGGTTGATGTGGTGGCTGTTGAGGGGAGAAGGGCGCGGCAGAGTAGGTGGTAGGAGGTGTGTAGCCGTAAGGCGGCTGAGGAGCGTACGTGAGTGGTGGAGGCGCGTACGCCGCGGGATTGTATTGAGGTATGGGTTGCTGCGCTGACGGCTGCTGCAGCGGCGCATATTGCGCGGGGTTGTATTGATACTGCTGATGCGCTTGCTGCTGAGCTTCATATCCTCCTCCAAAGCTCGCACTTCTTGGACTGCCATAACCTTCTTGATACCCGCCAGGCGCAGGCTGTTGTACCGGCCCACCTCCTGCTTGCCCGTACGGATCGTACGCCGCCTGACCTGGATACTGCGGCGCAACAGCATACTGTGCGTAGCCTCCGTTGTGGCCCGACCCCGGTGTTGGTGGCGGAGGATGATAGTTTCCATTCTCGTCGTGGTAACCCCGACTTGGCGGAGGGGGCTGATATGTTCCGCTCTGGTAGTATGACATACTTGCCCACGCCAAACACTTTTCTATTGTTTGGTGGTGTTTCACCAGATGTAGACTCCTGCCAGTAGGCGGGAAGGTGAAGTCGTTGCCCAATCCGCATGGGTCCGTACCCGTCCTTACCACCACTACCACTGCTGTCGCCGGAGTTTGATGGTGGATCCCATACGAACACCACTCTCCTCCTCTTGCCTCCCCCGATTTATTGCGCGGTCTCGTGCCAGTCACTGTGCCCTCGCCCAAGGACCCCGAGGCTGCCCCAAGAGTGGTCAGCCCACCAAGTTCCCAGAGCCTAGACTGACGTTTCCCAGAGACCCGTATCAGCTCCGCTCCGCGAGGTGTACAAGTCGACTACCGTTTGGTGATCGCGTCAGGCTGCGTGAGCCATGTGGACGCGCAATCAATTTGACTGTTCAGCAGCGGATCGCTGCGGTGCAGCTCACCACCCGCAATAATGCATGCAAGCTAGCGCCTCCACTCCGCTGACTGCTGGATGCTGACTGTCCATCAACGAAGGGCAGGGCGGGGCGGGGGTGGCGAGACTAGCGTGGCCGGAGCGCGGCTGCTCCCGTCTGAACCCCGGATTGCCGCACGTGTCAGACGGTCGATCTATCTTCCGATCCAACTTCGATCTCGACCCCTTCGATGGAAACATCAACAAAATCCATGGCAAACCAATCAATTCTAGCAACCTCTCCTTGCAGCGGTGCCACGACGAAGAAACAGACTGCGCACTCTCGCACCCCCAAGGTCCGTTCTCGAAGGCACTCTGGATGAAGTAAGGCAGTGGCAGCGGAGTGAGCATGATCTTAACATGAGGACGGTGCCATGTATTGAAGCTGTCCGACCACCGGGCATAACACAGTCACCAAGATTCACTGGAGACCGATGCCTCGAACTCCGGTGCGGGTGTGCTGCTCAACGCCACCTCATGCCATGGTGACCGAGACGGTCCGTCACGCACTTCGTCCCTTGCCCTTCCAGTACGGCTCCCCGTCGGCTCTACCGTCTGTTCAGCAATCATCATCCACGTGAATTGGAATAACAGTATTCCCGAACCCCAAAGTCCGCCAGCGTCAGGTATGCAACGGGCTCGCAAATACATGTGTGTACACACTTGCCCGAGCTCACGTGATGGCGCCTATTCCCGCTATCCTGCATCCGAGGCTATCAAGTCCCCACATCACTGCTACATGTATGAGTGAGATGGCATGCGATGTGTCTCTGAGTGCCATCATCTACCTCAGTAGCGGCCCTGTTCCCACTGCAATTGCCAGTGTACCTTGCCTTCCTCTAGTCTACCTTGTCGACCGCTGATTTCGTGATCCAACCTACTCGAATCTCACACAAGCAGCATCGAGATCGTGTTGCTGTATATAAGTCTGCACTCCGCCAGTATGGGCATCAACCACGACGCTCCCGGCACCAATAACATCTACGCCGACCCAAACGTCAACGACATTGAGAACAACAACGTCACCGCCGAACGAGATGGCGCTTTCATCCCCAAGACCGACGCCACCGGCTACCGGATACGAGAGGAGTCTTACGGGACCAAGCGACCCGTCCGCGTGGTATTGATGGGCGCCGGCGCCTCGACGTTGAACTTCCTGAAGAAAGCGGAGGAGCAGATGAAGAATGTCAAGATCACAGTCTACGAGAAGAACCACGATGTCGGTGGGACGTGGTTGGAGAATCGTAGGTGACTATTACTTGGTACCGAATCCATACTTACTCTCGCTACATGTAGGCTACCCAGGATGCGCGTGTGACATTCCGTCCGTGAATTATCAGTTCAGCTGGAAGATCAAGCTTTGGACGCACTTCTACTCATACTCACCCGAGATCTGGTCTTACTTGAAGGGGATATATGACGAGAACGACTTCATTGCCAAGTATGTTAAGTTACAACATCAGTTGGAGAGCGCTGTCTGGGACTCTGGGGCCGGTGTCTGGAGGTTCAAGGTCAGGGATCTCAAGACAGGGACAGTATCTGAAGACGAAGCTGAGTTCTTTATCAATGCTGGTGGTGTAAGTACATCGCTGGGCTTGACCCTTCTCAACTTTCCGAGAAAATCGCTGACCGCTGCATTCATCACTGGAAGGTGCTCAATGCATATCGATTTCCCGTGAGTACAAGCCCCCGGAAGTAGTCCGAGACATCCGTCGATCGCTAACCCCTTCGCCGTCAGGATATACCTGGGCTCCATGACTTCAAAGGGAAGCTGATGCATTCTGCTGCATATGATGAAGGCTATGCAATCGAGGGAAAACGTGTGGCTGTCATTGGCGCTGGATCGTCCGGCGTGCAGATAGTCGCTAAACTTTCGAAGACTGCTTCACACATCTTCCATTGGATCAGGTCGCCGATATGGATAACAGCTGGCTTTGCGCAAACCTGGGCAGGGAAGGACGGCGCGAACTTTGAGTACACACCCGAACAGATGGAGTATCTACAGAACAACCCGAAGAAGTATCTCGAGTACCGCAAGCAGATCGAGAACGAGCTGAACCAGCGCTTCAAGTTCATTCTGAAGGGTAGCGAAGAGGCGAAGGCTGCGAGAGAATTCTCATACGAACAAATGGCGCGGCATTTGAAGAACGATCCGAGACTGGTAGACAAGATCATACCGAAAGCATTTAACCCAGGCTGTCGGCGGCCTACCCCAGCTCCCGGCTACCTCGACGCCCTCGTAGCCCCCAACGCCACCATCTTCACCGACGCCATCGGCTCCATCACGGAGAAAGGCTTCACGGACCACAAAGGCAACGAGCACGAATGCGACATCATAATCTGCGCAACCGGCTTCGACACCTCCTGGCGGCCTCGCTTCCCTCTAGTCAACGGCCAGGGCGTCGACCTCCGCGACTTCTGGGCCAAAGACGTGACCAGCTACCTCTCCATCGGCATCCCGACCTACCCCAACCACTTCACCTTCTGCGGGCCCTACGGTCCCCTTGGCCACGGCTCCTTCATGCCCCTCATCGAGCGCTGGACCACGTACATGTTCGACGTCATCTCCAAAGCGCAAGAAGAGAACATCAAGTCCTTCACGCCGCGCCTGGACCTCTCGCTGCAGTTCCGCCAGCACGCCGATCTGTTCCTGCAGCGCACGGCGTGGACGTCGGCGTGTAGGTCTTGGTTCAAGCAGGGGAAGCAGGACGGGCAGGCGGCGATTTACCCCGGGTCGAGGCTGCATTTTTTGCATTTGTTGGAGAGGCCGAGGTATGAGGACTTTGAGATGGAGTATTGGGATAGTAATCGGTTTGCTTTTATGGGGAATGGGTTTGATGAGCGGGAGTCTGATGGGAGGGATATCACGCATTATCTCGGGCTGCTGGAGGGGAAGGATGAGCAGCCAGAGTATGGGGAGGAGTTGATGGGTAAGTTGGCGGGCTGGGCTGTGGGGAAGTAGTGTCGCAGAGTCTTTGACTCGTGCGCGAAGGCTGGGTGTGTTTGGAGAAGCGTTGACAGATCCAACCTTGAGCACACATGTCGTCTGAAAATGCCAAGACTTTCCATTTGCCAGTTCGGTAGCGCCTGTTTGCCGCCCCACCACCTCCCCTTGACCTCTGTCCGCCATCGTCCTTCTCTCCCTCCATCAGGTCATCTATCTCTCAGCGAGCGACTACTGACGGCGGTTGCGTGCTCGCCGCCATAGTGGCCCGAGACGGCATGTACAACGCAGCCAAGCCATGATTTATGATAAGAAGCTTGGAATCGGCCTTGGTCCTGCAGCCTTCAGCCGAACCGGCCCACTTGGGCTGCTAGTTTCTACATGAGGTGTGCACTACACGCCCTTCGATGGCACCGTAGCACACTGCGCCGCCTGTCGAGGTGGTATCAATAATTATGTCTCTCTGAAATCCATTTCCTTCATTCCCACAATCCTCACATCGAACCACAGCTAAGAGAGAGGATCTCATCGCCGGATTGTGCGGCGGGAGCTCACGATGGCGACTTACAACCACAACGGCCGTGATGGCACGTACGGCGACAGTAACTATAGATCTGGCGACACGGAGAAAACGCCGTATGAGTACCAGCAAACTCACAGCGTCTCGAGTCCCGTCACGGACGCCGGCAAGCTGTCAGACCCCAATGACCGGCACCATAGCCTGCAGCGTGGACTCTCCGCTCGACAGGTGTCGATGATAGCCATCGGAGGTGCTATCGGGTGAGCCATCACGACGTTCGACGCCCTCGTTGCTTTACAGGCTGACCGCGGTACTACTTCTGCGCAGCACTGGGTTGATTATCGGCACCGGCACAGCACTCAAGAACGCCGGGCCGGCTTCCATCTTGATCTCCTACTCCATTGTCGGACTGATTGTGTATGTGGTTATGGCTGCTTTGGGCGAAATGGCGACCTGGATGCCTGCGGCTGGAGGATTTGTTCCGTATGCCACACGTTATGGTAAGATCTGGGAGCCAGCGTATGCAGGAATGGTGTGCTGACGAGATGACAGTACGTCCTGGCACTTGTGCAACTGCAACTTCTGCGGCCACAAAAGCTTTCCTCGTCTCTGTCTCGGGAGCATCTCGCATATTTCGCTACGCTTCCGCCTTGGTTTAACGTGCTCTCAGTGATCGTGCTAATTCGAGATCTCGGACAGGTCGATCCAGCTCTCGGATTTGCAGTTGGCTACACTTACTGGTTCAAGTACATCATCACGACGCCCAATCAACTCACCGCAGGCGCACTGGTCATCCAATACTGGTGCCCTCCCGAGCGCGTCAACCCGGGAGTCTTCATCGCCATCTTCCTAGTCGCAATAATCGTCTTCAACTACCTCGGCATTCGCTTCTTCGGCGAGCTCGAGTTCTGGCTAAGCAGCATCAAAGTCCTGACGATCCTCGGCCTGATCATCCTCATGATCATACTGGCAGCCGGCGGAGGACCGAATCACGAAGCCACCGGCTTCAGATACTGGCACAACCCTGGTGCCTTTGCGGAATACCTTGCGAAGGGCTCGCTGGGCAAGTTCCTCGCCGTCTGGAGCACGATGGTTACGGCCGTATTTGCCTTCCTCGGTACCGAGCTCATCGGCGTCACCGTGGGCGAGGCGCAGAATCCACGCCGCAACGTGCCCAGAGCGATCAAGCTTACCTTCTGGCGCATCGTCATCTTCTACATTGTCTCTGTCTTCCTCCTCGGATTGAACGTGGCGTACAATGATCCCCTACTCACAGGTGCTACGAAGAAGTCGAACTCGGCGGCTGCTTCGCCCTTCGTGGTCGCAATCCAGATCGCCGGGATCAAGGGACTTCCCGGCTTCCTCAATGCCTGTATTCTGATCTTCGTCTTCTCGGCGGCGAACAGCGATCTTTATATAGCCTCGCGGACGATCCATGGGCTTGCGCTCAAGGGACAGGCGCCGAGATTCCTGGCCACGACGGATAAGCGAGGCGTGCCAGTCTACGGGCTAGCACTGTCCGCGCTCGTCTGCTGCATTGCTTTTCTGAACATCAGCACGAGTTCGAAGCTGGTTTTCGGCTACTTTGTCAATCTCGTCAGCATTTTCGGGCTGCTTTCGTGGATCACGATCTTGGTCTCGCATATATACTTTGTGAGAGCCAGGAAAGCGCAGGTACGACATTATTTCCTTTCGGAAGAAGTGAGACGAAGCGCTGATTACGAGTGCTTCCCAGGGCGTCCCCAAAAGCGAACTGCGTTACACGTCGCCGTTCGGCATGTGGGGCAGTGCCATTGCATTGTTCTTCTGTTGTCTGATCGCTTTGACGAAGAACTTCACCGTCTTCATTCCCTCCGCCTCGTATGGGAGATTTGACTACAAGAACTTCATCGTACGTCCGCCTACGCATTCCTTCATAGATCGGGCAATTACTGACACTTGGTAGACTGGCTATCTCGGTATCCCACTGTACCTTATGCAAGTCAAGCATCTCCTGAATCAATCCATATGTAGCTAACATCAAGCAGAATGATCGCCGGGTGGAAGCTCGTCAAGCGCACGAAAGGCGTCACGCCGCTCACGGCCGACTTGTATACGGGGAAGGATATCATCGATGCCGACGAGCAGGAGTGGCTTGCCAGAGAAGCTGCGGAGAAGGCTAGTGGCAGGGGCCCGAACGTTGTGTACAGGCATACATTGGGCTACTTATTTTGAGGAGTTGTTGGAGAGATGTATGGTGTTCGATATCATCAAGACAAGTTCCCAAAGTCATGTCAATCTCAAGGGATTTGGTTTGCAACCCTCGTCGGACCCTGTCGTTGAAATCTGGCAGGCCTTCGATTAGGCCGAAGAGACATCATGTTCTATTCATCCGAGCCGTTTTGGTGTTGCGTCTCTTGCATTCGGGCTGCTTCGAGGCGTGCCATGGTTACTCGCTACACCCACGACCTGATAACCAGCCGGCTGGGATGTACCTGATGGCAGGCCTTGCCTCTGCCCCTTCGTCCGGTATGCTGCTCGCATGATAGCGATGACTTTCAGGTTGTACATATTTGTGGCAAGCGGTGGGCAATCGTGAGAAGGTCACGTGATGCGGCCGAATACGCCGCGTGCATCGACCTCCGGAGATAGACGGACGCTATCACGAGAGATCATGAGGGTATTCGGGGCAACAAAGTGGAAATTCGGCATAGGGTACGACGATAGCAAATGATGTCTTCGCTCTCCAGCTGCCGTACATAAGGCATGCTCTCTCTAACCAAGTAAGAAGACTACGCGCTCCTCCTCCTCCTCCTCCTCCTCCTCCTCCTCCTCCCCTTCTGTGTACCCATTCTCTAGAAAAAAGGTTTCAGTCATCGTCAACATGCCTACCAAACTCAACTTCAACCCGGCGACAGACATCCCAAGCCTCTCGGGCAAAGTCATACTTGTCACAGGCGGAACAGCAGGCCTCGGACGCGAGACTGTGATCTCCTTCGCCGGACGCAGTCCAAAGCATGTCTACTTCACAGGCAGGTCGCAGTCATCGGCCGATAGTCTCATTGCAGAACTCAAGACAAAGCACCCGGAAACGCCCGTCACCTTCGTCCAATGCGACCTGGCGTCTCTGGCGAGCGTGCAGCAAGCCGCAAAAGCCATCCTCGCCCAAACCGACCGCCTCGACATCGGCAATCTCAATGCTGGCGTGATGGCGCTCCCAGCCGCGCTGACCACGGACGGCTACGAAATCCACTTCGGCACCAATCACGTCGGTCACGCGCTCTTGGTCAAGCTGCTCACGCCTCTCCTTGAGGCCACCGCGGCCAACGGCAGTGATGTCCGTTTGGTCTGGAACACCTCGCTAGCCTACCAAATCCCCGGCAAGCGTGGTATCCTTCTCGACAAAGTCAAGACGGTGCAGCACGATATCAGCCCCGTCATGGGAACCTGGTTCCGCTACGGACAATCGAAGCTCGCGAACCTAGTATACGCCCGTGCATATGCTCAGCACCACCCCTCCATCACCTCGGTGTCAGTCCACCCTGGTGTCTCTGCGACTGGCTTGGTCACGTCTCTTGGCTTTGCGCAGCGGATGTTCATCTATGCGACTTGTTTCAATACTATGATCTCGGTAGAGGAGTGTGGGTGGAACCAGCAGTGGGCTGCTACGGCGCCGTTGGGGAGTGGAGAACGTCAGGTCGAGAGTGGGAAGTATTATGAGCCTGTTGGCGTTAAGGTGGTGCCAACTGGGATGGCTACTAATGATGAGTTAGCGGAAAGGTTGTGGCGGTGGACGCAGGATGAGCTTGCTGGCTACAGTTTGTAGTGCATGTTGCAGAGTATGTCGTAGGGTGCTGTAGCAGGGAAGTTGTACAGCTCAAAAATCGATATCATCGGGCTTCCAGACACTTCAAGGTTGCGTTCGAATATACTTTCAATCCTCTCTTGCCTTGAAGTCTTTCTAGGCGGTTTACATGGTATTCATAATGCCTGCCAATAGTTCTAACCCCGCAGAGATGACAACGTCTGGTCGATCACTGTACATACATGTACTACCTGACAAGATCGATGATCCCAACTACATTGCTCTCATGCCTCATACGAACAGCGTGTTCGATTGCGCATCGCATTGCATCGCGGCACTGCAAAGCAACCAGTCAATGCAGGTGGCAGAGTAAGAAGTGAGCAATATCTCGTCCACAACCACTGCCGGCAACGCCACGAGCTGACGCTCTATAAGATCTTATCAAACATCACGTCTCAAAGACTGCTAAGATGAGCGAAAGAGATACAGTGCAATTTGTAAGCTACTATCTGAATTTGTTCCCATCTCAAGAACGCTGAGACCGGGCCCAAGGACTTCTCCAGTCAATACCACCAATTCCAAGGCTCCCCAGGCTCGCTGGGTTCGACGTTTGTTGAACTCGCTGGCGGACCAGTACTCCCAGCTCTTGGCCATGCAATAGCCGGTTCCTTGGCCACTGCCGGCTCGAAGTTACTAGTCTACCCAATAGAGCTCGTCACGACCCGACTCCAAGTCCAAAGGCAGCTCCGAGGCCCCAACGAAGCCCCATCGGCCGCACGAGGCGCGAACGCCGAGTACAAGTCGTTCCTTGACGGAGTGCAAAGGATATACCAGAATGAGGGTGGTCTTCCAGCCTTCTACACTGGCTGCACGCCGCATGTAGGAAAAGGCATCGCGGACTCTTTCCTGTTCTTCCTGGCGTATACCTTCATACGACAGCACCAGCTGAGACGAAATGGGACGAAAGACTTGTCGATCATTCAGGAACTGGGTGTCGGTGTGGCTGCTGGATCGTTGGCAAAGTTGATCACCACTCCACTGCAGAAGTAAGTGCTCTACCTTCCGGGATCCATGATGGTGACCGCTCGACTGATTGGTCGTGCTAGTATCATTACCCGCCAGCAGACTGCCGCCCTGGTCGCTGCAAGAGATCCATCGGCTGCGACCGCAGCTAGCGGGAGTGACAAGCTCGCGATCAGGGACATCGCGAAACAGATCCGATCTGAACGAGGCATTGCTGGTTTCTGGGCCGGCTACAGCGCCTCCATCATCCTGACGCTAAACCCAGCCATTACCTTCGCCGTTGAGAACACGCTAAAGAGCTTCCTGCCACAGTCACGACGAGACAAGCCTTCTCCGCAGCTGACCTTCCTACTGGCGGCGATATCCAAAGCTGTAGCCACTTCAATCACTTACCCGGTCATGCTCGCCAAGTCTCGCGCGCAAGCTTTCACGCCGACAACGCTCAACGACTCCGAGAGGACGGAAAAGGACGCACCTCAGCCAGGCGCACCTCCATCCGGGGGAGAAAATCGTAAAGCCAAGGAGACGCCACAATCGAGCGTACATAAGCTCCTCAGCCTCCTCAGCGCACAGTACGCCATCATGCTCACTCTCCGCAAAATCTACCGCGAAGAGGGTCTGAGTGGACTGTACTCCGGCATCGAAGGCGAGGTGCTGAAGGGTTTCCTCAGTCATGGTCTCACGATGATGGTGAAGGAGAAGGTGCATGTCGGCGTTATCCAGCTGTACTACGTGTTGCTGCGCTTGACGAGACAGTGGCCGGACGAGGCGCAGAAGGTGCAGACCCGAGTGCATGCGGTTGCTGCTGATGCGAGAGAGCGGGTGGGGAATGTTAGTGTGACGGTGCTGGAGGGGGCGAAGCATCTGGCGGAGGAGGGGAAGAAGGCTGTTGGAGCGTAGGCGTTGAGATGGATCTTGGGACATGTGTGAAGAGCGTTGAAGATTCTGTTTATGTTCGGAAACGTTGAGGGCGTTGAGGTCTGATGTTGAGCTTGCTTGTCAGCTTACGTGTCATATAACGCATGAAACTTCCACCACAGCGCGTCCGGCGCGGCTAAACAGCTTCATCCTCGCTCGCGTGCTGTTCCTGCGGGCACATCCGTGCCGCGACCCTCGCTTCCATGGTCAAACACTCCCCGGGGCCTGATATCTCGTGAGCATGTATTCCACCCCTTCCATGGTCTCGCATACCGCGAGATGTCCGATCTAGATCTCAAGAAAGACAGACACCTGCATTTGCCGCTCATATTGGTGAAGCTTACTGGCAGCTGATAGGCATCGCTTCGACAGGGGGGAAGACCTATACGGTACAAAATGGAAACTCTTTGGTTCAGCTCTTCACCCGTTTTCGTGCATTCACCTATTCTTATGCCTGTTGTGGTAAGAACGCACGAACGGGCCCTGCGGCCGAAGATACAGCAGGGAAACTTTCACACAGCCTTCTGGCACCAGCCAAAGTCCATCGTAACCGGCCTGCAAGATCGAGCCCGGCGGATATTGTTGATCCGGTGTCCCGTAGCAATTAACTTCTGCTCATTGTCCAGCCATATCTGCCCTCGGCGCTTATCGACTTCGTAAAGATCCGATGACAAAGGCGGTGGGAAATGATGTGCCTGCTTGGCCAGAAGCGCCTTGAAGTCGGGAGCAAGACTACGATCAGTGTCGCGTAGCCCGGTAAGACTCGGTAGCCAGCCCTGCGCGCAGCGGATGTAGGTGAGGTTCTTCCAGGTATGAGCGAAGATGGTTATGACGGGTGAATTGGCTGGTGACCAGCCACTGGCGTCGTCGTGGGGTACATTGGAGTGTGCACCGGCGTTCAGCGTGCCAAGGGCGGGTATCCAGTCTGCACAGCCTTCTAGGTCTAGCCATTTCATGCAGAGTAGATGATGGCTGAGCTGCCGAAGTAGTGCAGCCGCCTCGGCGTAGTCGTTGTCGAGCGTAGAGTAGTAATGAGAGCCGCCCGCTCTGACCTCTGGGCTATGCCGACTCGAGACTGTGGCCGTGGTCAGGTTCGGCGTCAATGTTGGCCGTGGCCAGTATGCAAGTGATAGGTGCGTCAGCCGCGATACGCTCTTGGATAGAGCAAGCAAATCCCGCCAGGAGGCTGTTGGTGGCGGATTTGAGAGGGATAGGTGGGTCAGAGTGTTGAAGCGCGGCGCCGTCAAAGAGGGAGTGAGGATGCTCTCCAGCGTTTCTTCGGCATCCCAAGAGTCCGCAATTGCGTCTGAGGCGTTTGTTGTCGTATTAGCGGAAGCCTCGAAGAGTCTCACAAGCCTCTTTGTAGTCAATGCGCCATGTCCGGCCAAGCCAGCAAGGTCCAGATGCGTGATAGGCTCGTCTCCGGAGGTCAAGGCTTGAACATCCGTAGTGTCGATCAATGGACCGTAGAAGCCCATATATGAAAGCAACCGTAAGCGCAGTCTTAGTGGTACGTCTACCAAAGCCGGGAAGTCCACCTCATCAAACAAATCCCACTGCTCAGCGAGGCGTTTCAACGTCAGGTGAAGGAGTCCACACGGCTGAGCATCTTCAGCATTGAGCTTGCCATCAAGAAGGAGGTGAAATCGCAAGAGTTCCTTCGGCCGATTGCGCTCAGAATCGGACTTCGCACCGTTGGCCTTCCTCCTCGCTCTGCCCTCTCTCACCACAAGCGTACTCCACCATTCTGAACGATACCCCAGCCAGCTTTTCGGCGGTGCGGGTCCTGGCGTCCTCCGCATCTCTCGCATCCGTACTCCTGGTTTCGGTTTTGGAGGCTCAGACTCTAGTACACCCAATATCCCTCGCAGTTCAGGAGGGACTGAAGGCTGATTGACAGAATCTGCGAGGTCGCGCTTCTTTTGTAGCCCCTCGGGTGTCTCGATCTGGCGTAGAGCACTCAATCGTTCGTTGACGCTTGGTGAGTCAGACGGGCCAGAAGCGCCATATCGGCGACTTGCCGTGGCTGTGCTGGACGACTGTAGGTGTTTGAAGTTGTGAGTCCGCTTTTTGGGCATGGACCAGGAGACAGCGTAAACTGGAGATCCTCCGAGCTGCCTACCTTAGTGTTCCTTGGATGGGATGCGAGTTGATGAGTATACCATTGATGTATCTCTAGAAGATTGAAGGTGAGGTGGCGATGATGTCTCCACCTGCCGGGTAGTATGACTCAGCATAATGAGCAACAGCAACGTCTTGTTGGTATGGCGTTTGTAGGTCGTCGTCCTTAAGGTACAAATATGGATAAGTCATCCACCATGTAGTCACTCACGATTGACCGTCGTCACGTATGGTCTTGCATCCACTACTAATACCCAGCATGGCGACCGTGAACATCATTATCATACGCCCGCCATCCTTCTCCGCCGCCAAACCCCCTCCCGATTTCCAGTCGCCGACACTATCATGGCTGACAGAGACCTGGCATGTCACGCATTCTACCCTACCGATGTGGGAGAACAAGCGCAATGTCCGTATCCAATATACGCCGCTTCCGCCTTCCAAACCTGGTATTCTCGCGGAGGGTGAGACGGATCGCATAGACGATTTAGTCACGTACCAAAGTCTCACCGGCGACAAGGTCACGAGCCTTCATGGCGTAGACAAACTCTCAACCTCCACCTCTACCGGCTCAAGTGGAGAAGCCAAGGACTCATGGGATTGGAGAGGCAAAGGCTGGCTCAAGATCGCGGGCAGTCATTGGGAAGTGCTGGGCTGGGGCGAGGAGGTAGAGACGGGCAATAAGTGGGTTGTGACTGAGTTTGCGAAGACGCTCTTCACACCTGCTGGGGTGGACGTGTACTCGCAGCGTCCAGAGGGGTTGCAGCCAGCAACGCTGGAGGGGATCAAGAGGGCATTAGAGGGGACAGGAGACGAGAACGTGAAGCGCATGGCTGTGGAGCTGTTCGAGATCAAGCGGGATCAAGCTAGGGGCGACTGAGAGCTTCGAAAACGTGTACTGGCAACGAGTACACCTGATCTTCACCCGACGCATGATCAAGTCTGAGTGGGTGAGACGAACGTCTAGCGAGTGCTTGTAGTGTGTGATGGTACCTAGTCGGCCAATTGTTGTATACACGCATCCAGGCCCAAGGCCTCACCTGTCAGACATGCATCGCTTCACTCCCAGCGCTCCCACGATTCGAATCCCCGGCAGCACCGATTCATCAGTACCATGTCTTGTGTCCTAGCACCATACGACACATCATGTACATTGATGCTGCGGTTGTTGTGTCAGCATACCACAGGCTTTCTTGGAGATGTCAGGGACAAAGTACTTACCACAGCCAGTGCTGATGAGCAGGCCGTAGTATGGGTATAGCATGAACTTGGCACGGGGACCCTATGAGTTCCTCATCAGCACTCTGTTCTCTTTCCGCCTTCCACTCCTCGTCCTCGTCTTTTTCACAGCTGCTCGCGCGCTTGAGTTCGTGATCTGTCCAGCACATCCTCCACACCCGGATGCGCTCCTCTCCACGAGACCTCCATCCTCGAAGCTGTGTGACTGTAAAAGGATCGGGGAGATGAGCCTACTTTCTGCCACTGCCTCAAGCCATCCTCGTGCGACTGGTGCAGGCGTTGCCAATGGGGAACGTTGTTGGCGCGGTTGAGGCCTGGGAAGGTGATGCTAGGGAAAGTGTCAGAGATGACGCCCATCGTGTCGCGGAAGGCTGTTCGTACAACTTGGGGAGTGTGGGCTGCATGGTGAGTGCTGTCAGAGTCTCCGATAGAAAACGCGGCGTTCAATGGTTCGTCGTGGAGAGGAGCTTGGATGAGGTGCGGAGATGGGAGGTGCGGAGGAGAGCGGGCTTGGCAGCGAGACTTCACGGCATGGCGGGCATGAACGTCCCACTGCTACACCCTTGACCGTCACACAATTTTGCCTTACAACCTCCGCCTTCTGCTGGACGAGCAGTCGATGCAATGGCTTCACGCAGGGGCTCTCGCTTGATCTGCGTACTGCGATGCGCCCCCGCGCCTGGAGGCTGACGAGACGCTGTTCCCGTGCTGTACCGCACCCGCACATTCCACCCTCTGGCCATCATGCATCGACCAAAAACAACCCACCTCCATCGGGATGGAGGGGTGCGAATAGAAGCGTGGCTACTGCCACAGCTGTCGTTGAGCCAGAAGAGCATAAGACGAGATATCCCTCTCACCGCGCACCAGTCCGCCGCGCGGACGAACGACATCATGTCGCTGGGCTGCTTGGCGCCAGCATCCAAGAATATGGCCTACGCATGTCCATGAACAGCGGCGTTCCAAAGTTTGAATCTGGGCATAAATATGACGGCTCCTTTGAGGCCCTCCGTTACCATGCGGATATCAACTGCGGAGCCAAGCTTGGCAAGTTGATCGTAGATCAAGAAGATCATCTTACGGACTATCAGCTATGGATCGAGTTGCTTCAATTCCGGCGGCGCGTGGACGGATTCGGTGGTGTGCTTGATGTCTGGTACGGGATGCGGCGCCGAAATTTCGACCTGCCCACCATCGGAGAGTCCGCGAAGGCGCTATGGAATACCTTCATCGATGCCGCGTCGGTGCGTAGCGGCACACACAAGGATTCAGACGCCGAGACTATGCGGCACGAACTCATTGGGTATGCCAAATCACTGAAGGATCGCAAGGGCGAGCAATACCCTCACCTCTACAAAGGTCTCGTGGGCAATTTGTTTCGCATTGATGTGGCAGGCATGGGCCGAGCGTGTTATTGGCACCGGCGTATGCTGAGTTCCGGGCTCGTCTCGCCAGACAGTGCCCTCAAGCAAATCGCCTCCGACGCACTCCATAACACTCACCCGGTATTCAGGACATTGCGGACGCTGTACAAGCAGAACACACTAGAGCGTGACTGCTACGATACTGTGATCCCGCTGGCGATCAAGTTACGTCCAGTCGACGAGGTACTCAAGTACCATCGCCTGTTCATGAAGCATGGCGATGGGCCGTCCACGCTACTCTTCAACACGCCGCCTATCCAACGGCTATTTGACCAAGACCAAGATTCCTCACTACCGTTGAAGCACGTGAGAAGTACGCTGCCCCCTACTCTGAATCCCAGCCCGGATATGCACGAGACGGCCACGTATCCACCCATTACGCGCGCCTCCATGTCCACCCTTGTCGGCGATGTCCACGGTATCAAGCCTAAGGAGCTAAGCGACTCTTTTGTCTCGAAGATGTTTGCGACCAGCGCTTTCTCAATCGATCTCGTGATTCGAGGTCTGAACTTCTTTGCAGTCGACACACTCGGTCCACTAGCTTTGCGAGAATTGGCCATCCGAGCCGGCTCATCCGTCGAGCTTTGCAAGAAACTCGGCGATCTTAAGGACGCCGGAGGCAAGGTCGCCCGGCATTGTGTTTATACGCGGTTGATGTTGAAGCTGGCCGCTGAAGGCCAAACCGACTTGTTCAATGCCCTTTTGGCCAGCGATCAGCATCCTGAAGGCTACGATGACATCCGCACGCAAGAGGCTCTACTTGTCTCATACCTCGAAGCCGAGAATTGGACTCAAGTCCACCTCACCATGACCTGCCTTACGCTAGTGGGCGTGGCGTTAGAAGGCAAAGCAGTCAACCGGCTTGCACAGCATTACATCCGCACGCAGGCCTGGCGACTGGCGGCACAGACTATCGAGAACATAAAGAAGCTGAGACTGCCTCTGACCTCCGTGACTATCGCACATCTATGGAGGTATTTGCTCCCAGAGCGCCGGAAGGGCATGAGGCCTCAGACTTCGCAGCGCCTGGATCCTCCGCCATTCGACGCTCTTGACTTCGTCACTAACGCGTACATGTATAGCGACGCGCTCTCGCGAAACGTTCCGGGCAGGCTGTGGAGAGAGATTCTCAAGCGCTATGGCATGGACTTTCGCTGGGACGGATTGGAGAAGATAGTCTTGTGGTTGGCTGCGCAGTACAAACCGCGAGGCATTCGCACCGTGCAGTCGAGAAGGGGCGCAAGTGCGGGCAAAGTACACCGAGCGAGTCCGGGAAAGTTGGACGAGGTGTTCACCGAGCAGATGCAGCAGGCATTATTCACGTGGGGTTACAGGTATGCGGCTGCGCGGAACAAGCTCTGTTCTCGTGAATTGCAGGTAGCGGCGTTTGACCCGACGAAGGCTCTGAGCTTGGAGTCAAGCGGTCGGGAGATCGGGCAAACTGAAGTTTCGTGGACGCAGGGCCTTCTATTGCTCAGGCAACTCAAGTACTATGGCCTCGCCGTCCACGACTCGACCATCAGACAAGCATTCTGCACCCGAATGTGGATTCTTTTTGGACCGGCGTGCTCAAACAAAGCCGTGAACCAGTCGGAGAGGAAGAAGAACAAGCTGCGACTAGCGGACTTCATTCGGCAAGGCCAAGCGGCCTACGATGGTATGCTTATCTCTGATCTACAACCGAAGTTGCTTGAAGACGATACACCAAACGAGGCAGTCCTCAAATTAGCTTTCTTTGGTCGACACCGAGATGCGGGATAGCGGATGGAAAACAGCCAAGAAGGTGTTGATAAAGCCGCCTGGACAGACGAGCTACTGGCTGAACCTACAGATGAGCGTGCACCGACTACACGCCTCCAAGAGTTGGAGTGGCGCCGCAGCCCCTACCAGACCGTCCAGCGCATCAACTCACTACGCCGTCCTACTCCCGCTTCTTCGGCTTCCCGTAATCTCCCTCACCCTCCACCGCATCAATAGCCTGCTGCTCGTTTACTGAGTTTACATCCGCCACCCAGTCTTGCAGGTACTCGGGGACCTGCTTGACCCTGTTCTCCTCGCCTGCGATCGGCTCCCCGAGAGTGAGGTACGTGGGTACCACGCCGATCCAGGTCTTATCTGCTACTTCCGGGTTCGTGAGATCCGCTTTCTCATCGCTAGGCCCGCCTGCGCGCGTCTTGGCTGAGGCGGTCTCGATCCGCATCTTCAAGACGCCGGTGGAGGTCAATTCTGCCTTGGTGGGCGGAGAGCGGCTGTTCTCCCAGCGGTCGGGGTTGGTCGTGTTGGTGATCAACCGGAGCGCAAACTCGACTTCTTCCGGATCGGTGATGACGTGGCCGCGCCCGAAGCATACGGCGGAGCGGTAGTTGCAGCTGTTGTGGAAGGGTGCCAGTGCGAGCACATAGCCGTCGAGGATGGTGCCGCAGACGCAGAGCGGGATCTCGGCGTTGGCTGTAATACGGAACAGCCGGGCGGCAGAGGAGCCGTGGAGGTAGATGTGCGGCTCTTCGTCGCTGGCGTGGTGGCCGATAGCGCCGAGCATGGGCAGGATGGTTGGGAACTGGGGCTCGCCGTCGTTTAACTTGGATGGGGTGTTGAAGGAGACGTGGAGGATCGGGGTCGAGTTGATGATGGAGTGAACTAGGTCGACGTCGTATTCGGCTGGTCATTGTATTAGCGATATTGGAGGCTGTATGGTATTTATCGCCAAAGTGCATACTGCGTTTTGCAAGGCGATTGCCTTTGGTGCGTTCATCTGGCGTGTACGAAGCTGAGGGCGCCATGTCGTCGAGACCTCCTGCGTGGTCTCAGAATCAAGAACCACTGATACTTGTTGTTGCTGCTGGTGGTGCCCTGGTATACTTATCAATGGTAGCTGGCGAATATGACTCGTCCGCCAATGCTCATCTTCGTATCGTGGCCCGTGACGCAGTAAGCTTGTTCGCTTGGACCTTCTGCTTTCGGGCATATCGCACCTCATGTGGAGTCGGCGCGCCTGGCTTGTCATTACTGCACCCGTTTACATCAGAGACGTGCTCATAGGGAGTGCTCGCAGCAGACATAAGCAGCAAGATCAAACCGCATTACCTTGCGTTTGATAGCCTACCTATTAACACCCCTACATCGACGGAGGCATTCAATGTCAGCGGCGCTGACTTGTCATCGCAATCCACGACACCTGATCAATGACAGTGATACCACAAGAGTGGGGAAGAGCGGTTGTCATTCGTCTTCACTGATGTAACCATGAGTCGCTTGACGCGATGGCGGGTGACTCTTTTGGAGTAGCTGCTCTTCTTCGGCGAAGAACTGATGAGGCGTTGAGACAAGGCGAAGCCGCCGGCAAAGTTTAGGAGCTGGACGCATGAGATACACGTTCCTCAGCTCTACCAAGCGGGAAATGGGTGATTCTTACCAAGCCTCCACCGTGGGCGCAGAGATGTGATCTCAGATGTTCATATCCCAATCTGTCTGCTGTCTGCCTTTGAGACGCCGCTACGCCGGAAGTCCAATTGCACGTATCTCGGTACGTAGTCGTGGGCAATCCATAGCCACCTCGCTAACCATCTCCCTCGGCCGCAACCGTGATTACGACAGAGTTGGCGTCAGTGATTTGTCGGCTTCCGGGACCTCAACGATATAGAACAACAAATGCAGGTCGTACTGAGCCCACGCATCACCCCAATAGCGGACCTTCTCCACCGTCAACCTCTTCCCAATGAGGGCTTCATGCTGCGCGAGGAAGAAGGCGACAGCATTCCCATTCGGCGACCCCAGGAATGCCTTGCCTATGTTCCCGTTCACACCCGGGTCGTCCGGGTAGTAGTCGACGCCAGGCCAAGGACGTGCTTCCTGCTGTATTTACCCGTTAGTGAAGACTTTGAACAACATCACTGGAGTCCACCTACCTCCGGCATTCCATTAACAACATACATTATTACTTGGGTATCTTCGTCCGAAGCCTGGTGCTGATAGAAGTACCTGATGTTGCTGGAGCATAGGGGTCAGAGAATATGTACCTCTAGATTCCTCTCGAGCTCCCAATATTGTGATAGCTCATGGGTAGACGCCGCCACTCCGCCCTTGCTGGAATCATCTTCTTGTAGAGAGGAGAGACTTACTTGACGTGTACACCGAATACGCGACACGCATCTTCCCATTGGAACCATAGCACATCCGAGAGTCTTTTCATCGGCGGCGGTGGGCCTGATTTACCTTTATTGTGCATCATGTACTCGGGGCCGAAGTTGTACATGGAGAGCAACATGCCTCCGACCGGATTGATTTGATTCTCGTAATATGCTCCTGTTGTTCCGTACGGTGTGTTCCTTGCAAAATAGTCGGGTGTACCCGCTTGGCCATACGAGGCTTGCGTAGATCCGGGTCCACGCTGTCGATGTTGCGTCCATCTGAACATCAGGTTCTCGTCCGTGGTGTCCGAGATCTGGAGCTGTCGGTAGACTTCGGCGACATCCGGCTCAAGCTGGACACCGGGCGTACCCCCGGTGGACGGAGGCTCATCACCCCTAGTAACGGCGGTCAGCCATGTCCCGGGTTATGGCAAAATGCGCTCTCTGAGCCTTGCTTGTGCAATTTGGCAAGACCGCCAGTGGACAATGCAGCGAAACAGTCTCTTGGTTACGGGACACTCATCTCGATCTGATGAAACACAGCAATTGGTGTACCTACAATTCGTTCTGAGATTGATTGTCAACCCAGCCGTTGTCGAACAGTGAACTACGGTCGGAAAAGATACTTGGTCTGGCCGATCCGGTCCTCATCATATTGAGGTGACTGCAACCTGACCATGGTAGGACGGAGTGTTAGCATATGTTTTGAGTCTTGGAGTCCGCAGTCAGTATTTGCCCACCCTTGTCGATTGCATACTGGTAAATTTCGAGGTCCTCTGGTGAGTCGGTAGGGCTGGATGGTGGAGTGCCGACTTTGACGGCGGGTGATGTACTGTTCCAATCCACGAACTCACGACACTGAGCGACAGTGGCGAAGAGTACGAAAAGGATTTGGAGGATGCGCCACTTGGTGCGAGACCGGCTGTAGTTGGTCGCCATGTTGAACCGGTGTTCCGTGTTATGAAGCAGCTTAGACAATCTCGCTCCGTAGCAAGACAGGTCGTTGTTTGGTGGAGTGTGGCGGCTTGCAAATCGAAAAGCTCAAGCTTGTCGCACTGGTAAGTGATATTCGTAATTTGATCTGTGGAGGATGCACCGGAGCTGCCAGGCGAAGTCACATGCGCTAGCGTGCCTTCCGTTCTAGTTTGGATATCAAGTCTGTGGATCGAAAGAAGCCAGTGACATTTTCCAGTGAGTCTTGAGCAGATGCTGAACGTTCAATTGAGCCTGTGAAGGTCTCAAGTGAGTCTTCGGGGCGCGCTGAACATCCCACAAGCCAATTACATCTGACTCTAGAATAAGTTACGAGTGGTCCAACAACTTTGTCACAACCTGACACGGAGTAACTCACAATTAAATCTTCGATGAGACCAGTCACCAGTCGACGATAACAAACGCGATTGTCGGCGGCAAGCGCGATCTCACGAATCATCCAGTCGACGTCGTCAAAGTGTTGCGAGCCCGGGATTCCGAGACGAACTGAAGGACTCCAAGGCGGCCTCTACCTCGTTCAAGATGCGGTGGCTGCAGTGTATATTTATCTGTCAGTTGGTGGGCAGCGGTAAGCTACCTATCATGGCCCATCGTATGCTGGCCGCTGACGTTACGACAGTCGCCGCCTCTCCACAGATCGATTCTAGCCGCCAATCGAGACAATCTCACGGTCTCACCAGCTTCCGAACTGTCGTAAAGACCATCGCGTCGATCTCCGGTAACGCGAGCACCGGGCCTGTCGTTGAGCGGGATGCCAACGTGGCGAGCACATACACGCCGACCACCTATCCCGTTCCATACACGTTCACCTCCTATTCCTCCGTTCCATACACAATCACCACCTATTCCCAAGATCCATACACGGGTCCGACCTTCTTCTCCTACGATCCGGATTCGAGTACCAAGTCAACCCCATTCTCACAAAGTCCGCGGCCCGGCTTCACAATTTCCTGGAGTTCGTCGACCTATATTTACGATCCGAGTTCGCAAAGTCTGGGACCCGGCTTCACTGTCTCCTGGAGGTCGTCGACCTATATTTACGATCCGAATTCGAGTGGCGCGTCGAAAACATCTCCACCCAATCCAGCGTCCGGCGTTACGAGCACATGGACGCCAACCTTCTATTCCTATGATCCGGAAACGAGTAGCGCGTCAATCACATCTTCGCAATATCCGGCGTCCGGCGGCACGATCTTGCACACGTCGACCACCGCTCCCTACGAGTCGCAATCGAGCAGTGTGTCGGCTATATCCTTACAGAGGCCGAATTCTGAGGTCCCCGGTAGCTCGTTTGTGTCGTCCAGCGGGACGCATCTCAGCATCTCTTCTTCAAGGATAGTTGGTACGAGCTCTTCTTCGGCGAGTAAGTCGTCGCAAAGTACTACTCCGACCAACGGCCCTCCGGTAGCAGGACCATCCTCCATACCGGGCGGCTCAATTGGGACCGCCAGCGGGTCGCATCTCAGCGTCTCTCCTTCAGCAGCAGGTCACTCGAGCTCTTCTCTGGCGGGTGTGTCGTCGCAAGGCACTGTTCATACTAACGGCCCGCCATCGGCAAGTCACTCTCCTACATCGACTCTTGCACCGCTCGGTACGGCGGGCTCGCAAAGCAGCACTCTGCCAGGCGCAAATAGCGACAGCGTCCATCCAGCAATCACTTCTTCGGCCTTGCCCGGCGGGATCAGCAACAGCCCACAGCTCGCGAGTTTCCTTTCTGCTCTGCCAGGCGGGATCAGCGAGAGCGGGCATCCAGCGAGTCCATCTTCTGTCTTGCCAGGCGGGGTCAGCAACAGCCCGCAGCTCGCGAGTTTTCTCTCTGCTTTGCCCGGCGGGGTCAGCGAGAGCATGCATGCGGCGAGTCCATCTTCTCTCCTATCAAGCGAGATCAGCAACAGCCCACAGCTCGGGGGTTTTCTTTCTGCTCTGCCAGGCGGGATCAGCGAGAGCGGGCAGTCCAATCCGTCTCCTTCTTTGCTAGGCGGGATCAGTAACAGCTCACACCCCATGAGCACGTCCTCTGCTTTACCGGGCGGAGTGATTATAGGCCCGCGGCCCACACCTTCGTCTTCTGCTCTGCCCGGCGGGATCATCATAGGCCCGCGGCCCACGACTTCGTCTTCTGCTCTGCTCGGCGGGATCATCATAGGCCCGCGGCCCACGACTTCGACTTCTTCGTCTTTCCCGTTTCTTTCACTGCCCGGCTACATGGTAACCACCGCTACAGACGGGGGAGTTATTTATGTGGGGACGATCACGCCGCAGCCCACTTCCCCCGATCTGGGACCCTTGACGACATACACCGGATACCCTCCCGAGTTCACGTGGTACTTCACCTCGTCGTCGGTGGCGCGCAACACTCACGACCCGCAACACCACCCAGTACTTCCTCCGTGGCCGTTGTGCTTCTTCTGTCCGCCACACCTCCACTTGGGCGGCATTGTGCTCAAATTGCCTCCAGGAATCTATCCTCCGAGCATCAAGTAAGTCCAGACCGATGTGACGTCCTCGTTGTTCGCAGACATCACGCTAACGATTGTAGGCCTCCGTGGGGATTTCCAAACCCGTTCCCGAGACTCACTATCCTTCCGGATGGTACACCGGAGTACCCGAGTACGTATGACAAGCCCAGCAGCAGCAGCAGCACGAGCAGTACTCGTTACATACCGTTCTCGACGAACAATATTCACGGTATACCATCAACGACGATCAGTATCCACGGTATACCATCGTCGACCAGAATGCCGAGCGGTGAACCATCGTCGACTAGAGCGTCGAGCAGTACATCAACGTCAACTGCCTCGTCGTCCTGCACAAAGGCTACGGTGACGGACTTCTGGATCAGTTGCGCAGCCGGCTCGACGTCGTGCAAAACGACCAGCTCTTCCATCGTATCCGGATGCAGTGCCTCGCCAACCGCTTCTACGACCTCCGGTATGTGGCGCGTCTTGAACGGCAGAGAGGATGTGCAAGGCTGACCTGACGTAGCTCCGTCGTGCGACCTCACGATCGACTACAACGACGATCAAGGCAGTAATGGGCCCCCTCCCGATGCAAACGGAGATCCTCCTGGAAGTGAGGCTTCGAAATCTGCGAGCGCAAGCTCCTCGGCTTCGAGATCGAGCACGCCAAAGTCCTCAAGCGTACCGTCCTCTGTGTCGGCGACGAGATCAACGACAGTGATCAACACTATCATGGTGTCTCCGACCCCGCGGCGCACGACTTCTATTCCCCCCAAGATCCCCGAGACCCCGACAACTTTAGTGGCAGCCACGACAGAGGTACCTTCGGCACCCGACGTGCCACTCGCCTCACTGATTGCTCCGCCGCACATACCAGTCGTTACTCACCCGGTGCTCACGACTTCATCGACGCACACTTTATCGGCTCACGTGAGCCATGTCATGTTGTCTTGTGAATACTTCGGATGCCGGAATCTGCCGTTCTCGTTGACGACAATCTGGGAAGAAGCAGCATAGCGTGCGCGCGTCGTAACCCGACCCAGCACCCCACCTGGCCACTAGGCCGCAAGCCCTCGGTTTCGGGGTCGAGTTGTTATGAAGGACCGGTGGATCCATGTGGCTGTGAGCTCCGGCGGAAGCGTTAAGGCTTGGCTGATTTCGCGATTGCGGTGGGTATATAAGAGGCCAGTGGGTATGCGGAGACCCTGGCGGATCTGTATATTGTGGACATGGTACAATCAAGGGACCTGTCTTCGTCTCATGAAGAAGGGAGGATCAGATGAATTCGAATGCCCTGCTTGCTCTCCTGTGCGTGCATCGGCCGCGCGATGCCACGTTCATGTAAACGCATACCGACCATTCGGCTTGCTGCGGTGGGCTCTATGCGCTTTGATACAGTGTGTCGTGTTTGCCTCGTGGGTATTGACACACATCTAATTCTTTGGATCGGGCGGTGACGATGTTGTCAGTCCCAGTTATGCATATAAGGTGATTCTACCCGAGCCACGCGACGGATCTATCCGTCCATGGTAGATGTCGATCTAAGACACATGCAAGATCGGACTCCATCGCAACAACCACAAACATTACACCATGGCAGCAACGTCGGCAGCAAAGAGGAAGCTCGTCGTCTGTGGCGGCAACGGCTTCCTCGGCAGCAGAATCTGCAAAGCCGCCGTAGCACGAGATTGGGACGTCACGTCGATCAGGTAGGTACGCAAAGCCTTCCAAATACATCGTATACCCTAGTCTGTCGTCCCTTCAATCACTGATGCAGCCCAACAGTCGCTCTGGCGAACCCAATTGGCCCTCCGTCTCTGCCCATCAGACCGCACCAGCATGGTCAAAGTCCGTGACCTGGCGCGCCGCCAACATCCTACACCCGGAGACCTACAAGGATGATCTCACGGGTGCAGACGCAGTGGTACACAGCATGGGGATCCTCTTAGAAGCCGACTACAAAGGCGTACTCACCGGCCAAGAGTCACCCATAGCAGGCCTACGACGAGCCTTCTCGCCCACGAAGAAGGGCGGCAACATCAACCCTCTCGACCGCAAGGGCGGCGAGACCATAGAGCCGGGCGAGGTAGGCGGTGAGATCACCTACGAGCTCATGAACAGGGACTCCGCGATCACGCTGGCGAAGGAGGCGGACGCGGCGAAGGTCTCGAGCTTCGTGTACATATCGGCGGCTGCCGGTGCGCCTGTACTGCCAAAGCGCTATATCACCACGAAGCGGGACGCCGAGTCCACGATCGCCACGACCTTTCCGCGCATGCGAAGTCTGTTTATACGGCCTGGCTTCCTGTATGACAGTAGTCGGACGTTCACCGTGCCTATGGCGGCTGTGACGTACGGCGGCTTCCTTGCTAATAGTCTGACGGGCGGCAATCTGACGTGGTTGATGGGAGCTGGAGGCGCGAAGCCGCTAAAGGCAGATTTGGTGGCCGAAGCGGTTGTTGAGGGGTTGATGGACGATAAGGTTAAGGGTCCGGTGGAGGTGAAGGAGATTGAGGAGTTGGCCAATCGTGCTTGGCGGAGAGGAATGCTATGAGAGGTTATTTGCACGCTCGAGAAGACTGCCTGAGGATGCGTTCAAGCGACCGTAACAATCAATGTTTCATTTCAGTGTAACATAGCGTTTTGATCGCGATATCCAAATAATCGTGGAAGGCGATAAGAACAGGATGACGACAACCGCTAGGATGACCTGACACCGTCTCACGACTTGTTTGTCAAGCAGAGAAGTAATACGCCTCCAACTGCTCCTTCGTCCGGGCACCATCATTATGATGCTTGTTCTCCTCCCAGACCTTCCCGCCTTCGCCGAACTGATTCGACAGATGGCCGAGGAAGAAGTCAAGGTTCTTGTCTGCAATCCAATCAGCGCCGAACGGTACCGTTCATCATACATAATCAGGGACTTGCCAGCTTGCGGGAAAGCATCCTTGAACGTCTTGTACAGCTCGTCCACCCCAGGCTTCTTCTTCGCATACGTCACCTTCTCCGCGAAGAACTGCAGATACTTCCTCGCATGTGCCAAATCGGCCTTGGCATCCAATTCCCAGCCCTGTTCGACATGGCCTGAAATCACCTTCTCCGGTCTCAGTCCCTCCTCGATGAGATCGAGCGTCTTGAACCAAGCGTCAAGAAGCTGAGGCGTCTCGACCTCTTCCACCCAGAGGTGCGTGCTGCGCGCGTACACGGCATCTCCGCAGATGACCGTGTGCTCGGTGGGGAGCCAGAAGAGCGTGTGATCTACGGAGTCGCCTTGGAGTGGACCTAGGAGTAGGACGGGAGACTTCTCGTTGCCTTCCAGGACGAACAGGCTGTGGTGGAACGGCGTTGGCTTGGTTGGCTTTGCTGGAACGTTCTCGGCGCCGAAGACGGTGGGCCAGAACCTCCAGTCGATTGGTGGCATGTTAGCTAGTGCTAGAGACTTTCGTCGAAGCATTGTGCAGAGGACGCGAGAACTCTTCGTGGGTCTGAGTGCCCGCCCTCAACACCGTATCTTATGGCGGCACAAGCGCGTAAGATGGGAGCCGCTTGACGCCGCAGGAGGTCGTAGCTGTCACTTACTTCACCTTGTCATCGTACTCGCGGTCAATGCCGTCGCACACTTCGTATTGATGTCCGTGAGCTTGCGGACCAAACGATATTTCAAGCGATCGTGGTTTCACGTTACTCACCATACGGGACTGCGTACAGAACAGCTCCCGGAAAGGCGTCTAATATCGGATTCGCAGAGACTCAACAGCAATCAGAAGCAGCCATCACGTCGCACCTCGTTAGGTTTCTCACTCACAGTAGTGATCAGGGTGGTGATGTGTGACGAAGACTGCCTTCAATGGCAGCGACGTCTTCTTCTTGATCCACTCCACCACTGCCTTTGCATCAGGGACGAGAAACGGAGGATCGATCAATACTGCCGATTTCGAGCCTAGTATCAGAGTGCTGACACTTGACAGTCCTTTCTCGGACGAAACAATGTGGTCGGTTTGCAGGGTGGAAGACTCCATGTTGCTGGTTTCGTGCCTTTCAATTGAAGACAACACTTGGGCAATTCTCGTCGATGCACCCAAGTTGAGGTCGCGGCGGAGGTTCAGGGACAAGTATCGAATAGCTGATCGAGCATCTCCTCACTACATGACCTACCGGTAGTCCATACCGAGGGGCCTAGCCCCGCCATCTCCATGACCCAGAGCTGCCCTCCGGCTGTTTGTACTTTCTTACAGCCATCAACCAGATTGTGAGGAAAAGTCCGTGAGAGATGGTCTGCGGTCGTCAATGATGCTCACGTTCACCAGCGGTCTCCCGAGAGCCAATGCATGTCGTGGCGACGTCCGAGAAGAAGAGTCCGAGAAGTGAAGTCGCCCCGGTGTGATGCCTCAGGCAGCAAAACTGCCAAGCACTGACTCGCGCCCGGAACGTCGACAAAAAAGTCTCTTCCGCGACCGAGGAGAAGTGACGATTTCCGTTACGAGGGCAGGTTAGTATTGATCGAACATCTACATGCGCAGACAAGTTCGCATGCAAGGCATCATTCGACTTTACGACCGGCGACTCTGCATCTCCCTCCCTACTCTGGCTGCGCTGCGGATACGCAAAAAACACCGCGGAGAGCACTTGCAGATTGCTGGCAGGTTCTCGCAATTGAACCAGCAATGGGCCAGTGGCGAGAGTTCGATAGTCGAAAGCGACGTGCCTTCTCTCGAAGTCTACTGAGTCGATGTAGCCTGGCGCGTCCTTGCCAAGTCCAAATACTACTGCAGTTGCTCGTGAGAGCCTCACCAAACCAATCCATTGCTACAACCGAAACAAGGCACGACGAAGGGCCGCCTACCGGAACCGACCCATTGATGTTGTGTAAAAAGCTTCGTACCCGCCGTTGACAAACGAAAAGCGAGGAAGATAGACTCCCCTCCGGGTACATCCAATGTTCACACGGCGACATCGCAATCGATCGTCCTCACTCAGTGCTGATCGTCGGTTTCCCGCTGATCTTGTTATTCGTCGTTCAACTTAACTCCTTTGCAACGGCGAGAGCCCACTAAGAATGAGTACATATACCAATCCGGGGAACTGCAAGTTGCAACAAGGGGTGGAGGACACGCAGGTCCACGCAGCTAGAGATCCTCGCGCCTTATTTTACTCGCGAGACGATAAATGATCAGCACGGGTAAATTTACGCGAGGCTGCGTTTCAACAGCAGGCGTTTCGGCCCCTTTCTCGCCAATGATGCTTGGCAAGTAGCAAAGTAGAACGCCATGGGAGTGGTGAGGCTGCAGTAGTACACCGTACTCTGCGCCCGAGATTCTGCCTTCATTGGTCTGTAGGACAGCGGATTGTCCTAATGTAAATTGCTCCGTTGTCGGCTCGTTGAGACCATCGATTCGTCAAATATGCAGGTCTGGTACAGTGCTCACCCGACCTGCTCCGGGCTGGCTTCCAGAGTGCCTCAATGCTTTGAATCGTGTGATCCGTACGGAAGGCTCATGAATGTTCAGGAGCCTCGAAGATAATCGGACGACTGCTGAACAGATCCGGGTATGTAATGTTTGCACCGTGTACTGTCTCGCCTCTTGTGATATGAAGGCAGTAAATCAACCTGTAGCATGCCGCAGCACATCCGATGGTTACAGTAACCCAACTCGTGTAATCGTAACCTCGTCTCGAAAATGTACAACACGACTTCCCATCCTCTCACAGCATATCGCCATCCCGCCCACCAACGCGATGCTTCTCCCGTTTGTCGCGCAGCTCAGGGCACCGCCGTCGATGGTTGATGAACCAGTTGCTGACCTGCGTCATGCTGATCCCGGTAGCCTACTCACTCATTAGCTGCGCATCTCTGATTTGATGTGTGACGATAGACGTACGCGGGAAAACAACGCTTTCTGCTCCTCGCTGGGATAGGGATTCGTGATGTTCTGTCTTGCCGTTAATTTTCACTTTCTCGGACTACACACGTGTACACCAGATCACCTACCCGATCGAACCACGTCTTCATAATCTCGGTGGACTGTTTCGGCAGGTTACTCCGCTTCCGCGCCTTCCCCTGCTGATACTCATACTGGCTGGGCATGAAGTACGACGGAGGAGTACTACCGTAAGGCGATCGCTGGTACGACGGTGGAGGCAAGTGGCTCGGTCTCGGCATGCGGCCGTCTTCGTGGTGTGCACCGTACGATTCTATCTGCGGACCTCGCGAGTGAACCGCTGGTGGGTACGTTGCGTGGTGGTGGCTCTCGTGGTAGGATCCGTTGTCGTGGGCTGTCGTGGGTTCTTGGGCGGTCGTGTACTGGGAGCCGCGACGTTTTTGCAAGTCGGAGTCGCGCGACGATGCGTAGGAACCCATCGCGGGAAATTCTGTGTTGTGAGTCGTCGAGGTTGGGGTGTGATCTGGCGTGCGATAGGGTTGGAAACCATCTTGTTGGGATCTGTCGAAGTGATTTGTAGCCCGGGGTACGTATGAAGCGCGATGTTGTGCGGACGGGTTCGCGTTGTTGTCAGTTGCGTGCTGGACGGAGAATCGACGCGCTGCGTGCGCGTCTTCGTAATACCTCGTATCGGAAAGACTCAGCCTGTCGTGGGCCGTCGACTCATATGGCCGCGGCTCTAAGGTGGTACGGACAGGTCCGGGTGAAGCACAAGTGGTGCTGTTGCTGTAGCTTGGTGTGTGATCGCTCACCAGAGATACTCGCGGCTTCTTGTGAGGGTAGAGTGAGGGCGGCATGTAGGTTGCCGCTGTGAAGGCGGGCTCGCGAGGCGCTGGTTGGAAGGGTCCACTCAGTATCGGCGGCGTTGGAGGTGGACTGGACAGGTTGTCGCCAAGTACCTGCTGAACGTTAGAGACCGACTGCGGTAAGAACTTGGGCGCAACTCACCATCTTCAAGGGCGGCAACGAAGGCTTCTGGGCGTCGCCTTCGCGATATGGCGGCGACTGCGGTGCTGAGTGATGTTTGTGTGGATACATGCTGGACTGGACAGGCCTACCGGGCGCCCTTGTTGATCGTTGACCAAGTTCAAGTGCGGTAGGTGGACGAGAGTGCGCGGTTCGGGGTGAATCCATCATCTCGACATCCGTGTCAAGTGATGCGTCACTTTCACGAGACTCTTCTGGAGTTGGCAGTTGTGAGACTTGATAACGAAGATTCGCTGAGTCAGGGCTTCGTGTAGTGAGGTGCGCTTCATCCAAGTTCATGCTGTTTGTCTCACTGGTCTTTGACTTAGTAGACGCGTCGACTTTCCAAGCAACGTCACCCCGTCGTCACAGTCAAATCGAGTCGATGTCGATGTGCTTGATCTCCTGTGACGATCTGACCTGTGTTGTGTATGGCTGACTGGTGACTCGACGTTGGGAGAGCGGTGAGTATTTGGAGCTTGTCAGGCAGCACCACTCTGTGAAGGCAGATGAAGGTGCCTCCGAAGCAGGGGAGAATGTCGTTGTATTCCAGTACGGCGCCGGTGAAGTCTCGGCGCAGTCGTCCTAATAAAGGCGGGTCGGAGAGGGAGTTCAAGCCCGAGGCCTGCGGTTGAGAGCCCCTCGTGCTGTCAGAGAGCAGCTTTTGATACTCCGCAGTGAGGTGGATCGCCAAGTGTGCGAATCAGATTTCTTTTCAACGGCCTGAACTTTGAAGGTGAAGCGTGCGGTGTCCACGCTGAGCATATGCGTGGATGTGCGAGCGATTGTGGAATACCTCACTCCAGACGTTGGTGCAGTTGTTGTGCTGGGCAGTCGTGAAAGCAGCACAAGAAGTGCAGAACAGGTTGCATGAGCGAGTGGGACCACTGCTCTGTAACTACATGCGTACAACCAACCCTGGGAATGCATGGGGCCAGCTGTAACGGCCCGCATGGCACATGGACCATGCGGCACCCAGTGTCATAACCTAGTAGAGGTACAAGCTCGGACAGATTTATTACCATCGATCGCGAAGGGTTCCGGTCGCGGCTATGCCTCTCCTGGGCATTGCAAATCTCACACTTTCGCCCGAGTGCCGGCTAGTGCACGAGCAGCAGGTGTTGAAGTCGAAATTGCTGCCACCGCGGTCATACCAGGTCTTCGCTCTGGTCATTCCCGGCGGTGTGATCATCGCTCGAATGCTGTACGTGTAGGATGAGACGGACTTTGTTGTTGAGACTCTCGTGAGTTCATGCTCGCATGCAATGGATGACAGAGTTCGGAGAAGCGGCACGAAAACAGTGCAGAAGAGGCGAGACGGTCATTGCCCACCGCTTAAAAGGTAGATCCTCTGCAGCCTCGCTACGAGTTGTGAGTTGTGATTTGTGAAGCGCTCCTCCAACACCTTCGCGGCCTTGCCTCATCGGATCTGTGCCAATGTCAAGATTGAGTGCGCGGTTCGCGCCGCGAAAGGCCTAATTGCTCCCCTGTCAGCGGGAAAAGTACCACCTGAGCTTCACTCCAATAATGGTGAGCCTTGCACGAACGTCAAGCGATGCTACGAGTCCGACGAGCTGCTTCTCTGAGCGATGATACCACCTGCTGCCAGGCCTGACATGCTCCTTGAACCCTACTAGGCTCCAGCCGGGTCTTCCGCTTCGACACATTTGAGTTGATCTACTGGGTCAGGGGTACACAGGGCGCGCAGCGCAGTGACCTAGCAGGTGCATGACAAGCGCGAAGCTGGGGATGCCGGCGGTGAGGGTGACAGGTGGTGACCGGGTTTCTCACCCTGTCATCACGCGAAAGGGTTGCGCCGCCGTGCCAGGGGTGGCTCCCACTCAGACGTGACGCCATACCGGAAAAGGCTTTGCTTTGATGAGTCCGCGCAGTCGATCTATTCTGTATCGCGTGCGCGCCGTGCTTATCGTGATCGTCGATGGGCGTGGATGTTTCTGCACGGTCCCATGTGGAGGGGCTGGGAATGGTCTGTTGGCGCATTGTGGAGAGTAGCATTGCTAGTGGATCACTTGTTCAGGACTGGGTGGGATGGTTTCGTGAAATGGAGGAGATGATGGCATGGTGTCTTTGGTAGACAGCGGCACAAGTCGACCGTGGAAGTACCGCAGATTTGCGCAGGGGTCAGATGTCGCACGTCGGCCCAGCTACCGGGGTTCGAGCTGACACCGCCCCGTGCGAAACTCTATCGGGCAGTGGACCGATACGATGGATCATGGGCGGGCGGCGGGCGCGGCTACGACGTCGGACGTGGCTTTGTTGTTGTTTGGGTTTCAGACTACTACAAATCCTATATTCGCCGAGTGTCATCGGCGACGTGGCGCCAAACTCGCAGCCCGCCGTATTCCTAATGGAGCGACTTGGCACTGTGACGACCCGCCCCGACGCCAACACATCAAATGTGCGGGCCTCGTGATGGCGATATGTCATGGATGGTGGTGGCGGCGCGCGCGGATGACGATCAGCCAACGAATTGCCAGCCGAGCATCTGCGAACATTGCAGTCCACGGGCAGCATGCACGCAATCCGCAGCGTCAGCTCGAGGTATGCTGTGTGGCATGTGGCTGAAAGAGCAGCATCTCCTTCGACGACACAGGTGCAAGGCAAACGAGCATGCCCGAGAACAACGCTGCACAACGCACACTCAACGAACTGCAAGGTTTCCGGAGGACTCGAACCCGACTCGCTCGTACGGAGACGGGGCCGCGAAGCCCTGCAGCAGCCTCGTCCACTTCAGCTCGGCTCGTCAGGCGCATGATGTGAACATGACACGCACCCGCGCTTCCCATGCGAAACCCGAATGCGGCGAAAAGAGTGGCGCATCCGAGTCGATCTTGGTTCGGAGAACGCTCCTACGACTTTTAAGGTAGCATGCGCCGATCCCGACGACCAGGTTTCTCTTGTCCACCCCGGACGTGCAGACTCCCGCTGTCCTACTTGTCGAGGCCGCTTGGGAGCCTGGGACTGGCTTACCAACCGGTGCAGCTTGAACCACGGGAGCCCGCTTTCGTGCTCCCGCGGATGTAGCATTGATGGAATCTGACGTCTCCGAGCCGTTCGATCGTCGGTTCTGTCCTTGTAGGGAATAGAAGGTACGATCTGGTTGATAAATGGACTTGAAGCCGTCTTTCGTCACCTCAGGGCGGTTGCGGTTGTCGCGGATGGTAAGCTAAACAATCATACGCTGCAGGCTCTGGCAACAAGTCCCGAGGCTGTCCCGGCCGTGCCAATCATGCGAAGGGATGTCGTGCTACCGCTAAATACTACGTCCAATTGCCCAGATAGTCAAACACAGCATAAACATGCCCTTTCCCACCCCCGCCGACATGGCCCCAGACGTGCTCGCGCTCGCCACTGCCGTCGAAACAGCCGTCCGTCCCGTTGGGGCAGTCACGCCATTCAAGCGGTCAACCGCACTGATCGCCGGCCCGACGTTGAAGAAGTCGACAAGCACGAACGTGGGAACACGACCGTACTCACTGGTGCACTGTGTCGCTGCGTCGCCTAGATTACCGACACCGCCGCTCGGTGCATTGGTGGTGGCGAGATAGGTGGTGTTGGGCATCTCGAACAGCGTTTCGTTCACGTAGAGGAAATGGTTCATCAACGGCATCATCCCGGCACCGAGCGCGCCACTGGTATTGCTGTCGGGTCGATTGGCCGTGCAGGAGAAATCGGTGGGCGCGGTGTTCTGGTAGCTGTTCTCGAAGATGTAGTCAAACTCGTTCATGAGGTAGGAAGCACCGGTGTTGTCGGTTAGGCTGGCGACGAAGTTGAGCAGCCGCGTGCCATTGTTGATCAGGTTTTGCAGGGTTGGCCACTGTTCGATGGCTGAGGTCCTCGTTGGGGTGTAGGCGATGTTGCTTATGCCCGCAGCTTCGTACTCTGCGGCAAGAGCGGTCGCGCTGGCGCTGGCTCCGTTTACGAGGAGGATGGTGACGACTTCGTTTGGATTCGCCACCAGCCACGTGTTTACTTCCTGCAGCCAGCTTCGCAGGGTCCCCGCATTGAGGAGCGAGCAGCTGCAGATGATACACGCTGGTCAGACGGCCCTTTTATATGTTGGTGTTGAAAAGACCTGGTTGACTTACCTGGTGTGGCAAACACTCAACTGACCACTACTCGAATTCGTCTGCACCTGCGCGCTCAACAACCTCACCCCAGCCGAAAGCTGAACGGTAGTATTGTAATACTGATTCCCACTAACGGAGTAGCCGGTCGAAGCATCCCGAACAAACGGGCTGTCGTGAGCGCCAAGATGCGTGATGTTGTTGTATGCCCGCTGGCACAGATCCGGGCTGTTGTTGCAGGACGTGGAGGAGTTGCTGTTCTGCGCGAAGGCGAGTCGGAGAGTAGCTGGGAGGAGCAGGAGCATCTGCAGTGATTTGGCGAGCATCTTTGCTTGAAACGAGTGTTGATGGAAGTGGTGGCGATGGTAAAGGCTGGTTGCCGTATGCGAGATGGTCCAGGGGATTGGTGAGAAGGAGAGATGTACACTGATCTACCACTGTACACTATCTTACTTGCCACTTCGGAGCACGTTCGGTGGATATTTCAATAGTTTGTCAATGAGCCTTCCTCAAGTTCATAAACACACACTTCCGCGCCTTCTAGCAGTGTCGTCGTCAGCTCCTACTCCCCAGAACACATAAGCCGCTTTCCCGCGCGCCGAGGAGTCCACGGTGTGGCTGACGGGACACGCACGAACATATAGGCACTCGCTGGACAACGACATGATGCCGTCTGTTCTCGGAGAATTGACTAGCAGCGAAGAAGCCGCGCAAATCATTAAAACATGTTGAGATGGACGACGACGAGGACGAATGATGGATGTGTGCGTGACGACACGCGCACGGACGCGCTGCCAAACTCACCGGGACCGCGTATTTGACTTTGCGGGAACAACTCTTTCGCTACGGTGATGATGGAATGATTGAAACAACACCTCCACTCGAAACTCTACCTCTGATCTTGGCAGTATTGTTGACATTCATTGTACGCGTTGCCTAACATTACGCCTCCAAAGTTACGCTGCAAATAAGGTCCAGGATCCACTCGTGTTGCCACGGCCGTCTATCTCACTTTGCGAGCTACGCCCCAAATCCCCGGAATGATATCACGCAAGCAGCAGGAATGAAACAACAACTCGGGCACGAAACGAACGCTAAAAGCACTCCCTCGAAACCACCAAACTCATCATCATCGGCTGGGCGAAACTGCCGTAAACGAATTGACTGCGATCCGAAAGTCAGCAAGCCGCGTGTCATAACATCAACCCCAGCAGCCGACGTACCACAGAACAAAGTCTGCTTCGTGGCCATCCACGCTGGCTCTGACTACGGATAGGTGAAGCACTCGGTGCATCGGTAGTGCGAGCAGATGGAGCACACTCGGGGGCTCAGTTCCGGGTTCATAGCATGGCCGCAGTTGCTACCGCTACAGATCCTGTCCGACATCAGCATTGAGCGCGAGTGTTAGCTGAATTGGAGACTCACCACCACCCGCTCATGTTAGGTCTCGGCTGCGGCTTCGCGGGTTGCGGTTTCGGGGGCGGGTTTGGCTGGGGCTTCGGCTGGCCACCACCTCTGCCTCCGCCGGCTCGAGGACATCCATAGCCGTGTCCGGGTTGTCCACTCCAGGTGTCGCCGATGCGACGCGCATGTCCATGGCTTTGGCTGCCGGCTTGGGTCGGTAGCCAGACGGAGTGGCCTCCACGATCCTGTTCGCCGTGCCAAACGCTACCGCGGGCCGTAGTAGAGGCTTGCATGTCGGCTTTCGAGTGGGTTGTATGGGTGTTGAGTGTGGTTGCTGCGTGTATTACTTGGTGCTGATTGGTTGCTTCGTAGTCTCGTGTATGAGGTCGTGCTATGCGATGAAACAATCTCCTGACGTTGTCAAGATCTCTCTGCTTTATAGATCTCTACAACAACTAGGCGTGCTGTGCCACCTTCGCATTGCCGCCCTCAGCATCAACTCCATTCGTGGGGCCGGCAATCGAAGGCAGAATGATCATCGTCGACACTGTTCTAGCACTCGCACTGGTCAGTCTCCTACCACACCTACGCGGATGGTGTACCATGTGGTCAAAGTATGGTCGCCACCTCCGATTCTGTCGAGTCACCGCAAAGGCGGCGTGTCCGAAGCATCTGAGGAAGTATGAGGAGGGCTACAAAATTCAGGAGCAGCGCCGGAGAAGGGGGGGCATGTTGAAGCTTTGCTGGCCAACGAGAGTCGTCCGTAACGAGGGAACTCATCACCACCAGGCCTGCCTGCGGGAGATCGAGTCTGGCACTACCCCTCGGCAGTGTGATGGTAGGCCGATTTGGTGTTACTCAGGCGTCGGTTGCAGCCGAGGGCAGCTATCAGCCACTGAGAACCGCAAGTAGGTGCCTCCTTGGCACCTGTGAAGTGCAGCGGCATTACAACGTCTTGTCAGCCCCGCTAGAGCATTGGGTGTGGGCATATGTTCTGCTGAGCGACTTTCGTGCGAGCATGCGAAGTGTTCCCGCTCTAGGCGCATCATACCGCTAGGCGCCCTTACCGCCGGGAAGGCAGCGGCGGTATACTGTGCGTAGTCAAAAATCGGGAAACTCAATCGTAAATTGGAAAAGATTAGGCCCTTAATGATGGCTCTTGCGCGTATGAGAGCTGATCGAAATCCCGTCTCACAAGTCGATGATGAGCACCGCATCGTTCACTTACACATAACAACAGTCGAGGTTTGCAATCTAGAAGTGGTAAGTGTGGATTGAGAACCTAGCCCAGTGCACGTCAGCACCTCGTTGGGCGGGTGAACTGGCGGTGGCGTTGGTCATCGTCAATGTTCCGGCTAACGTATGAAGGCGGCTCAGCATCGACTAAGGCATCCAGGGAGAGTCCAGTATCGAGCCATGTGCCGATACCAGGAGGCCAAACCCCCTCGGTAGCCCTGCGCTTGGTGGTCCGTGGCGGTGCGTAGTTTGGTAGCTATGGGTAGGAAATGCGCAGTTCTCTTATCTGTACGGCAGTCAACGTGGGAGTCAAGTGGCAGCTGTCTTTCCAAACATCCCCAGAATCGTGGGAAGCGACAGGGGTACGACAGTGCTAAGGAGCCTGAGCCTGCCCTCGCGGTACTCCCGAGGACGACACTAGAGGTCAGTAAAGTACGGGCAACGTATCACAACTTCCCTCGAGAGGCTGCTACATGCGAGGCAAGTCACTATGTATGAGGCCTCTCGAAGGAGATGGACACGGGACAAGTTGGGCTGGCACCGCCACGAAAGGGCAAGGCTGGTCGCCCTCTTGTTGCCCCATCGGGCGAGGCAAGAGGTCATATTGACTACTTGGCGGTGCACATAGACACTCGATTCATGAGCGGCCTGAGGTGATAGCTGACTTGAGCAGTGGCAGTTGTTGCTTGCGCCACTCCGCCTCGATGGGGAAATGTAGGCAAAGCCCACGGCGTGTCCGGCACTGTCCGACACCTTGTTTGAGGCCTGTAGTTCGGTGGAGAGTCGGCCAGATGAGGAAGATCCTGACGTATGGAAGTAGTGTCGACAGTAGTGTCAAAGAAGACGTGAGGAGTGTGACGTGGGAGTGGAATACAGTATCTTATGTAGTGAACGTCGAGGTGAGGTGTCGATGTCGAGGCCTAATCGGGACTTCAAGCCGGCGGTTTGGTTCCTTTGCTGCGGACAGGGTCCATTGTTTGATACAACGCCCGAGCAAACCACAACAAACGACTGCGCTCGCCAAACAATGAACAGGACGGTCTGGAGCCGATAATACAAACGGCACTGTCTCGTGCCGGAAGCAGGACCGCAAGGTTGGCGGACCTCATCTGCTCATCAATGAGCCACGCGACTCCTTGTCTTGCAAACTCAGCAAGGCTGTAGACGGACACTTACTGGCCTCTCAACAGGCCCTTCTACCACCGGCGACGCCATGGCCTTCAACTTCAACTGGTCGCCGCTGATAGCAGACACCGACCGGGTACGCGACATGCTCACCCGCTCCCTGAACAAATCCCCGAAACCACCCATCATTGTCGACGACATTATCGTGAACGAGCTGAACCTTGGGTCTACGCCGCCTGAGTTGGAGATATTGGAGGTTGGCGATCTGGCGGAGGACAAGTTCCGGGGGATCTTCAAGATGAGCTATACCGGCGATGCATATCTGACGCTGAAGACAAGGGTGCAGGCCAACCCTTTGAACACATATTTGTCCAACAAGCCAAACTTTGCGAGTCCACAGCCACTTGCAGCGAGTAGTGGCTTGACGATACCATTGCAGATCACCTTGTCGGATATCAGGTTGTCCGGGTTCGTAATATTGGTGTTCTCGAAGCAAAAGGGCATTACGCTTGTCTTCCGGAATGATCCGCTGGAGTCGCTAAAGGTGTCCTCGACCTTCGACTCCATACCATTTGTGCGCGAATACCTGCAAAGAACCATCGAGAGCCAGCTCCGGGTACTATTTATGGAAGATCTGCCGGCTATAATACACAGACTTTCGCTCCAGATATTCAGCACGGAGTACCAAAGTTCAGCAGCGCAGGAGCCTGCCAAGGACCAGAATGGCCAGCGAGCACCTATAGACCCTTTTGCTAGCCCCGCACAACAACCCACCGACAGCTTTGGGCAACCGCTTGAGAGCAGCGCGACGTTCTCGCTCGATGCCCCTACGGAGACGTATGCGTCCTTCTCGCAAAAGAACCTCCTCCGGCTAGCGGCTCTTACCGAAAGTCAGCGGACACTGAGTCTGTTCACACCGAGCATGAGGGATACCGTGTACCGCGCATGGGCAAGCGCAGTGGACAGGAACGAGCTCAGCAACGGTAGAAATACCCCTCTACATCGACCGACGCTATCCCGGATACAGTCCACAGTTGGAAGCCATAGTGCGTGGTCATCCTCGGCACCTAGCCAGGCATCCGAGACGCCGTCTGCGAACAACCGGCCCGGAATGACAAGTTTTGGTTCCGCGCCGACAGTCTACAGTCTAGCAAGCGGCGCGCCGCGATCACGTGCTGGAAGGAAGCGTAAGAACCGTGTCATCAACCTGCGAAAGGACAAAGCCGAGGGGGATGTCAGCGATGTCGCTAGTGTGTCGAGCGGGTACCCAGAGAGTGCGGACCGCAGCGCGACCGGATCTGCAGCACCCAGTCTCGAAGCAGAGGCCAACGCCTACCCCACGGCCGGGCTGCGAGAAGGTGAGATCAGCACGCCTCCCCGAAGCCCAAGGAAGAAGGTGGGATTCCAACGAACTCCCGAGACCGCAAGGCTAGGTCCTGAGAGTGCTTCTGCACGGAGACCAGTCACACCACGGAACACCGCTGCCCTGCAAGTCGAAGACGACGACCAGACCCCGCGCGCTTCCATGTACCTTCCCAAAGATCGCAACCAAACCCCCAAAGCGGAACCACGGCCCTCCCGCCAACGACTCACGCGCATGCAGACCTTGCCTACCCGCGACAAGCCGCTTGAGCTTCCGCGCCGGGCTTCGGATCTTAGCATACATAGTCTTGGGGCCGCGTCGTCGGGTTCAGAGGGCAGTTCGGGAGGGATTTTGGAGCAGGCGTGGATGATGAGGATGGCCAATGAGATTGCAAGGAAGGTCGCTGAGGAGAAGGGGAGACGGCCTACTTGGCGGGCTGGAGCGGATGAGGGGGAGGTGCCGCCGCCGGCTTATGTCTCGTGATGATTGGAGATGTATGCTTGGGTTTGAAGGTTGGTGAGTTGCGAGCAATGCGCGGGTTGAGCGAGGCGTTCTTGTTTTGTGACACCAGCATTGCGAGCGAGGCTGGGTAATGATACTCCACGCCGGGCTCGGCACGACTTTGGCTATACCACTTCCGTCACGACGGCCTGCACGGACGAGCCTTATAGTGTCGGCATACACTAGCACACTAATGAGAACAAACGCTACACTCTAAACTCCAAACTATCACCGTTCATCCTTCGCGAGCAAATCCTCAACAGCCTTCACCTTGTCCTCAAACCCCTGCCTCTTATCCGTGCGGCTACCCACACGAATATCGCTCTGGATACGTACGACGCCGTTAGCGTGGAGGAGACTGTGGCATTGGCCTATGAGGGTCATGCATTCTGTCCAGGGGCCTTCTGTTGGGTGGCGAACGTGATGTCGTGAGTAGGTGACATTGAAGCGGGCACAGTGGGGGTGGTGAATACCTATCGTTGTGCCGGCCGAGTGCATACTGTATTTGATCCCGGATTTCTTGAGCAGGCGTTGGACGTCTGCTATTTCTGCCGAGACGGAGGCGGTTGGGGTGCCTATTGGGACGAGGCAGAAGTCTGTGGTCGATGGTGAGCAGCTGGATCGAGGGTATTACGGCAATGGGGACTCTGACCTGCTACGCATGCCGAAGGTGTTGGTAGTTGCGTGGGCTCTTTGTCCGCCATTGCTGTTAGGACGTGGCGGAGTTGTGGTGAAGTGTCCATGGTTTGATGTGGGGAGCGGAGTTGGTGAGGTCGAAGTCTCGGAAAGCGGAGTTCGCGATCCGGAGCGTCTCCCTTTCTTGACGACGAGCGTTGTGTCACATCAAAGCAACAACAACGGCGTGGCTTGAACATGAGGTCTACGTACTCTCTGGACTGGAAAGCGAGAATACTGAGTCTATCATCTCGTAGATGTCGTCGGGATCGTTCACGAAGGAGTCGCCACCAGCCATAGTATGGCGTCAGTCAAAGTCGGTGGCCTGGATTGCAGGCTCGAATACCTCAACGAAGGCGGTGCGAACTTCATCTTCCGGATCCGGCCCACGGAAGACGCAGGGGAGCTTCCGACGCGCTTGAGAAAGAAGTTACTTAGGCTACGCAAGCACATCACGATCGAGCCGGAGGATCTACTGGCAGGACACCAAGAATGGCAGGCGATCTTCCAGCCCGAGAATCTGATCGAACATGACTTGGTCACTTTGCAAGCGGACGCGGTAGCCGCGATCAACGACTTGATACGTGAAGCGACCAGACGGTCTTCCCGTCGTGTCGGTGATCTCTGGCCGGGTGGGACGCATGGAGTACTCGTGACGGACATGTCTGCTGGACAGAACGAGCTACTGATTGAGCTGAAGTCGAAGTGGCTCGCCCAGTCACCGAACGCATCGCGAAGTGCGACGAGGTGCCGGACCTGTGCGCTGCGGGCAAAGAGAGCTGCGGAAGGGGCGATCATAACGGCTACGGATGCACGGGGCATCTGTCCGTTAGACCTGGCGAGCGATGATCTTTGTATACGGCGCTTGGCCGCGGCGCGTCTCACGGATGATCCGAGAGCAATGGAGTAAGTCAGTCCAAGAGATTCAGCGTGAATGGGAAATCGTCGCTGGTAGCATCGGTTCAGGAACACGAGATTAAAGGCACGCCTTCGGAAGCTGATGATCCCTTCCTTCAGGTACCTTGTAGGGCCAGAGGCGCAGTCCCTCTTTCGTACACTGAGGGAGCACCAACAAGATTGGGATCCTGTCGGCGTACTAATGGCTTCCGGCGATTCCACTCTGCGGAGTCTAAGCAAAGCCATGACAATACGGGATTGCACCCTATTCGTGCTAGTCAGAGCAAATGACAAGATAGAAGCCCGACTGGGTGATCTGGACATGAAAGAATTGGACAAGCTGGCGAAGTGGCGGGCCACCGAGCAAGGACTCATCGATGGTGAGTGGTATATGGGCGCAGCAGACAGCATTTGCGCGCTATCGCGGGTGAAGTAGTTGTCGTTCGAGGCCGTCCTGTTGCCCCATCTTAACAATGGGTAGCGTTGGAACACATTGACTTCAATTGCCACTCCGGCGTTGCTGCTGCTTCCTGTGATATACTGTGCCATTGACATCGGCTTCCTTCCCGAAGCCCTACCTTGCGCCCCTGTTCCGAAACCAGCACCTGCAGCCTGCAGGGTCGAATTTGGCGCTGTGGTGCGACGCAACAGTCTGCTCTGCGGTCTGCGTTGCTTTTCCGTGGAGTAGTATACTGCCTCTGCTTGAATCAATCTCACTACCACGAACGACACTCGTTTCAATTGAAGCCTTCGTGCCTGAGGCGAACATCGCGAGGAGTGAGGTGCACCGAAAGCTTGGCGATAGCGGGATAGCAGCAGCTGGGCGGTGTGCGATATTTTCAAGGCACAGTTGCGAACTTCGCTGTTTTCAAGCAGCTGGCGGGGCGGAACCGAAGAGGAGGGTGGAGACGCGCTGCCGCGCCCTACACTCCTTGCCCAGCACCACCCCCACCGGATCACTCTCCGGCACGAAGGCCGAGACAATGGACCAACCACTAGACAGCAGCGGCTTGTACCCACCTCATATGCGCGAACCCTTCACCCCTCCACCTCACCGAGCGACCAACATGGAGGACCTCTCGGTATGTGCGAGCAGCGGCGACGTGGAAGCAAGTCCGGGGAAGCGGAAAAAGCAAGGCGAGCCGGAGAGTCTATGGGGCATGTTACGGCGCGGCATAGTGGACCACCAGCTGGGTCTCAGCGTCAACCTGATACTCTTCGTGGGCATGTCATACGTCCTGTTCCCGTCGCTGCGGAGTCGGATGAGCGCCTTCTTCGGGCTGAGCTACGCTTCCGCGACCCAGAGCGGCATGTACGGACAAGGTACGCGAGACATGTATCTGGTCGCGAGCTTCATCGTCGTCTTCACCGCGCTGCGGGCGTTCGCGCTTGACTTCCTTCTGCTGCCACTTGCCGGCTGGTGTCGCATCGAGAAGAAGAAGGGCAAGGTACGGTTCGCCGAGCAGTTTTACATGATGGTGTATTACATTCTGTACTGGGGCTGGGGCGCATTGCTTTTCGTGCGCGATACGCCATCTGACGTCCGAGACGTGGAAGGTCTTCTCATATCGCTCTGGGGTGGGTTTCCAACATTGCTCCTGGATACCGGGATGAAGCTCTATTACCTCTCCCAATTCGCCTTCTGGATCCAGCAGATCGTTGTGCTCCATATCGAAGAACGACGGAAAGACCACTTCCAGATGCTCACGCACCACATCATCACTGTCTCTTTGCTGGCGGGCAGCTACACCTACCGCCAGAATCGCGCCGGCAATGCCGTGTTGGTCTGCATGGACATTGTGGACTTCATCTTTCCGCTCGCCAAGATCCTCAAGTATCTCGCTTTGCAAAGGGCTTGCGATGCGGCGTTCGCCCTATTCGTCATTTTCTGGTTCCTGTCACGACATGTGGCCTACTGCGCTATATGTTGGTCTATCTACGCGCATGTGAATAACGGGACGATGTCATACGGCACATACAGTACGAGTACCGGTGCGAAGCTCTCCGATGACGGTGGAACGAATATAATCGACAATCTGCTGCAGCCGATGCTGCACCCTGGGGCGCAGACACTGAGCTTTAACGCGAATATCCGGTGGCTCTTCCTAGGCTTACTGCTTGCACTGCAGTGTATCACCATCGCATGGTTCGTCATGATCTGCCGCGTGGTCATGCGCGTGCTGCGCGGCGAAGGCGCGGATGATAGTCGCTCCGAGGCGGAGGACACCGACATTGACCAGTACGACGAGGTCCGCAAAGACGACACGGGTGCTCAGGCTTCAGCACAACAGGAGAAGCCTCGATATATTGAGATCGAGACAACGAGCGAAGAGCTCCGGACTTACCCAAAACGCGGCGGGGGTTCAACTGGCTCGGGCTCGAAGCGGAAAGGGAAAGCGATCAGTTCAGGACTGCATCTGGGCGAGCACAAGGATATCCTTAACCGGATCGGGTGCTTGAGCGAGGAGCAGCTGGCAAGGGAGAAGGAGAAGAGGGAGGGGAGTGCGAGTCCGGGATTCAGACCGGGCAGTGCGGGTGCTGCTGCGGCGAAGAAGTGAGGGATGCGCTGGCAGTAAATGCAATAGCAAGCATTGCGCATTTGTGGCTTGGTCTGTAGGGCTGCTGACGAGGTAGATGATATCAAAAGTATTCTACGACTGAACAGCATATTGTTGAAACGCCGTTACATTACAGCATTGGATCTGCTCAATCGACAACACGCTCCAGTCGTGCTCTCAAGACTGTCCTCTGACCTAAGTCCATCTAGCCAGGCAAGTTCCTGTGCTCTGCCGGTCTCGTTGTTCGGTGGGAGTCTCGGCCAAGTAAGGCAGACTAGGCCACCTCACTTGACTCGTGGGACGGGTTCATGCTGTAGGACGATGAGTCGATGACCACTAGTCATACCGTTTCTCGAATCGCAAAATCGGTCTCCCACTCCATGTTGTCCTTGTTGATATTATACCGCATACGTCTTGGCAGACGCACCTCGGGTTTGAGGAAGGCACCGACCGCGGGTGCACCCGCTTTGATATGCACAGTCCCTTGAGACAATTCGTCAACAGCATTTGAAGAGACGACCATACATCACATCCATGGCGGCTCCACCACTTCCCACGCCGGCAATGCCGGCGACTGATTCACGTTACGATACGTACCAGAAGTGAGACTTCACCCAGCGTCGCAGCCATGCCCTGTGGATATACATGAATGCTGAGAACTCATCCAGCCCGCTCAACTCTCGCTACTGCTCATCCGAGATGAAATACATCTTCTCGCCCCGCAACCGCTTCGGCACCTGGCGCAAACTCTGGATCTACCTCGCAGAGTCGGAACGGGAGCTCGGTCTCGAAGGTATCACCGAGGATGGCCTCAAGCAGATGATGGAGCATGCTCAGATCCAGGACCACGAGTTCGAGATTGCGGCTGTCGAGGAGAAGCGCCGGCGTCATGATGTTATGGCGCATGTACATACGTACGGGCTCGCGGCACCGGCTGCGGAGAAGATTATTCATTGGGGGGCTACGTCTTGGTGAGATTTTCGTATGTGGTTCAGCTCGGCGAGGATGATGTGGGCTGATCGAAGTAGCTACGTTACAGACAACGCAGATCAGGTACGCCGGTCGCCACCCGTCGAACTGTCCACATCCGAACTAACAATATCACTCAGATCTTTCTCCGAGATGCACTCGACCTGCTTCTCCCCAAGCTCGCCGCCGTAATCCAACGCCTCAGCCACTTCGCCCAGGAATATCGCAGCGTACCCTGTCTAGGCTACACGCACGGCCAAGCCGCACAACTAGTCACCGTCGGCAAGCGCGCCACAATCTGGATCGAAGACCTCCTCGACGACCTGCATAACCTCGAGCACGCCCGCGAGAGACTGCTAGGCAAATTCCGAGGCGCAAAAGGCACGACCGGCACCCAAGCATCCTTCCTCGCAATCTTCCAAGGCGACCACGCCAAAGTCAAGAAACTCGACGAGCTCGTCACGAAGAAAGCTGGCTTCACCGCGGCCGCGCGCAGTACCACGCAGACTTACTCCCGGAAGATCGACGTCGATATCGTGCATGCTCTTTCGTCTTTTGGTTGCACGGCCGAGCGGATCGGAGGCGATATCCGGCATCTGGCGATGTTCAAGGAGCTCGAGGAGCCGTTTGAGCAGGATCAGATCGGGTCGAGTGCGATGGCGTACAAACGTAATCCGATGCGTTCGGAGCGGCTTTGCTCGCTTGGTAGGGTCTTGGCGAATTTCAGCGCGGATGCTGAGCAGACGTATAAATCGCAGTGGTTGGAGAGGAGTCTAGATGACTCGGCAATTCGGCGGATCGTGTTGCCGGAGTCGTTTCTGTGCGCTGATGCTTGTCTGATCTTGGTATGCTAATAGGTGTGAAGCTGGCTGATAGTATACTGACCTGTTGTCGCAGCTCAACAACATCTCCTCTGGCCTGGTAGTCAACCGAGCGGTGATCAGACAGCGGATCGACCTCGAACTGCCGTTTATGGCGACAGAGAACATCATCATGGCTATGGTCAACAAGGGTCATTCGAGACAAGAGGCACATGAACACATCCGGTACGTCCATTGGGCTGACCGACCAATTTACCGGCCAAAGACACCTTGACCGCTCTTCCTCGCTGACGCACCTCTACTCAGCGTACTCTCCCACCAAGCTGGCGCCGTCGTGAAGCAAGAGGGTAAACCCAACGATCTAATCGAGCGGATACGCGAGACCAGCCTCTTTGAGCCTATCCTCGACCGACTGGAAGTGCTGATGGACCCCGCGACGTTCTTTGGCAGGTCCCCGGAGATCGTCGACGAAGTGCTCGAGTACGACGTCAAGCCCGCGCTGCAGAAGTACGAGAGTGCGATTGGGCGGATTGGGGATGCGGATTTGAGCGTGTAGTTGCTGAAGTGGTCACGCCAGGCGTATCATACCGGATGCGAGGGCTCGTTCCGTGTCTTTGTGTATCGTTCATGCCCGACTAAGGCGGCGCCGACAGCAAGATGGCAATGATGCTCAACATCATTCGGGAAATTCTCACTGCGTGCTACTGCGGGTGCAAAGTCCTGGTGGTCTGCTCGATGTGGAGGCCAGTATCGTTCAAAGGTTGGGTTATCTCGCACCAAGCATCCTTGAATCCGAGACCGAGTTTATCATGATCTCTCTATGTGCCTGAAAGCAGACTCCCCGCTCCCCAAACCTACCGCACAACATCCCCATCCCTCCCCTCCTCCCGCGCCCTCCTCCTCTCCTCTTTCCGCCGCCTCCTCTCCTCCTTCTCCATCCACCACCCATCCGGCCTCTCTCCATGCTGCCATCCCCGCTCTAACGCACGCTTCCGCCTCCGCTTCTCACTCACTGTGCTGCCCCTTCCATAGCTATCCTTCCCAGCTGATCGCGGCGGAGCTGACTGCACTAATCCGGCGTCCTCTAAGAAATCCTCGAATTGCGGACCAAGAGGATAGAAAGACACGTCGGAGGAGTGGTCGCAGCAGGGCGAGTGTCGGACTGGTAGGACCCAGTGGTGGAGTTTGGTGCCGAAGACGGCCGTGAGGTTACGAGACGTGGAGCCTAAGTCCCAGGGGTTCATTCCAGGAGGTGTCTCGAGGATGGCGAAAGCGCGCGGCTGTGGGGCTGGTAATGGAGGGCGGTCGGTCGGCAGAGTCAGAGGATAGGTGATGGTGCCTCGCCAGAACTCGGAGCGTGATGCGCGGCGTAGAGCCCAGTTCTTAGTGTTGGTATTGCTAAAGTAGCTGCTGTGGGATGGATCGTCGAGTTCGGAGGTGAAGTGATTGTTCCCGCGGGACAAAGCAGAAGGTGGAGCGGTTGGAACGCTACCGTTTAGTGCTGCCTGCAGCTCAGGTGGAAGTAGTATCGCGAGGTGGATAGTATTGCCTCGGCCAGCCTGCTCGATGGTAGTCCAGCCCATCCCGGCATACTGTACGGTGGTGACTACCATGCCTAGGGTGAAGAGTAGGAAGAAAGCTCCAAGTCCAAGTGCGACGCAGAAGTGTATATTTGAATTACGGTGGAGGGTCTCGTGGACAAAGAAGGCCATCAAGGCTGTTAGGTAGGTGCATAGTACCATGGAGTAGACTGGGACGAGATCAGTGTTAGCCGACTTTTTGAGAGACCACCTCATAGGCATCGTTGACAGCTTAATAGAGATGACGATACGTGAGGCTTACAGAGAAACTGTATGAAGAACTTGAGAGATCGTTCGCCAACGACGCCACCAACCTAGAGCGGATATCAGCTACGAGTAATCAATAGCGTCCAGACCCAGCGCTCACAGCGCATTTTAGTTGATCATTAGCAATTTGTGGATTTATAGGTCCGCGAGCAGTACGTACCCATGGGCAGAAATGGTCCATCTTCAATGTACAGCGTCCAACATCCTGATTGTGATGCGCACGGTCCGGCTTCCAGTTGCGGCAGTAATAGCACCAGATCGGATGGCCATTAGAATCACACACAAACACATCTCTCATCGAGAAATCCGGCGGAGGCTCCTTCTTCGACTCATCGTCCCCCTGTGGAACATATCCCGGATCCCGGAGCACGACAAGCAAGAGTCGAAGGTATGTCGCCGCCACCGGGATGAGAAGGAAGAGCCAGACAATTGGAGTCGCAATCCCGGTCGCGATGCGTGGTCGTACATGCTGCGGTGCATTGAGGAGGTAGTTGATCGTGAGCGGGCCAATGACTACGTAGGTCACGTAGGCGACGATGAGGACGAGGACGGCGGGTACCACCCGGGCAGTGGCTAGCGATGCTTTGTTGCGTGGTGCAAGCGGAGCCTCGGCGGCCATCCCATGGAGACCGCAGATCCAGTCGTGCTACTGCTGCTGATCGATATATGTTGATGTTGTGACGATGTGACGATGCGGATGGCGCTTGATTGCTAGGCCAGCCACATATTGCAGCCTAAGGCACCAACGCTGTGAGCGCGAGCAGCCATGATCGTCAGCTGTCAACAGCATCAACGATATCTCGCAGTTACAACACCACCCAGAGGTCGTCGTTAACACCGCAACCATGTCCTCCGCCTTCGAAAGCTTTCGCGCCAATCTCCCCCCACCCGCAGAATGCCTCGCCATCCTCGTCGGCTGCATGGAACTGACCGTCTTCGGTCTCGGCGGCCTAGCCAACCCCGTCGAGTTCTGCAAGGGCTACGGCCTACCGCTCATCACCTCCAGCTCCTCATCAACCACAAGCAGCGATACCATCACGAAAATCAACGACAGCGACAATGACAAATTACAACAAGCCTACGTCGCTGCAATTGCCGCACGGAACATCCAGAACGGTGTGCTGTTGTTGACGCTGGGCTGCTATGTGCGCGATCGGAGAGCGCTGGGGGTTGCAGTTGCGGCAGGGTTGGTGGCGACGGTGGCGGACACGTTGATTGTGCAGTACTACGGGCTGAAGGAGGCGGTGTGGGGACATGTCTTTGGGGTCTTCAACTGCGTCGCCATTGGAGGGTCATTGCTGTACTGGGGACGACATGACCCGTGGTGGTGAGAGGGCTAGGGACGACGAGGTGGAGGGCAGAAGAGGGTGGCGATGATGAGAGTGTACAGTATACCTAATGTTCTGACACAGATGATTTATCAATGGTGGGGCCGTGTACGCCATTGCAATCTTCTGCGTCGGGGAGTCGAATAAGTGGTTCTTAGTGAACGGTTCAAAGCCTATGTACACATATCATTAAGTCGGCATGTCGCGCAGGCGGTCAGCAACAGGTATAATTCTACGTAACTCAGAGTGAATTGGATGGGGAAGAGCGGTGGGAGCTTCACGATAGCGAACTTTTCATACATGTCCTCTTGTCTGCGTGCTGGCGACGTTGTCCTGTCGTAGTCTGATGGGCTCGTCTAATCGACTGCTGCTGATCATGTATGGACTTGGTATGCCGGGCCGGCCTCATTCGGCCCAACGTCGGCAGCCTTCGGCCCGTAGAGCGCGTTTCCCACTCCGCGCGACATACTGGAGACCCTTGGAAGACATATTGAGCGTCCGACGCCAACATGGCGACATTGGCCCGGCCCACCAGCTCCCACCGCACAACTGCTACACCACGACCTCGTGACGACCGTCCCATCAGACATAAGAAGGAGCAACGCACCGAGATCTGGTCGAATCTCCTGCGTCAAACGCGCGAAGCGCAAGCCCGCAGCCGCACGCAAGCCGTCCAACACCGCGAGCTCATCGTCTGTGGTGGCTCGCCCGACGACCAGCAGGCTTTCGTACGCAGTCTCGCAAGACCGCCTCCGCCCGCCCCGCCGAGCAGACACCGCGATCAACGAGGTGCCAATGTCGATACGCGGAGACCGAAAGGGGAGGTGAGGTTGAGCAATCGGTATGCGTATGGGTATGGACGTGTGACGTTGTACTCGCCTCCGCAGCAAAGTGCGGGTGTTGCGGTGCTGCTGGGTGGAAAGGCGGAGGAGGTGGCGCGGCTGGAGCTGCACACCCTACCTGAACCGGACGCGGAATACGAGCGGACGTTGAGAAGGTTGTTGGAGGTGAGAAAGAGGCGGGATGGAGACGGCGAAGATGCAGATGATGGGGCACTGGGTGGGTCAGCCATGGGTGCTGATAGGGAGGGTAGGAGACCAGCTGTTTGCGTGTTGCTTTCTTGGAAGGAGCCGTGGCGATTTCTGAGCTTGCTGAGACGCTGGTTGCAATTGATCGCTCATGCGTTACTGGCACCTGACGCACCGGCTGAAGATCCTTTGGAAGTGTTGAAGGAGCACGGCCTTGCTCTCACTGTAGTGGTCCAGCACGTGGAAGCGCAGGAGGTTTTGGAGCGGGAGAACTATCGCGAAGAGACCTTTGACTACATCTCGCAGTGTATACGCACCTGCATCCTACCTATTTCGGCTGGCTTGGTACATACAAGCAGTAGCCTGCCTCCACAACAACCCGGATCGGCGCTTTCACAGACGCAGAAACTGCTGTATAGCAGCTTGGGACTCAGCCTTAGCGCTCTCTCCCCGGTGCTAACGAAGGGTAGTACGCCTGCCGGACGAGAAGACTTGGCACCGAAGCATAACGTCGTTGATCGCATGGCGATCGTAGTCCCGAGTGGTTGGGACAGTGCAGGAAAGATCCGCTTGCTGTCGGAGAACTTCACGCCTGAGTCGGTACTTGAGGCGTGGGCTGCGGATCTCAAAGTGCCTTTTCGCCAGCCTGCACATCCAATACAAGAAGATGAAGAAAACGAGGCCGTGCCGAAGACAGAGCACGCGAACGGGGGCGCCGAGCAAGAGGTCTATGCCACATCCGACGCCGGCGAAGAAGATCCCGACCTCAGCGCTCGCTCCTTCGCGCCATCCAAACCGCTAGCTTCCGCCATCGCCACCTATGAGCAGGCAATTGTAGATCACAACGCACACAAAGCACACAAACCTCCGCAAATCGAAGTCACCACCCAACCCGACCAGCAATTCCTCGCCGAGATGCGCGCGCATCTCCTTCACCTCGAGGCTGAAGACGCCAAGCACGCCACAAAAAACCCTGATCATGGCCAGAGGGTCTCTAACACCTCTGCCGGGAGAGCAGGCGCCTCGGGCCTCCTTTCCGGCGAGCAGACTGGCGCGCTGGGCGACCTGGGAGCCGTGAGTTTCAACGTCGGCGGTGTCAACTACAACACCGTGACGGCGGAAGCGGCTATCGAGCGCTTGCGGCGGCCTCAACAGCCGGAGGAGTCGTCGCCACGCGTGGGCTCGAACCCTTCGCTCGCGACCAGCTCGCCACGTACCACTACGCCTAGGCCACCGAAACGGGAGGACAGGGAGGTGAGTACTGATACGCCTATACCCGCGTCAACTTCGTCAACGAGGGCTTCGGGTAGTGCAAAATCCGATGATCTACCGATTGATAAATTGGAGGAGTATTTCCATAGCTTGATGAAGAGAGGTGGGGGAGGTGGGAGTGGAGCTAGTACGCCTACTAATAAGGGCACGGGGCGATGAAGGCAGGCTCTTAGAAGGGGACAGTACTTAACGCCATGACAATCTACGGGAAGCCCGCCAAGAAATATTCAACCCCGCGTACCTTGAACCGCTACATTCGCGGGGTCGTGTGGGGTTCTGGAAATCTTCCGGCGAGGACTTCGCGCCATCGCCATGCGAAGTGACCTCACTCTGAATGTTTCACTGACAAGTTGTGCCTGGATGGTAGCACTGACCAATGCCAGGCTGATCACAACTTCAGCCGGAGGAGGCGCGCTTGTGGAAATGTGTGTGAATGAAGTGGTTCAAGACCCGGTCTGCTCATATAATGTGCAACTCACCAGTTGCAGGTTCGTCTCGTTCCTCTTCCGTACCGCACCTGCGTTTTCATCATGCGTACTCTGCTTCTCTTGTTACCGGTGGCGGCCTCCCAGCTGCTGCCGAGACCTCGCTCGGACACTATACCGTCCAGGCTATGGGAGAACACTCCCGGCGTTCACTGGAATGACTCTTTCGTCATTGGCAATGGCCGTGTTGGTGCGGTTGTCGGCGGCTCCGTCAACTCGGATACGATCCATCTCAACGAAGACTCGCTATGGTCCGGTGGGCCACTTTACCGTGTCAACCCTGACGCCGCTTCGCAGATGCCCAACATCCAGGCCTACATCCGGGACGGCGACCCACACGATGCTACGACTCTAGCGAGCTACGCTTACCAGGGCACTCCAGTTTCAACGCAACACTATGATCCGCTAGGCGACCTTTCGCTGACAATGCTCGATGGTATCGGCAATGCAACCAACTACGAACGTTGGCTTGACCTCGCCGATGGCACGACCGGAGTCTACTATAACATCGAGAACGTGACTTACCAGCGAGAATTGTTTGGAAGCGAGCCAGCAGGTGTCATTGCAATGCGGATCGTTTCCGACAAGAAGGGTGCAGTGTCCTTCAACCTGCATCTTGATCGCGGACAAGGAGGGTCGCTGAACCGCTGGGAAGACTCTAGCCGGAAGCAAGGCAACGACACCATCATCATGGAAGGCGCGAGTGGCGGTAAACATCCCATTGGGTTCGCCACTGCAGCCAGGATCGTGTCGACAGATGGCAAGGTTTCTACCCTTGGTGACTATGTCTTCTGCCGCAACGCTACAGAGGCTTGGGTGTATGTGGCGGCGTGGACGACCTTTCGTCGAGAAGATCCTCGCTCTGCGGTTTTGTCGGACCTCGACGCCGCCCGCAGCAAGACCTACAGCAGCATCAGGCAGGCACACGTCGCTGACTACCAGACATACTTCAACCGCACATCACTGAACCTCGGATCCTCCACTGCGGCGCAGAAAACCAATCAGACCACAAACGCACGTCTGACTGCTCTCGCGAGCGGTGCCTTTGATCCCGAGATCGCAGCTCTGTACTTCCAATTCGGTCGATACCTTCTGATCGCCACCTCGCGAGCGGGCACCCTGCCCCCGAATCTGCAAGGCATCTGGAGTTCCGACCTCGACCCCCAATGGGGCAGCAAATACACTATCAACATCAACCTGCAGATGAACTACTGGCCCGCACTGGTGACGAATCTCGCCGATCTGACCTCTCCGCTATACGACCTGATCGCCAATATGCACATCAACGGCACTACCGTCGCGCGGAACATGTACAACGTCTCTGGCGCAATGGCCCATCACAATACCGACGCCTGGGCCGACTGCGCGCCGCAGGATGACTACTTCACTTCGACGTGGTGGCCTTCTGGGCTGGGATGGCTGTCGCAGCATCTCATGGAGGACTATCTCTACACGGGCAATGACACAGCTCTGCGTGCTCACTTCCAAATCATGCACGATACCCTGGAGTTTTACGTGAATTTCGTGACTGATGGTCCGAGTGGATGGAAGGTCACCTCACCCTCGATCAGCCCCGAGAATGGGTACTTTGTACCCAACTCCACGGACCAAGAAGCCATCACCATGGGCCCAACCATAGACAACTCCATCATCTGGCAGCTCGTAGGCTACGTCCTCGAAGCGCAAGACATCCTCGGTATAAACGACAGCAACTTCACCGCCCAAATCATCGCCCTGCGCGCCGCGCTACCACCTCTCCGCGTAAGCTACTTCGGCGGCATCCAAGAGTGGATCTACGACTACAAAGAGACCGAGATCGGACACCGGCATTTCTCGCCTCTGTTCGGTTTATACCCCGGCTCGCAGATCACCTCCGCGAACGCGACGACGTTCAATGCGGCCAAGACGACGCTGGTGCGGCGTTTGACCGCTGGGGGCGGCGATACGGGATGGAGTCGCGCGTGGGCTATTTCGCTTGCGGCGCGGTCGTTCCTCAATGATCAGGTGCATGCCGATCTCGTGCACCTGCTTGTCAACTTGACGTACCCGACGTCGATGCTTGATACCGGCCCGCCGGCTGCTTTCCAGATCGATGGTAATTTCGGGGGTCCGGCCGGTATTGCCGAGGCGCTCTTGCAGAGCCATGAGCTTGTGGGCGGAGCGAACGGTACTCCCGCTGCACCATATGGGTACGGTGCTTCCTCTAGCCCTCAGACCGTGGCGAATGGTAGTCAGCTTGCGGCTACGTCCTGGGGATACCCAGGCAGCAAGACAACTCTCATCCGCCTTCTGCCGGCGTTGCCGCAGCAATGGGCGCAGAACGGCGGCGGCTCGGTGTCGGGTCTTCGTGCTCGAGGCGGGTTCGATATTGACATCGCGTGGGATGGCAGTGGCAAGTTGACGGCGGCTAACGTTACATCGCTGCTGGGTAACGCGGCCTGGATTACGGTCGGGAGTGAGCCACTCGGTGTACACGGTGCGCTGACCAATGTTACTGGTGGCTCTATTAATGTGCAGGGTGCAGGGTCTGGACGGTTCGTGCTGCTGCAGTCGAAGCAGGGAGAGAGGTATAGCGTGACGTCGGCTTGAGTGTCGAAGTCGAACCTAGATTGCATACTGTCTCTGAGTATGATCGCTCCGAGAGTCGTCCTGGCTCGTCTCAATGGAGCATAGATCGTCCTCGTGCGAAGCGTAAGCGTGATCTGTGTCAACCCAGAAGATTTCTCTGGGCCGCGGCGACTACTATAGTAGCGCGACAACCCTGGTGAGAGATGGAGAAGCCAGCGGCATTGACCACAAGGTCGCGGATCGTAGCGCCGCCTCGCAGGATCCAGCTAAGCCCAGCTACGTCTTTGACGGTCTGTGAACACCATCTCATCTTCGGAGCCGGTGCCGGTAGCTCACAAGGTCCAGAACCAACCCGCGCCGAGTAGAAATGCGAGCACGCACACACTCCCCACTACTCCGACATGCGCGGCCTGCTTCAAGCCGTCCGCACCCGATTTCTTACCAGTACTAGTCGCACTTAAGCCAGTAGTCGTCCCCGTAGCTCCGGACCCACCCGTTGCTAAAACGCTACTCGTCGAGGTGACCGTGGACACAATATTCGGCATGAAAGTTGTGAAAGGCGCCGCGCTACTATTGAACATATCGCCAGCTACCACCATCGTCGTCGGCAGCACCGGGAGTTGCGTGTACGTCGTCGCGTTCGGCTGAACGGAGTCCTTGTCTGGCGTCAGAACGTTGTCGATGACGTGCATGACGCCGTTGGCGAGTAGGATGTCTGAGGCGATTATGCGGGCGCTGTTTACGAAGTAGCCGCCGCCGGTGAAGAAAAGCGTTATGCTGGTCCCCTGAAGCGTCGTGGCTTGCGTGCCGTTGGTGAAGTTTGAGCTGTACAAGGGCCCGACTGCCCCGTGGACAATGTGATAGCTTAGCAGCTCCTGGAGCGCAGTGGGCGGTATGAAGGCCAGGAACTCACTGGCGAGTTCCATGGCAATGTTGCTGGGGACGAAGAAAGTGAGGTCGCTGGTGGTGTTGACGATTGTGGCGAGGCTGAGGTTGATAGGCTGGGAGTACAAGGCGCCGGTGAAAGAGAGGACTGCATCCTGGGGGTATGCGAGATTGTACTGATCGGCGTTGTACACGTAGGGCATAGGCGGGACGGCAAAGGCGTCAACGATGTGGAGGATGCTAGGAACTTGTATGTTAGTACACACACTTTCATGGGCCTCCAATCTCGCAGGTGTCACTGCGGAGCGCTGGCAAGTACTCGATCTACCGATGTCTGGAAGTGCAGTTCGTGTCCGAACAGTTTGTATGAATGAAGTATCGCCCTGGACCAGTAGAACATATGAAGCATAATGTCAGCAGCGAAAAGTCGATTGACTTACCCTCCCGTAAATTCAATGTCCTGATTAGTGACCACACTCCTCGTACTCAGCCCACTGGTGAATACGACTATGGGCGGAGCATCTCCTTGCAGCACGGCGCCTACCCTCTGGCCACCCGTCACATTGGTCCAGTTGTTACTCGTAAGCATCGTGTCGAGGAACTGGAACGAGCCATCCTTGTTGAGCGAAGTGGACGGGTGCAGGCCAGGAACGACGTGGTAGAGCATGAAGTTGTTGATCTGCACCGTGTCGTTGTCGCTGAAAGCCGGGCCCAGCACAGGTGTGTCGGGTAGTCGCAGGAAAGCATCGTTGCTGGGAGCTATTAGAGTCACTGGATTCGTGTTACTGTCGTAGCCTTCGAGCGTTTTGAGGAGATCGGGCAGCTGGGCTGTGAGCAGAGCGTTGAGCGAGCTGAGGTTTGCGGTTGTGGACAGGACGTCGCTTAGGGAGGGTGTTGCACGGGCGAGAGTGCTCGCAGATAGTAGCAGAGCAGTGGTGAGGCGCGGTGAGAACATAGTAGCGACTGTGGTGGAATAGGCGGTAGGAGAGTTGCAAGAAATGTTCAAGAAGGAAACAGCTGGACGTGAGCGATCTCTCCTCCGCCTCATGCGAGCTCTCCAGAGGCCATATTTGTATTCGTTTGCCTGTGATATGGTGTGACCAAGGTGTACCCCACTTGCGGTTTGGGCGATCCTTGTGGCGCGAACTGGACCAATCGAGCCTTACTGCGTTCCAAAAGGGGGTATATGCGTCTGGCGAATGCATGGGGATGGCCGAAACCGTGGCTGAATATCCCTATCATCAGCGAGTTCGGTTCCCAGCTTTCCAGGTGGCGCACTGGCAGTGGAGGCAGACGCCTTGCCAAGTAAGTAGGTTCGCATGTACTCCCACGTTGTGTGTACTACTGGCGTGTGGATGGCACTTAACGGTCACTCTAGGCCTCGAGCGGCTCAGCTCTTTCCATCCTGTCCATAATAAGACGTCGAGAGTTTTTGTTGGAAACATGCCATCGCTTTCACGTTTGAGCTAGATGATGAAGGAGGCGAGCCGAGCCATGTTCACAGCGACGCTTGGGACGTGAAAGTGGCTGTCGTCTCGCTTACTGTTTATTATTACATGTGTGCAGCGATTCAGGGACTGCAGGTGAAGTCTGCAGGGCACTCCCGCGGCGTCGGCTAGGACCGCTCGGGCCGAAAGCTACTTCATGGTCTCGACTCCTCCCGCGCCATCGCCTCGATGCACCACGCCAGGACGATGATGCTGAACTCATGTTCTTGCCTACCTATGCTGATACCTGCATCCCAATCCAACCCAACCCATGGAAGAGCTGGCCCCATTCCCCAATGCCTTGCCGGCCTTGAACGACCAGTGCTAACTTAGGCGGCCATACACGCTGCAATCTGATGCATCAATAATGTTTGCGTTACTGGAACGGGTACGACACGGTTCACAAGACCCAGGTTGCCCAGTACTCCTTTGGGCAGATCAGCCAGAAGATGGATGTCCTCGCCACATCGTAAGGCATGGCGGACCCCGTTTTCTCCATTGGCGCACGCGGTCAATGGATCATGTTCCTCTTGTTGCTGGAATACCGCGTACCCTGACCCTTCTGTTGTTGCTCTGCTTACGACTTGCGGAACGGGATGTCTGACTGGGAGATTAGAGTTGCTGGTAGCAGCGTTGTCGTCGCCCTGTTGCGTTGCGCGTTTGCTGAGCGCCTGAGCGTACAGAGGAAGATTTCGGTGTTGTAATGAAGTTCTGAGCTTAGGAGTACGATGCTCCTTTCTCGTCGTGACATATACTGATATGCTTCATGATGGTTGAAGCTTGCCTAAAAGTGCGGCTTTTCCTGCCGTACTGTTTACTTTGGATGAACTGAGGAAGCTGCGGCTCTACAGGTGGACAACGACTCCTTGCTTTCCACTTCCCGGTTTGTTTCCTTTTGTCCTACTCTCTGATCACCGACAACACCACAACACCGAAACCGGAACTCGCGTGGCCTCCCTGCACCATGGCTTTGACCGACATCCTCGACTCCCTCCCCCCCTCCATGATCTCCCTCACGGCGGCCTCTCACAGTTTCTACTGTCTCACGAACGGCCTTGTGTCGTGGCTAGAAGTACAGCAAGGCCTCTACGATCGGGGATATCGGCAGTGGTGGCTCGTGGGTGACTGCAGGCCTCGTTTGGCCGCGCTGGATCGTCGAGACGAGCTGAACTTGCTGGTTGCTCTGAAACTCCGCGTGGACCAGCTGGAAAAGATCGTACTGCGGCTGTCGGAGGAGGTGCTGCGGAAGGAAGATTGAAATATGGAGTTACCGGGAGGAGGCTTGCTGTGGCTCCAACGCAGTGTTGGCCGTAGTCAGCAAAGCTTCCAAAACGTATGTCGACAGCGTCCTCGAGGATCTTGTCGCGGGACTTGGACAGTAATGCCAACCTACTCTTGTTCCTGGCTAACAGGATGTAGACAACATCATCTCGGACCTCCGATAACGTCGCTCTGCTACAACGAGACGCTATGGCTCGATTCTTTCTTCACGGAGTGTTGTGGGAGGACCAGGGACTGTCATGCAAGGAACGGGATTGTCTGTATTTGGGTAATGGATAGGCCCTTACAAAGTTGTATCTAGACATATACAAGTACCTTTCTCGTTCGTCCTTATCCTGTCACTCGGTCCTGTGTCACCTTATGTGCCAAGCTCCAGTTGCTCACACGTACTCTGCTGTAGATGAGGGATCCCCCGGAAGCTACGTATTCACGAACATGCATGTACAAGTATGTGCCTGTATGGAAAACCGCTTTATCGTTGACACGGAACGATCGAAGGACGTATACCTTAAGGTACTCCTTTCTTGCCACCAGGTATCTAAGGTTTCGCTCTCGGTTCAATCGGCTTGACTACAGTTCTCTTCTACCGTCCACGCCGGCCGGCATCACATACTTACAGCATACGCTCATCTCCGACACCCTCACAGCATTGAGTGAAGTCTCACTTGCCACCGATGTCGACCACCAGCAGCACGAGCGGCATAATTTTCCCACCAGACTGGCACGCGGGTCCGGACGACTCGTTCCACGGCAAGATAACCAAAGATGGCCCCTTCCATCCCGAGAAGGATCGCTACCACCTGTATATCGGCCTCTTCTGCCCCTTCGCCCACCGCGCCAACCTCGTGCGCAAGCTCAAGCAGCTGGACAAGTACGCCGGCATCGACATCTCCATCGTCAAGCCGTACCCCAAAGATGAGCCGAACACGCCAAGCAAGCCGGGCTGGCGCTTCAATCACAATGATGAGTCTCGCTACGAGGGAGCAACAGAGGACAAGCTGTTCGGCTACCAGTACATAAACGAGGTGTACTTCCAAGCAGACAAGAGCTACAAGGGCAAGTACACCGTGCCGGCGCTGTGGGACAAGAAGCTCAATACCATTGTGAACAACGAGTCCGCGGAGCTGCTGCGGGACCTCCAGACGGCCTTCAACGAGCTGTTACCAAAGGATGTCGCAGAAATGACCTTGTACCCGAAGGAGCTCCAGAGCGAAATCGACACTATTGCAAGCTGGATGAGCGACCACCTCAACACCGGCGTCTACAAAGCCGGCTTCGCGCCGAACCAGGAAGTCTACAACAAGCACCTCCCGCCCGTCTTCGCCGCCCTCAACAAGCTAGAGAAGATCACCAAACAGCATGGCGGTCCGTACATCCTCGGCGCCAAGATGACCGAGCTGGACGTCAGCGCATACGCCAGCATCGTCCGCTTCGACACGGTGTACGTCCAGCATTTCAAGTGCAACCTGGGCATGATTCGCTATTCATATCCTGTGCTGCATAATTGGTTGAAGTGTATGTACTTCAACGAGGAGGCGTATCGGGAGACGACGGAGTTCAGGCATATCAAGGAGAATTACACGAAGAGCCACTCTGATATCAATCCGAAGAGTATCACGCCTATGGGTCCTTGGCCGGATGTGGAGGAGGGGTTTGAGAAGGATTGGAGCAGGATTCGCGCTGGGAGTATTAATATGCCTGAGGTGCTGGAGGCTGAGAAGCGGTTTGGTTGACAACATTCGAGGATTCTCCGTGGCTAGTTCTTGCCGAGCCGACTGTCACCGGATATTCTCTGACCCAGGTCGGTGTTTGCTGCGGCACAGTGACTATGAGGCCATCCGGTGCGATCATACAAACCCTGGTCACAGGTCCGACAGTGATGCAGAGTATGCACTGAGGGGCGCGGTGCAGTACCTAAGAGACGATCCATACTCGTATCACGCTTTGGCGACCTGGACTATTGGTGTCGCTCCACTGTAGGTATTGCTCAAGTGGACAGCTACCACCACAGGATCTCAGTGTGCCATCACATCGATCACAATAGCCGCCAGAATGGCCCCCGAGAAGCAAAACAAACTCCCGGCCCTCCTCCTCAGAGCCAAAACCCGCTTCGCAGCAAAGAAGCAAGCGAGCGCCATCGGCCAACAAGCCACAAACCTCATCCTCCTAGCCCACGACCTCAACGACCAAATCCTAAAAGCCATCCTCGAAGCCCAGAACCTCACCGCCCTCGCCAAACAAACCCCACGTCCAAGCACGCCCCCACCGCGCGACCCTCTCTTCCAGCGGACCAAGGACGCGCCACTGTCGGACTACGAGAAGCAGGTCAAACCTTACAATGCCATCGTGGCCTGGTACCAGCACGTGCAGACTAATCAGAGGGTCTTACAGGAGAAGGTGGCGAGTTATCGGGAGGATGCTAGGGGTTTGGAAGGGCGGCATGTTCCTGCGAGGAAGATGGGGAAGGTGGAGCATGATGTTGAGGCTGTGGGGAATGCGGCGGGAAATTTGGAGGAGGGGATTGTGAAGTTGGGGGTGGAGGTTGGGGAGGCGAGGAGGGCGGCGATGTGAGGCAAAGGGTTGGGCAATAGGGAGTGCATGGTCTGTGACGAGTCTGCAAGCGCGATGAGTGTAATACGGACCATTTGGTGTCCCGGGGTTCGCGATAGAGTGAGTACGTGGTCAGGTCTAACACAGTTATGTGTTCCGGCGTCTATGTACAGCTTCTCACACGCCAACCGCGCTGTCATCCTAGCAATCGCGCTACTGCATCTTGGCCATCAACTTCTTCTGCGCCTCAGCATTGACAAACTCGACCGTGTGCGTGATCTTGTCGTTGCTCTCGTTGAAGTTGAGGACGAGGAAGGACTGGACGGCGCCGAAGTCGTACTCCTTCTCGATGAACAGAGCCGCTTTCCGCTTTTCAACGTCTTGGATGTTCTGCAGGATCTTGATCTATTCATCCGGATTTCATCAGCATACTGTCGCTGCCCGTTCATGACGTGCGGCGTGAGTTGGGAGTTACTGACGTTGACCGGCTTCTCGCCATGAGCCGAAGCCATCTTCTTGGTGACCTCGAGCTTGCCCGCGTTATCCTTCTGGCCTACGCCGAGGGAGGCAGGGAGCAGGTCGTGCTTTGCATCGCTGGCGAGGGTCGCCTCAATGGCCGAGGTGTCCCATTTGCCCTGCGCCTCCACAAATTTCTGGGCCAGGTCCTTCTGTTGCTCTCGAGCCATGGTTGTGGAGTAGTAACGAATACAGGGATGCGGTATAAGGACTTGGGGGACGTGATGCCGTCTGTATACTGCGTGCGGAGAATTGATCGATGGAGGAGAGCTGGGTTGATTCCACTTACCGTGATCGACGCAGGGCTTTTGTACTTCCTTACCGGTTACATGGCGTCCTGTAGCCTCTCCGCCTCGTCGAATGGAACTGTGGGCTGGCATTGCTAGCAGCTCCTAGCGACATAGAAGGGGCGTTCTGGCGAACCCTTTCCAGTAGCGGTGGAGCAGGTCAACGTAGGGACCACATCTCGGTCACGGCGTTGAGAGCAGCGGTGAGGGCGTGACGGGTTCCCAAGACGCAGCTTGGCGAGTCAGACGCTGTCGGGACCTGATGTGTCTTGCTCAAAGGCGTCGACATATTTCGAGTGGAGGCCTCTATTGCGGCCGTGCATGGCTAGGTGCGTCGCGTGGAAGACAGCCGTTTACCGCCTTCGCTGCGCTTGCTTTGTTTTGTGCCCAGCAAATCCACTTGGATCTGACTTCGTAATACAGACTCGTCCGGCCTCGGGTCTTTCTCTTCAGGCCATCTCTTCTGCAATGTTGCCCGACGGAAGCCACATCGACATTCATACCGGCACCGCCCCCTGTACACTTTCAAGATGTCGCTGTCCAAGAGACACAGGATGCGGAATACCATCGAGATCACTGTGGGGCATGGAGTAGTAGAGGTGGTTGTCCATGCAGTTCCTGCGTTGGTGTTGTCGCCAATGCACGAGGGGAGAATACGCTAGCCTGATTCAGAACGTTCGTGTGCATGTCGGTGAATATGTCGCCGATGGGCTACTGCAATCCTCCGCCTTGAATTCAACATCATCATCGCGACCAAGCTGGCCCAGTTGAACTGTGTCGCTGGCGGTGGTGTAGACTGTCTAGCTGTATGAGAAATCATGTGTGCCGCAGTGCGCAGCGCTTCGACGGTCATCTCACAGGCGACTCTGCTTCTGGAAGGCACGAAACGGCGAACGGACAGACCCTGGGATTGGGACTCGATACATGAGGGAGACCAACGCAAAGCGACCATCGAAGACCAATGTACCAGCAATTCACCTACGACCAGCATTGGCAAGGGCTCTGTGACACGCTTCCATGCGCCGAGTCTACAGTTTGGTTGGACGCCTCGTATGTCTCCACCGAGACGTCCGTCCGGGTTCTATCGTGGCTCTGCCCTCAGCCATATATCCACTCTGGGTGGTCCCACGCGCCTACCAATTCCCATCGATCATCCTCAGGCCCTCATCCGGACACTCGAGAGTGAAGTCCTCTTCACCCAGGTGGATGTAGAAGACAATTCTTCGTCGACTGCGCCGTGATGTTGACGCAGAGTCTCCTAGGCCTCTAGCGCCATGCACTCCCGTCCATTGATGCACTACAGTCGTGCCGTTGCGTTCTTCATCGCTTGCTGGGTGTGGAAATGACGCCGAGGCTCTGCGCGACCAGGTCGTGGGTAGTGCGGTGCCGGTGGCCTTCCCTTCGTCTTCGGACGCCGGCGATCATCAAGTCGCGGGACGTGCTTGCTAAGGTCAACGCGATATTGGCTAAGTGCCAGTACGAGTACGTGACGGACTTCAAAGTGCGTCAGAAGTTGCGGGCGGCTGGTAACCGCGGGTTGAAGCGTCCGGCGAGTGACGGGTTGCGTGTCTACACGGATCGTGTTATGAAGCGTGTGCGTTTGCAGTCGGTGGGAGGTGCTTGGTGAGGTGAGGGCAGAGTGTAGGTTGTGAGTGGGTGATCTGGATTGGCGTTGATTGGGCGTTGGTCGGTGTTCGCGAATAGGTCACTGGTGGCTGATTGATACAGCACTGGTTAGACGTTAGAGGTAGCAATCTGGTCTTGTTTTAGTGTCTTTTGTAACGATGTGAACAGCGTCAATTCTTTCGCATCCTGTGCTGTTCAACCCTGCGTCAAAACATGCATTGTGTGTACTTGAAATGATGATCTGACGTGCGACCTCCGCGTAGCATAAGGAAAAGCTTTGTTTCGGTTGGGGTGTTATTTAGGGACTAGTGTGAATGTTTCTCCCTTACGTTCAATGCGACACACTCGAACACTACCAGTACAACCATTTCCGCCGCCCAGTCACCACTGTCCTCACACAGGACATCTGCAGGCCTGCCGGCCCTGCTGGAGACCATCAGCATTCGGAGGCGCGTTGATCTGATTACTACGTCCTGCGGACCCAGCTCTTAGACGTGTTCGGAGACATGGCAGACACGGAGCGGCATCAGTGGACGCTCCGCGGTGCTATGTGGCGAACATTGAGAGCGTTGCATATGCCAAGGCGTGACTTTCACGTTGCCTTCGTTGTTCGTGGCCGGGTGCCATTGGATGGTAAGAAGTTAGAAGTCCAAGCCTTGCAGGCCTCGAGCATTTCATGTGGCTAGGTGAGGACTCCGGAAGCTTACATGTCTCCTAGCTCCTGAGAGTGGCTTACGGTACTGGTAGGCCTTGACGGATCCTTCGTAACATGTTACTACTGGAGCATGTCAAGGTGGAGGGGAGCGATGTGAGATGGTGTACGCAGGACGTCACGGGCCTGGACCAGGGCTGTTGGCGAATAATACGGCCATCGTGAGCCACTCACACCCGCGCTCCAACGTCGTGCCAGTACTGCTCGCCCAAGACGGCTCACGCAAGCTCAGACACGGCACAAGGGTTGAAAGCTCCCTTGCTGATGGCCGGGAAGCCGAACGCGAAAGCCGACGGCCGTTGACACAGTTCCTCAGGAAAGAGAATCCTATCACGAAGTCGGCGCCCACCAGTGAGAAGAATGGTCTTCATCACGGGCAGTGGTGGTCTTCCGTACACCAGTGGACGCCCTAGCTGCAAAGCCAGTATGGAGGTGCCGTACTATGGCCAGTGGCGAACCGCCAGATGGCAATGGCTGCAGTGCGACGGTAAGCAGGCGTTGGCACAGCGTTCTCTCGCAGTTCTTGGAGTGAGAGGATCTGTGGCCTCTTTCTTGGGTTGAGACTCTTGATACGGGAGGCCGCATCTGGGTGTCTGCATATCGTTGTCGCGTGGATAGTCTTGACAGCACGGGAGACACCGAGATAGACGTTCGGAGACGCTGGTGGGGCATGTATTGATTGCATGTGCATGTTGTGTTGCCTCCACTCTAGTCCTGAAGCTGGGGTGGACTGCCGTCTACATGCTGCACATACCCGAGCTACCATGCGGGATATGCGTTAAATACAAATCGTAAGAATGGCGATTCTCGCGCAATGTACAGCGACGTCTGTGTCGACGGTCTACGAATATTCGCTAGATGTCCTCCCGGGTGGGCCACGGGAGTGGGCGACGGTGTTGATGCCCAACGTCGCAGCCGAGCTCCATAATAGACTGGAGGTGCCACGTCGCAGTCATGCACATGCATGCGTCCACCTCAGCGAGGATGATTATTATTCCTCACAACTTGCATCGCAGCACTACCTTACGCCCCGTCCACTCCCCTCGCATCGCGTATCAGTAGTCATGAGCTATCCACTGCACCTTCTCCTCGACCACCATCCACCTTCCATCATCACCCTCCATCACCACCAGCCCAGGGCCCGCGCAAAGAAGCCCCAGTATTCAAGGTGCGTGGTGGGACCTCGGCCAGTCCGCCGCGTCCAGCCAATCATACCTCGGATCTGGCCACACTTGGGCGCGCGCTAGGCCCGGAATCGACAGGTGCGAGTCAGCCGTCCCTCGCTGGCGCCTCCATCAAACATTCCGCTTTTCTCGTCCTTTGCCTCATTCCCTCGCCCCCCTCCCATCACACACTCGTCGACGACTTCGCAGCATCGACTGTCTGTGTACGTGCTTGGTTTGACATATCTTCGACGTTCGCCCACAACCCTTCCACGGTCTTGCGCTGCCCGCTCCTGGATTTCCATCACCCACTCGGAAGCTATCCGTCACTCCAGGAACTAATCACCTTGACGTGTCCCAGGAGGAGTGATACCACTGTCCCTTGGAAGGTCTTCGTGTTTTTCGCTCCACCGGGGAGGGTTAGTCGTTCCTGACTGCCAGGATACCCGGCCTTTTTCCGGCATGGCTCGTGAAGCGCCCCGTGGAATTCGGGAATGGTTCCAACCGAAAGACGGCATTGACCGCGAAGTCATATCCGCCAACATCCAACGCTACCTAGGCCCGGATGCAACTGTGCGACCGGGTCGCGGTACTGGCAATAATGAGGTCAGACAGTAGTCTTGCCCCAGACACGCTGTAAACGATATGCTCACCCAATGCAGGGCGTGGACGGCTACTGGATCAAGGCTTACCGTACCTTGACGAACGTAAGTACCGTATCGAGAGTCACCGAGTACACAACAACCCCACTGACAGCCACTGTAGCCCATGGTTTTAGACCTCCAACAAGACTCCCGCAGGTGGAATCAAGAGCTTCGAACGCCCGGAGCAAGAGGTAGACACCTTCACCATGCAGTAGGTATGCCAGGGATCACAGCACCTGACCCGTTTGCAGGTCCTTATGACCAATCCGCTACGCACCATGCATCCGCAACCAACGCTGGCCGGGACCGTCGCCATGGAGACTCGCCGGTTACTGACGGTCCATATGAAGCGCCACCGCCGCGGGAAAGAGAGCGTGGGGACCGTGAGAGGACCGAGCGAGACCGGGGTCAGCGGGAGAGAACCACCACTGCTCGCTTGCCGCCCGGCAGGGTAGATCTGGAGGACCGAGACCGAATGGACCTTCACCCACCGCTAGTAGCACAGCCGGATAGGAGATTCGCTCAGCCGGAGCGCGAGCGCCAATACCAGACCGATGGCAGAGTGTATGTACAGGAGGGAAGAGGGTACCCACCGGATGGCAGAGCCTACCCACAAGAAGGAAGAGCGTATCCACCGGAGGGTAGAGCGTATCCACCGGAAGGTAGACCGTATCCACCGGATAACAGGGCATACCCACTGGACAACAGAGCGTACCCGCCGGACAACAGGGCGTACCCGCCGGACAACAGGGCGTATCCGCCGGACAATAGAGCGTACCCACCTGAGAACAGAGCGTATCGAACGGAGGCTCGGCAGCCGTACCAGACGGAGCAACCCATGGCCCCTGCATATGGTCGCGCTCCAGTAGGACAGCCTTTCCCCCCGGACTCGCGGTACCCACCGGGCTACCTGCCAAATGATCCACCGCCACCTGGAGTAGTTCAACGAGTTTACCTGCCGGGCTCTTCATACGAGACAGCACCTGGCATGCCAATTGGTAGGTCAGAGCAACCCCAGTACCAGACTGGACCCTACGGACAGCCCAACGGCGCAGGTCGTGCTGCGCGAGATCCCAGATTTGGAGGACACCCAGAATACGCGGAGCCAAGGTTCGATGCTTACCCTAGCCCGGCAACCACCACAGCCTCTATGAATGGTCGGGAAAGGGAGCCCATCACAAGTCCAGCTCAGGCAAGGTTCGCATGCTCAGTGACACCCGACCGCAGCCGTTCGTTAAGCTGACCCTTGCAGTCCGTACGGCGCGATGAACCCGGCACAGTTTGACCAGTACAATCGGCGTAAGTATCGCTAGCGCCCTGTGGATGACATGGACAGTGGCTGATGCGTCCGCATAAGCTGTTATGTCGCCAGCAGTAGTAGCTCAGGAGGAGAGAAGAATGCCTGCTGGCCGCGGAGAGCCACCTTCTGGACGCGAAAGGGAAAGGGTCCCGGCCGTCCCCACCAATGTAGAGGGACGTAACGTCCGCCGGAGGGCTGGGTAGAGCCTCTACCGTTGGTTCCATGGACCACCATTCGTACACGGAGAGGACCACTATACGGGTTGTGCTTCCTGCCCGGGTCCACTGCCAGCCCGGTATATCCCTCTTTGCTGGCATATCGTGGTGGCCCTACTGTCTGGATCAGTCATTGGCTGTGCTTGGGTGCTTGGCTACTCACATACTCTGGACTCCTGTTTGGTCAAGTGAAGCCGATGAAACTATCTTTCCCCGCCGGAGAACATTTCCAGATGAACGTACTTGTGGCCCGCATCAGAGGAGTGCCAACGGAATCCGGATCAATGCATGCCTCTTTACGTTTCATTGCTGGCCCGGACGGTTGAGTGAGAGCGGGCATGTCATGTTACCTTTGCGGCTGGCCTATGTTTCACGACACGGCCGGATACATTTCTTTTGCATTGCGTTTGCATCAGCGTGGCACGGCGAGGACCTCAACCATGGCCGGCACGGAGTACACGGAGCATCCTCATGTGTGCGAGATACCATCGGCGGGATTTCAGGGAGGCAGTGTCGTACTACGCGCAAGCTTGTTCTCACTACCATGTCTGGCTGACAGACCACTGTGGCCACCCCGTTACCAGCCATCCACGGTCGGACTACTCAGACCTTCCCACGGACACCCTTGTGAGGAAAGAACTTGTTGTGGTTCCACCCAGTATACCTCAACCTCCGCAGGTCCAGTACCATGTGTCTTACGAGCGGCCGTGACATCGCTTCATTACCTCACGTCCTTTGACCACACGCGCCCGCGTGCTTTGGCCCCGAAACCCATCACTGATGTGGCCTGCCGCACGACGAAAAGGCTCCTTCCTGTTACTTTGCAACACAGTACATGATCTGTGTCGCACTAGAGTCTCACGCCCACCACACAGGGCTGGTAAGTGCTCGCACTGCGCCGCACCCGCGGCCTCACTTCCTCGCCTTCCCCTCTCATCGCTCGATGTCACCTTCGCAGCGCATTCACCAACACCGTCACCGCTAACGTGCTCGAGGACGGGCGCAGTCGAGCGCATAGCCCTTGGTGATCAATTACACGTACGCTCTCGTCTATACATGTACACCTCGTACCCTCACGCATCACCTACATACCCGTTCACCCACCCCCATCCACACAACCCTATCCACACACCGCCAACCCCTATCCCTCTCACACCCCCTCCAAAAACTCCTTCACCTCCTCAACCACCCTTCCAGCCTGCTCCTGCTGCACCCAATGCCCCGCCCCCTCCACCATCCTTACCCCCCGAAAACACCCCTCCCCCACCACAGCCCTATCCTCATACCCCTCCAACGCCCTCGGCTGCTGATAATTCCCCCAATCCACCCTCCCACTCACAAAACAACACGGCACCTCGATCCGCCTTCCGGCAAACAACAGCATATCCTTCTTCGCCTCCGCCGTACTGGCAGTCTGCGCGCGATACCATTTCAGCGCCCCCTGGAACCCTGTGCGCGACCACTCCTGGCAGTAGACCTCTAGATCCGCGCGCGAGAGCCAGGACTCCGTTGCGGACGCGTCTTCGCCTTCCATTAGCGAGGCAACGGTTTGCGGCATGCTGTGCTCGGCGCGCATGATGTAGTATTCTGGCATTGCCGCTAACGCTTCCGCGGACCAGGCGGAGAGAGGGTGGGGCTTGTTGGGCGCCCAGGCGGCGGATTTCAGGTGGAAGTACCCGCGCAAATAGGCGTAGAGGCCTTGAGGCGGGTTATTCCAGTCCGTGGCGGCGGCGGGGGCGGAGTTGTAGAATTTGTAGTGTTTGCGCGGAGGGGTTAGCTTCGCGAGGTCGGCTTGGATATCGATTTGGGAGGCGGGGTGGGCGGAGGGGCCGAAGGGGGGCTGGGGAGGGGCGTGGTGAGGGTGGCTCATTTGGATTGTGGAGCGGAAGATGTCCGGGCGCATCAGGGCGGCCATGGCGGAGGAGACGGCGCCGAAGTCGTGGCCCAGGATGCAGTGGACGGTGGGGTAGCCTAGTTTGTAGACGAGGCAGACGAGGTCGCGGACGAGGTTCGTGAAGGTGTATTGGGATAGGTCTGCATCGTGGGCGGAGTCGTGGGTGGGAGAGGGTTCCCAGCCGGTGGTGCGGCCGTAGCCGCGCTGGTCCATGGCCACGCAGTAGTAGTTTTCGGCGGCGAGGGTGGGGAGGACGTGCCGCCAGGAGAAGGCCAGTTCGGGGTAGCCGTGGCAGAAGAGGAGGAGGGGGTTGCCGGGAGTGCCGGCGGTGAGGATGTGGTAGGTTAGGCCGCAGGAGACGGTGCAGTCTAGGTAGGCTTCTGTGATGCCTGGGGGGAGGGGGAGGGGAGGGAGATCCGAGGGGTTAGAGGGGGCCATGGTGAGCGATGGGAGTATCGGTAGGGTTTGAGGAGTAGAAGAGTAGAAGAGCAGAGGGAAGAGAGTTCAGAGGTTGGTGTTTCTTTCGAGCGTCCACTGTTCGTCTATATGTACTTCTACGGACGCTACACCTACGCCGTTTTGTGAGAGCTTTGAAGCTGCAGTCATACCCGTTGACGTAGACGGAGACTGACTGCCTACTTGTAGGTAGGCAGTTGGTACAAGTCTCCGGTGCTCCGTAGAAAGTCATCCTAGGGAAAGAGACCTACACCAAGGGCCTACTCCAGCATGGCGGTTCATTCGACGTCGACGAAAGGGACGGCGGCTAGCACCGGAGCTCATACTGATTGCCTATAAAGGGAGCCAGTCTCACTCTACGTTGACGGGCCGGGTAAGACTGCGGGCCAGAAGCTCAGTTGTGCCTCGGTGCGCTGTTGTAGTAGAGGGGGGAGCTCTCGGGTCGCCGACCTACCTTACATGCGCTCATACCATGTATTTGGAGGTGCGACGTCGGGCATCAACCTCAACGCGCCGGAAGGGACGGGACAGGACGGGACTTTTTTCTCACCCACGAGGTAATCATTAACCAAATATTCATTGATCCACCCCTCTTCTATTATTGAATGAAAAGTGAAGACGGGAGAACATGCACGGCGACGCCTGTTGGACGCATGACAGGAGGTCCCCCGTCCCTCGCTTCCCGTCCGCTTCACACCATTGTTGCTCCACCGCGCTGTCGTCGCTTGCAACCACGTCCCAGTAACCTCTGCTCATCCTTCTTGCTAGCATTAATCATACTACCTCACTTGTACTCCGTCGCTCCTTGTTGTATCGCAACTCCAGCCCCCCTTGGCTCGCCCGCTTCAACCTGTTGTAAGCGGTACTAGCTGTGGTGCGCGTATCGAAATAATCCATAAGATGGAAGCTTGATGAGAGCTGCGAAGCATTTGCGCCACACGAGACTACCCTACACCCATCGATCCTGCCGGGTCGAGGACGCAGAGAGGGACGACCATGCCCAGCATATTCAGTCGGACGCCCCGAGGCCACTCGAACCCGGTAAGCCTCGTTACCTTTCCTCCCATGACGACACACCCAAATGTGCATCTAAGAAGTGCTAACGCAGCTGCGCAGCCCATCGACAGGCAGACTCATGCTGCTGCCACGGCAGCCGCGGTCCTCGCAGCCCAATCCCATGCCTCCCTATCCTCCAGCGCCGCCGCCGCCGCATTGCGATCGCGCACGACGACCCCGGAACCCGTCGGCAGCCTTGTGACGAAGCGCATGGCACGGCGGGGCAGTGTCTCGTCGGTTGCGAGCAGTGCCGTAGGTGGTGGCACACGCGGGGGCGCGGGAAGAGGCGGTGGCATGCATCGCACAAACAGTGGAGGCTCAATGACGGAGCGGACCTTCAGAGTCGCATCTCCCGGCGGCAGTGAACGACGGTATGGTACCGGAGCCATCAGCCCAGCACCCGACGCGCCCCCAGTACCCGTGATACCGAGAGATTTGGCAACGCGTGGAGGAGTACAACAGCGATCGAGCAGTATGGAGCCGCCTCAGCGCGTCATGTCGCCCACGCATGGCAGAGGAGGAAGAGACGTCAGCGTGGACCGTGGAGGTCCGACCACGCCTGTCACGCCGCGACAAGACAAGAGGCTTTCGAATGTGGTGGAGAGGGACGAGCAAGGACGGCAGGACAGCAACAATGGAGTCAACTTTTCGCGCCCGATCTCATTTCAGCAGAGCAGCCCCATCACATCGTCGCCAGCTGCGAGCGCTGCTGGAGGAAAGCGGTATACGCATGGCATGGGATCGTGGTTCTCTCAGCCCTCCGGTTCGGGAGACGCGTCCAACGCAAGACCGAAGACTTCGGATGGGCTGGTGGGTGGGAAGAAGAAGCCGGCGCCGATACCAACCGAAGCGCTACCCGTATCAGCATCGTACGAAGCGGAGGACGTGGACATGATTTACGATCCGAACACCCGAACGTTTACCGCCAAACCGCGCGCGAAGCCCAAAGAGTCCATCCCGTCCTCTTCAACGCTGCCAACAAGCGCACCCCTCGCGCCGGGCACCTACGATCCTAGTACGCGCTCCATCGTTCCGACTCGGGTCGAGCCTGCGCGGACCATGGCCAGCGGAAATGCTATGAAGAAGCAGCGACCTTCGATACCGCCTGTTGAGACCAAACTCGAGCCACCTCCACGCAACCCAGCGCGCGTATCACCTAGTGTTAGTCCCTCTTCTCCGCGAGCGATGGGCTTCCTGCACAAACAACCCTCAATGGTTCGCGAGGAGCCAGAAGCCGAGGACGAGGCGGCGGATACGAGTCCAGTCGTTGCACCTCTCAGCTCGTCAAGTCGTACAATACAAACGTCAGCGGGCCCCGCGAAGGCCTACGTGGCGCCCACCCGGCCACACAATCGCTCCGCCAGTCTTGATGTGCCGAGACAAGCCACGACGGGAAATGGCAGCGAGCGAGGACGCAATGGGTCAACCAGTCCCGCGCGCTCAGCACACTTCTCCAGGTCGCCAGTGATTGAAGCGATCAGGCACGATCCGCCACCGCGGTCTATCTCGCCTGCCAAGTCCGCGTTGAAGCATCATCATTCGCCCGCTTCCTCCGTACGGACAGCGAGTCCTATGGCTACGTTCTCGCCTGCTGGACCCCGAGCACCCACGAGCGAATTTTCGGACATAACGTCCAACGCCTCCGAAGACGAGCCCAGTAAGAAGGAGAAGAAGCGCGCACGGGTCAGCTTCGACGAACAGCCGCGTGAGATCGACGCCGCTGGTGCGGTTTCCGTGCCGAAAGCCATTGTCAGCGCGAGTGGCGGCAGTACTCTGCCCATTAGGGATCGTTCGCCCGCTGTCGACGAGCAGTTGGAAAGCGACATGATGAAGCCGCGGCCTGCTTTGCCTTCCTTCGGCAGTGTGGGGAGGAGAGTCAGGGCGGGCAGTCCGCCGGAGAAAGTCACCGAGATGCCGCCTGAGCGCGGGGGCATGAGCACTGATCATGCGATTGCTGGGATACTGTCGAATGCTCATATGCGGGAGAGGAAGGATGCCGAAGTGCCTCTGCCGCCGGAAGAGGCCGCGAGGAAGGATGCCGAGGGCTACGCGACCGATGAGAGCGAGCGCGAAGAGCCTTTGCTCGGGCCTCAGATGGCGGGCACGCTTGTGAAGAGTCCGAGTACTGCGCAACCGTTGAAAGCGAGGAAGCTGTCCGTGGACGAGCTGGATTTGGAGCAGCCGAAAACGAGAGACTTTGCCACTGAGAGTGCCCGGCAGCCTGCTTCGAGTGCTGGACACGATATGGACGTACCGGCCATTAACCTGCAGCCCCCTACGCCAGGTGATGAGGTAGGCAAAGAGCTCGGCGACCCTGAAGACGCAACTGAGGTCATCCCGAGACCGCGGCCCAGTCTCGAGGCTTTCCGTGTGCCCGGCAGCTGGGCGGACGAGAGCAGTGACAGTAAGAACGGTGCTGCTTCGATTCCAACCACGCACAAGATGGTCTCCACGATGGACAGGATACAGGGCATCCTCTCCCAACCTGTGATTCAGGAAGATGAGCGAGTGGAGGCCGCTGAGACTCCTCTTAGCGAATCATCATCATCTGCCACGGCCCGACAGCCCGCACCGGTACTAGATGTTCTGGACGAAGAGACCGACGACTCCGCTGCTTTCTCCGACGCCGCGGAAGACCTGTCGGACTTTGAGGGTGAAGGATACGGAAGCTTAGACGCTATTGTCTCCTCGCCCGTCGTCTCACCCACAGTACCCGCTGAGCCTACAAAGGCAGAGGCGCTCAAGAGCCCTACCGCGCAGCAGACGGCGAAGAAGCAACAGCAGCAACGTGGTGGCAAGCGCGAGGAGCAGGAGAGCGGAGACTGGACGCAGGCTACGGCGTACTGGAGTCAGCTGACCAAAGAAAAGAGGCTGCAGATTGAGAGGCAGCACATGTCAGACGATGAGGATGAGAGACCGGCGGCGCCGATGACGGGCGTAAAGAAGGCCAAGAAGAAGGTGGCGCCGAAGAGTGCTGCGACTGCGCCTAGCGGCCAGCAGCAGGCTATGCCACGAACTCTGCGTGGACAGCCGGGTCCTGCGCCTGCACCCGCATCGACAGAGAATGAGGTGCACATGCGCCGATCGATGCGCGGAAGTACTGGTAATGATGGTCCGCCGCCTGCAGCTGCTGCTCAGGACGACGGAGTGCACATGCGCCGCTCTATGCGCGGCAGCGCCGGTAATGCCAATAGCATGCCCAGCACGATGCGTTCTGGACCACAGCAGCGACCCCAGTCCGAGCAGTTCCCGCAACAGCAGCGCCAAGGTGTATCGTCACGCCCGATGTCGTCGGGTGGTCCGGCTACATCACGTCTAGGCCCAGGCGGCTTGCCACTTTCATCGGGACCCAACAGAGCCCGAACGGACAGCGAGAGCACTCTGCCAGGGCGAGGAAGCCAAGACTCCGCCTTCCCGAAGGCGCCCGCAACGAACAAGCAGCAGCCTCCTCCCCGCATGCAGCGGCTCTCAGCCAACACGCAGCAACCTTCTACCCCTCCCGGTCCCTCTGGAGCTTTTACCGCCAGACTGCAGAAGCAAGTGACCAATGACTCAGACTCCGAAAGCAGTTTCCGCAAAAAGCGCCGACGGGCCGCGCAGTCCACCGCGGACTCGGCAGCGGCGAACCGGTATACCATGAAACGCTCCATGCGCGCTGGCTCCATCGACGAGTCGTCCGTGGCTGGCGACCAGCGGCCTACGAGCCCTCTTCCGGAAGCTGCTGCGAAGAGAGGCGGCGGAGCGTTCAGTATCCGGTCGCTGTCGCCTGGCGGGGGAGGGGTGTTTGGCGGACGCGGCAGGGGGGAGAGATTGAGGGAGAGTCTGAGGAGCGGGAGTGTGGATGCTGGGGCGCGTGCTGGAGGAGGAGGAGGAGGAGGAGGAGGGAGGATGACGTTGAGGTCCAACAACCCGCCCGCTGGGCCGACCATGAGAGGTGGAAAGCCGGCTGCGACTGCTGCGCCGATACTGCAGAGGCCGAAGTTCCGTTCGCGGTTTGGGGCTGACTCGGATGATGAGGATGAAGGCCCGTCGAGAAGAGGTGGTTTCCGGAGTCGCTTCGCGGAATCGGATGAGGAGGATGAGGCGGGCTCACCGCCGTTGAGGGCCGTGAGGGGAATTCCTCGCCGGGCTGGGCAGGACGATGGCGACTCGACGGATTTGGACGAGGAGGATGATGGTGGGAGGGGGAAGTCGAAGGCTATGGTGCCTGCGGCTGCGGATGTGGAGAAGGCTATGGAGGCTGCTAGGCGGAAACTGGGGATTCCGGAACCCTCGACTACGAAGGGACCTGTTACCGCGCACGAGACGAGAGAAGGCGGGGCGCTAGGCAGAGGCAGCTTGAGGACCGCTCAGCCTGTTACTGCTGAAGTACAGGCACCTGCTTCTCCACAACAGCAAGCCAGCCCGGGCATGGCTCGCCCGGGTATGCCGCCCCCGGAGAAGAAAAAGCGCAGTTTCATGGGCAGCATCCTCCGCCGCAACCGGAGCTCGCAACAGGGCATACCACAACTCCCGCAAAGCCCCGTCCTGGCGCCCACCTCGCCCGTCGTCGCCGCGTCTTCCCCACTCCACCAAGTCAGCAGCCCGCAAGGCCCCTCGATCCCCTCGAGTCCCTCCACCGGCAAACTCGTCCGCAGAACTTCCGGGCAGCCTCTGGTAATGAAGCGCGGTGACTCGTCGTTCTCCACTGCCACCGCTTCTCCAGTCTTGAATCGGAAGACCACGGACAACAACACCAACAATTGGCCCTTAGCCTCCCCCTCCGTCGTGCCCCCCGTCCCACCCATCCCCGCCTCCCTCGCGAGCGACTCCGGCGCCCACCGGCCCAGAACAGCAGATGGCGTGAACCCCGCTGCTATCCGGCTCGCGCGGACGATGCGGCCGGATATCGGGAGTCGAGCTCAGAGCGCGCATTTTGCTGCTGCGGATCCTTTTGGACGTCCTGGGGGTGGGGGGAGGAGCGTGGGTTTCGCTCCGGGGAGCAAGGAGGAGGATGGGGAGGGGTCGGTGGTTGGAGGTGGGGTTGGAGGAGAGGGTGGTGGGGAGATTTATAGTAAGAGGACTGGGCGGAAGAAGAAATTTGGGTTGTTGAGGAGGGCTTTTGGGTTGTATGATTGAGAGACGGGTTGGCTTCTGGTGGGTTGAGTGGGGAGGCTGGGAAGGGAGGTGGGTGGGAGTGGGTGGAGGTGGTAATGTTTAATCAAGGATAAGGTACATCTGTTCGAGGAGATGGGAAAAACCCGCGGTATGGCAGGACGTGGTCCCGGTCCTGCTTTGGTGATGGTGTCATACCTCGGGAGTCCATACGGTACGGTGGATCCCCCGTCCACGCGCGATACCCTCGTTATAGAATGTTTGCGAAATGTAATACGCGGAATCGCACTGCTTTGAGACTTTCTTTCCCAAAAACCTCCCCTCGCCGGACTGCGTTCGATCTTGGGACTCCCGTCGTTCTCGCTCCACCCGTCCAATGAAGGTCTGGAAACATTGTGCCTGTGACATCGACTGACTTATTACCCGTCTTCGAGACCGAGAGCCTCGACACTGGACCGGGCACCTCATGCAGAAAATGGTTGGTATGAACTACTCTGCTGCACCTAGGGGTACCTACATGTACGTGAAAGCGTCTGGAGTCTGGGTATCTTGCCGAAATCTTCCAAAAGATACCTTGTCACTCCTGGGTGTCGCCCGGCAAGTCACGAGGCCCAGACAGCCTGATGGACATTCCTCACGGCGGAATCCGGGTTCTCAGTCCTCCTGCCCGTCTCGCAGGGAGGTGAAGTGAGGTGATGTGTGATGTGTGATGTGTGATGTGTGATGGTGAGGTGAGGTGCGGTGAGGTGAGGTGATGTGCGGTGAGGTGAGGTGATGTGTGATGGGACGGCCGCGTGCCTTCCCCGTCGACTTGCCTACCGTGGTACGGCCATCTTTCAAAACTTCCCATGGTAGCTCCTGCCGAGTCAACAAGGCCGCGCGACCTGCTTTCATGGGTGAGGCGTGATGTGTGTGGATCCTGTGGCCAGTGTAGTGTAGTGTTTGCTGTCAAAGGTGGAATTGATATGCCACGCGAAACTCTAGGCCTGCCATCAGACTCGTCCATCTCTTCAGGGCCCGAAAGCTCGTGTGGGCCGGCATAGCTTGCGCTGGGTAGTGTAGGTAGGTATGCTGTATATCCCCCTCTCACAATATCGTACACCGACTCCTCCTGCCCCGATGATCATACCTGTCCTCCTCCTCATAACCAGCACTTCTCCTCCCCTTCCGCCTCCGTCTCGATAACCTCCCATCCCCACTCCCCCTCTCCCCACCACCCTGCACACCCCCACTTCTCCTACCCCTCCCACTCAGATCCCGATGCATAATCTGCCGACACACATCCACAAACACCTCGGAGACATTCTGCCGCCTCCGCGCACTCGTCTCGTAATACGGCACCCCGCCCCACGCCTGCGAGACCTGGAACGCCCGGCTCCGACTCACCACCCGGTCCTCCTCGAGATCACTCTTGTTCCCCACGAGCACAATCGGCACGTTGGGGTCCCCGCCTTTGATCTGCACGATCTGCTCGCGGAGCTCGGCGAGTTCGGACAGCGAGGAGAGCGAGGTGATGCTGAAAACGAGGAGGAAGCCGTGGGCGTCGCGCATGTAGAATTCGCGCATGGAGGTGAATTGCTCCGTCCCGGCTGTGTCCATGATTTCGAGCATGACTTGGCGGCCGTCGACGTCGATTTGTTTGCGGTAGGAGTCTTCGATTGTCGGGTCGTAGGACTCGATGAAGACGCCTTGGACGAATTGGGCTGGAGGGAGGGGAGGGAGGGTCAGTATATCGGGTCGGTATGGGTGGAGTGTGGGGTCCGCTGTGGTTTACCTGTCAGACAGCTCTTGCCCACTCCGCCGGTTCCTATCACCGCTATGTGATATTCCCTGCCAGGCTGATTAGTTTGAATGTCTGGCTGGTGGACTTTTCACGGGCATACCGTTGGTAGGCGCGAGACATCTCCTACGAGCGCTTGGCGGCGCGACTGCGGCGGGCATTTATCGGGTTTCTGCGTAGATTTTCCGGACAGCACTTCTCTTTTGGACTACAGCTCACTTTCAAATGAGAGGAGCGAGCGAGAGATGTGAAGCGAGAGTCGTATGCTTTGTACCCAGAGATGCGCCTCTGCTGCTGCGTTTTTGGCGCCGAGTGAACGATATTCGGTCCTGCCGTCACGTCGCACCACGATCGATGGAGAGTACTGGTAATAAGGGTGATGGTGATGGTGGCAGATGCTGTGACACGCGGGTACGGTGCCTTGCAGTGCGATTGGTCGTCAAGCGGTACTTTTGGCTGGAGGGAGTGACAAGAGGCAAAGGGTGATGAGGAGGAGGAGATGCGGTCCTTACGTGGGAGAGCAATAGGTTGGCAGCGTTGGCTAGCCGAGCCTGAGGGAGAGGCATGTCGTCTACTATGTATTCTGGATGGATAGAGTTCTGGGTGTGCTTCGCGGAAGAGTGGTCCACGGGTGCGGTAGTAGTAGCAGCGGTACTGTACCTTAGGCTGGTCCACCGTCGTCAGGCCTGTGCCTCTGACATCAATCGCGCCGCGATTTCTTTTCTCCCTCTCATTTCCTTCATGCACCTCAGGCCGGCATCTGTTTTCCAATGGTGTGAGTGCCTGCATGTGCGTCGTGCATGCATTATTATTGCAGCCATGGGTGTGACTTTTGATAGGAGCTTCAACCCGTGACATCATGCACAGCTTGCACTTCCCCCGACTGGACCTGTGCTGCCATTCGAGTCGAGAGTGATGAGTTGGACAGCCGGCATTATTGTAGAAGTACCTAACATTGAAGGTACTTTGGATGCGGCGCAACTTCGGCACGGCCGGGTGAGCAGTCCTGGGCCTACAGGCTTACACGACTCGCAACGCCTGCAGTCACGCATACAGGTACGAGTGAAGGTGAAGGTCTTCCTGACGCCGCCCGTCGTACTCCAGCCTCGAGTCTTCGCTCTGCTCACCGTCTACCGGACGAGTCATGAACGCTGTGAGCAATGGTGCAGCGAGAACAGCTGTAAAGCCTCGGCCGCGCTAGAGTACTTCCCCGTACCAGGGTGCCGGACGAGGGATCCTCCCTTTTGCTCGTCGACCGGAAGAACGCCGCGACGAGCCGATGACGTTCCTTTCCTTCTCGAAGCCTTCAGAAGTCCACGCGAGATGTCGGCTCGTCGGATTGAACTGCGAAGGGAAGCCCTAACCACCGTGCCTTGTCATCTGTTTCACATGGCAGCCATGCTGTCACCAGGAATGGCACGTTGCCCGGATCGACGAGCTGACAAGCCTGCCGGGCAAAGCTCCGCCGCGTGGGAAGGAGTAAAGATCGTCTTCTAAAAGCCTCTGTGTGGTCCGGTGGTGGAGGACATGGAACCGCCATGCAATCCAGAGTTGCAACGATTGCGACCATGGCCCGGCATGACGGTACTACGCCGGGTAAACTAACAATGTCTGGCCAGCTGTGAGCTGTCGAGCTTGGAGGCGTTCCAATGTCGGCTCGCGTACCACCATACTGTACGCGAATTAATGTGGGCAGCCGCGGGGATGATGAGATGGCGTGAGCCATCTCGAAGCTGCTTCCTGGTCCGCTTGAGGCGCCGGAAAGGTGCGAGCCAGCGTCGCCCGTATTCTATGGAACGGGGTGGATTGTCGGGCAGAGAGTGCACACGTGAAGAATCGCGAGCGTGTTCGCTCACAGCCGAAGAAGATGTCAGGGCAACCCCAACATGAAGCTCACGTTGTACTCTGTTCATGTAGACTGGATCCAATGCCTTTTGGATAGCTGCACGTGATCGTCGACTCCTGTGGTCTTGGCAAGCATGTGCGCAACGGGATCATTCCGCTGTTTGGGAGCGTCGCCAACGTTTGTGTGAAAAGTTACGTCGACCGCAGCTCATGTAAACGGTAGTATGCTTCTTCCGCTCCTAACAGCGGCCACGCTGCTCCTGGCCCCAGCGTGTGCGGTCTTCTCGGACGAGGCCTGGAATGTCGACTACCACTTCGCCCTGCTCGGCGCACCCAAAGAGGAGACGTCATTCTTCCACCGACCTAACCCAAGCTCCAAAGCTTCGTTGATATATACACTCTCTGAAGAGCATGCCTTGGGCGCCGTGAACCCGAGGGATGGATCGCTGGTATGGCGGCAGTTACTGGCTTCCGGTGGAGACAGTCACAACACCAGCTTCCTGCGGGCGGGAGAGGGTCAAGATGTGGTGATTAGTGGGATTGGCAGCGAGGTCGCGGCATGGAGCGCGGCGGACGGCAGGCTGGTGTGGAATGTGCATACGGACGGCCCGTTGGAAGACGTGGAGATCTTGGAGCTCAGCGATGGCAAAGAGACGGTGGGCGCAAAGGACGCGGTTGCGCTTTCTGGTGGGGAGCACCCCATGGTGCAGCGCATTGATGGCGCCTCTGGGGCAGTGAAGTGGCAATACAGCATCGACGGATCGGATGCGCCGTATCAGCTTTCTGCTTCAAGCACCGAGGTGTTTGCGATCCTCATACACAAGACTATCCTGGGCTACGTCAAGCTTCGAGTGGTTGCTTTGGACCCCGTGACCGGTCTCAAGACTGATGAGTATATGCTCAGCTCGGAAAACGAGCTCGCGACAGCAGACAACATCATCTCCGTCGGAGCCAACTCTGCCTCTCCAATCATTGCTTGGACCGATGCGGCACACACTACGTTGAAGGTCAACGTAGTGGGTACGAAGAGCATCTCAAGCTTCAGCATCGAAAAGCACGACGAGAATGCCATCGAGCGGGTCAAATTGCATGCGCCATACCACATCAACTCGTTGGCGCACTTCCTCGTCCACTACGAGACTGCAACATCGCATTGGGCAGAGGTGTACCACATCGACCTCAAGAATAGCAAAGTGGAGAAGGCATACAGTCTACCAAGAGTAGCCGGCCGAGGTGCTTTCTCCACGAGTACGGCGGATGCCAACGTCTACTTCACGAGGGTCACGCGCGATGAGCTCTCCACGGTGTCCTCGGCCTCCCACGGCCTACTCGGACGGTGGTCGCTCAGCAGCTTTGGCGTGGCGGGTGGTGTCGGCGAAGTAATCGAGCCGGTCCACGCGGTATCTGAGGTCTCGGTCAAAGGCGACACGGTGTCTGCCATCCGCACGACCGTTCTGCTCTCCACCGGCGACTGGGTACTTTTGAGGGATGGCAAAGCTATATGGACCAGGCCCGAGATGCTCGCAAGCACGGTAGCGGTGACAATTGCCATGCCTGCAGATATGGTCACGCTTGCGCAGCAACTGGAGGTCGAAGCACATGGCAATCCAGTGGCGGCGTATATCCACCGCGTGCAGCGACATATTACCGATTTACAAAAGCTGCCGTCCTTCCTCGTATTAATGCCGAAGAAGATTGTGCAAGGCTTCCTCGGCACCAGCGCTGACGATGCCGCTGGGAGCGATATCTTTGGCTTCCGCCAGATCATCGCTTGTGCCACTCGGAGCGGTCGGCTGGTAGCTCTCGACGCCGGCCACCCTGACCGGACCTTGTGGAATAGAGATGTGACGGATCTCAAGCCGGGCCAGTCCTGGCGGCCATCCTTGTCGTCGACTAAAGACGGAGTGATCCAGGTGAGCTCTGTAGCCGGCACTGGCGTCGACTACAACGCGACCGATGGCCAACAGCTCGCCGGTGATCTACCAGTCATCCCGGACGAGCCCGACCTCTCAACTTCGAGAGCAGTAAGGTACACGATGCGTGGCAACAGCCTCGAGGCCACCTACGACTGGAGCCCGTCCTGGACCTTCACGCCAACCCACGGCGAGCGCATCCTCAATCTCGTGCCACGACCCGTCGACGACCCGGTGGCATCGATAGGTAAAGTCCTCGGCGATCGGCGAGTGCTGTACAAGTACCTCGACTCGAACATCGCCTTGCTCGCCACCGCCCACGACGCCAGCAGCAAAGCCAATTTCTACGTCCTCAACACCATCTCCGGCGCCATCCTCTACTCCAACACCCACCCCAACATCGACCTCACCGCTCCCATCCCAACCATCATGTCCGAAAACTGGTTCGCCTACTCCTTCACCTCCGAAGCCTCCCCCGACACAACAAAAGGCCACCACCTAGTCATCGGCGAGCTCTTCGAGTCCCTGCTCCCCGACCACCGCGGCGCAATGGGCGCTTCATCCAACTACTCCGTCCTCCACACCCCCGCCTCGGACCCCTTCACCCTGACCCAAACCTACCAGCTCCCCGAACCCATCTCCCGCCTCGCCGTCACCCGTACGCGCCAGGGCATCACCTCCCGCCAACTCCTCGCCGTCCTCCCGGCTTCCAACGCCCTCGTCGGGATCCCCTATGGCGTCGTCGACCCCCGGCGACCGGTCGGCAGGGACGCGACGAAAGACGAGCAGGCCGAGGGCCTGATGCGGTATGCGCCGGTGCTGGAGTTGGATCCGAAGTGGTACCTTAACCACCAGCGGGAAGTGGTGGGGATCAAGGAGGTTGTCACGGCGCCGGCGTTGATCGAGAGTACGAGTTTGGTTTTTGCGTACGGGCTGGATGTTTTCGGCACGAGGCTCAGTCCTAGTTTCAGTTTTGATGTGCTGGGGAGGGATTTCAATAAATTCCAGATGCTGGCTACGGTCGCGGCGCTGGCGGTGGCTACGTTTGTTGTGACGCCTTTGGTGAGTTGTATTGAAACCTTACTGTGGATGGGAAAGAAGCTGACGACGTGTAGGTTATGCGGAAGCAGGTCGATCAGCGATGGAGGTTTCTGTAGAGATGCATACGGCTGTGACGACGCATATAGAGCACTCGGAAGCATTACAGCACGACTTTCACGCTGAGCTCGGCTCTGGCCCCACGCGAGAGTGTACCGGGTGCTTCTCCAACCCAAAGAACATCTCTGTCCTTCGTGACGGCCGAGACGCACCACTTCGCTGTCATTCTACATGTCCACATAGGTATCATCTGGAATCCAGGCGGTACCCCGCGCATGGTATGTGTCCGCACCCTCTCGGCGACTCCAGCCCCAAGCCCATACCTACACCAGCAAAGCGCCCCCATTACTACTCACCATACTCCCCGTCACATTCCCATCCCGCATCAAATACAAAAACGCCTCGGCCACATCCTCCACCCGCCCCACCTGGCCCGTGGGAACTTTCTCCCCAATCGCCTTGAACATCTCCCCCTTGGCCTCCTCCGTCATGCCCCGCCACAACTCCGTGTCCACGGCCCCAGGACTCACGACATTGACGCGTATGGGCTTCAAATCCAATGCCAGACCTCGCGCCATTCCCTGGAGTCCCGTGGCGAAGGCGCCAATGGCGCTCCAGTCTGGGCGGGGCCGCTCGGAGACCGAGCCCGTGGTTAGGGTTATGCTGGACGCGGGGCCGGGGTTGAGGTAAGCGGGGGCGTGTTTGGCCAGGAGGAGCGGGGCGAAGAAGCGGATGAGGCCTGCGGAGATGAGGGCGGGGAGGGTGAGGTCGGCGACTTTCATGACGGCCAGGGGATCTGCGGCGGTGAAGACGATGTGGTCGAGTTTGTGGTCCGTGGCGACGGTTTTGAGGAGGGTTTCCAGGTTGGTTTCTAGGGTGGCCTGGTCGCCGAGGTTGCAGGCGTGGCCGGTGATGCGGGATTTGGCCGAGGGGTAGGCGGCTTGGAGTTTGGCGATGGTGCGGTCGATGCGGGATTGGTTCGAGGAGGAGATGGTGACGATGCTGCCGTTTTCGAGGCAGGCCTCTGCGACGCCGTAACCGATGCCTGGGGTTTGGGTTCAGTGGTGCTTGGGGAGGAGGTGGAATGGGCATGTGGCGGTACCTGATGAGCCGCCGATGACTAGGACTCGCTTGTCCTTGAGCTTGTTGGTGTACTTGACTTGGTCGGCCATTGTGTGACGGTCGTTGTCTGAAGCTTCGTTGGTGGGTGTGTTGTATCGATGGAGTAGGAATTACATGGTATGTCTGCAATGCTCCCCCCCATGCCAAGACCTTGTATATGGATTGCCGGAGTTAGAGGTTGTTTAAGTGCGCTCCTGGATGCCGTCTCCACATCGTTTACATCACTACCTAGGTACTACTACTGAGGTGCCTCGTCCGGGCCAGCCCAAAAGGATTGAATTCGTTAGAAAGCGTCTGCAGGATGCAAAGACATCGCCTGTGGTAGTTGTGGTCCTTGACGTTTGATCCGTATGAACGACAAGACAAGCAGCGGGAATAATGAGGTCTGTGATGGTCATGAGAGGACGTGGCGATGTACACAGGTACAGGATACATGTGTACATGTACTCGTCCGCACGCTATGCCAAGCTTGGGAACTCGCTATGCTCCCTATGCCCAAAAGCTCGACTTGCTTTTCCATTTCCAAACCCATCTCCAATTCAACACCCAATGCCTGCGACTCGTGCACCCTTCCAACCTCAAATCAGAAAGCACACCGACTTCTTAGTCCTCCGTCAAATCCCCATACTCCCACATCCCCCTCCGCCCCTCCTTAGCCTCCCCCTCCCTCCCCTTCAAATCCCTCAACACCTCCCCATCCGCCCCCTTCTCCCAACTCCGCAACTTCCCCGGCACCATCGCCAACCCCTCACTCACAACCTCCGCGTTCAAACTCCGAACCTTCGCCGCGCTCCCACTCCCGCTCGCATCACTGGGCTCGATAAGCGTCACCCACAGCACATTCTCCCTCGTATCCTGATAATCCACCATAGCCACCAAAGCCCGATCATACGTCATTTCATCCAGCAGTTTACAGCTTTCCGCCAAATACTCAGCGCTAGTGGGGAACTGCAGAAACGACAACCCAGCATCCACAGCCTGCGCCTTCAACTTCAGCAACCCGAACCGCTCCGCCTCGAGCGGACGCAGCGAGCTCCAGGCCTGCGTCTCCGAGTTCCCGTAGTCAAGATACACGACCTCGCTCTCCTTTTTCTCGCGGTCGTTCCGCCGCACGCGAGCGCGGTACCATACGTTGTCGGCGGAGAATTTGGCGCTGACGATATCGCCGGCTTTGGGCGGGGAGGGGAGGGGCTTGCTGTTGGCCGGAGAAGAGTGGAACGTGGCGAAGTCTTTCATGAGGGAGTCGAGGTTCTGTTTGCTGGGGCCGAGGAGCTGGAGTTTGAGGCGAGCGGTGGTCGGGTCGACGTAGGTCACCATTACGTCGCGGTAGTCGAGCTTTGCTTTCGAGTGGGAGGCGTCGCCGTTGGTGCCGTTGGTGCCGTTTGTGGGTGGGGCGGCATCGTAGTCGCCGCCGTTGGCCTCGGCATCCTTCGAGGGATCCCAGTCGTGCCACAGGTGCTTCCTCGCTTCCTTGGCCTTCTCCTCGGCAGCGAAGAGCTCGTTAGCGTTGCCAGACTTCTCCGCGCTGTACGCATGGACCGAGGCTAGACCCTCCTCCACCAACAGCTTGGCGAAGTTCTCACGATTGACATAGAGCGTACCGATGAAGCCACCTTGCTTGTCCGTGTCGTCGATGTCAATTTCCACATCGCGCTGCTGAAGCCTCTTGTTCGCAAACTCGTGCGCTTCTTTCCCAAACGGCTCAGCGGTGTCGGTTGGGCCTCTTGCGCTCCGAGGTGCGCGGATACCGCCCAAAACGAACGTGAGTTTGGCGTTGTCGCGCGGTATGAGTACTGTGAAGCGGCTGGCGCCCTTGACATAGTCGACGATTGCGGGCGCTTTCTTCTGCCGTGACAGGAGGGTGAGCTGACGTTTCGCCTTCTCCAGAGATTCGCTGTAGTCTACGTAGCTCGGCTGCTTCGCTGGCTTCGAGCTCCACATTCCCTTCTGGTCTTTCTGTGCCGCCTCTTCCGCAGCCAGGAGCTCGTCGTAGATGGGACTTCTGTCGCTGTCGTCCATTCGGTGCCGAATCACAGATGCGTAGCCATTCTCGACGAGCGTCAAAGCGAGGTTGGAGTTGTTGCTGGTCACGGTGGCCATCTCTCGCGCCTCATAGCCTTCCGTTGCCGGTCGCGTGCCATCTATCCGTACCTTCACGTGTTTGCCAATGAGACGCTTCCGTAAGAACTCCCTCGCCTCTGCGCCGAATGGTGACTGTTTCGGGTCGGAAGGCTTGGGTTGGCGCACGCTGCTCAGGTTTATGCGCTTCTCTGTGCCTGCCTTATTTCGGATATACAGAGTATCCGCCGAGAGTATCCTACTCACTGTCGCTTCGACTTCACCAGCTGCTGAGCGTTGCGTTGTCGAATTGCCCTTGAACAAGCCTTTCTGCTGCTCTTTCGCCTCGCGCTCCGCCTGCCGCAGCTTGCTCATCTCCGCGCCAAGCCAAGTGGAGTGATGATCCGTACAGCGTGCGAAGCCTTCCTTCAGAAGGAATTCCGCAATATTGCCGACCGGATGCCGCACCTCACCAACCAGCAGATTGTTCGGCGACACTCCAAGCAGCCGCACTTGTACGCCACGCTGCAGCAATCGCTCCTCAACAAATGCTTGCGCCTCGTTTCCATACGGCTCGGCGGGTTGCGAAGTACCATCAGAAGGATTCGTTCGAGCGGTGGTGGGTGATCGCAAGCCAGCAACCAGCACAGTCGTCGTCACATGCTGAGCCGGAGAGACCATCAGCCTGCAGATCAGCCGGTCACCGCTCAGCACCCTCTCCACCACCGCCTCGATGGCCTCGCCCTTGTGCTCCTCCACGAAAGCCTTGGGGTCCGGTATCTCCCGCACGTTCTGCACGTGCTTCGCCGCCGTCGCCCACACGCCCTTGCCATCCGCTTTCGCATGCGCCTCAAGTGCTGTCAACTTTTCCAGCAGCTCGGAAGCCTGCGGTGATTCGGCTTTTCGGTCCGCATCGTCGCGTAATTTCGCCCAGCCTTCCTGGACGACGAGATCGGGCAGCGTTTGGCCATTCGCGAGGAAGACGATGCCGTAGTCGCGGGCACCTCCGCCAATCTTCTGAGGGATGTTGTAGAGGACGCGGAAGTGGACGAGTTTGCCGACGCAGAGCTTCCGGATGAAGTCTCGTGCCTCGAAGGAGCCGGGCTCGTCTTGTTGCAGGCGAGGAGCATTGATGAAGGCGAGGCTGAGGGTGCGTTCCTGCTTGGCCTTGTTCTGCAGTATGAGGGTGTCCCCCGACAGCACGCTCTTGACCCGGCCTTCCTGCGTGTTGGACATGTTGGCGGTGAGGGAGTGAGATGGATGAAGGAGGTGTGGTGACTGGCGAGTGAGGAGTCGTGCGTGGTATATGCTGATGTATATTCTATCGCTGGTAAGGTGTATGAGGTACTGATGCTACCAAAGCGAGTGAGAAGGGTGAAGGTCGCGTGACTTGGTTGTGAGTGGAGGGAAATGCTCTTTCCAATTTCTCCAACTTGGAGAATGTTCACGACCGAGTGTGGGGGAGCTGTCTGCGCCCCTCGTCGACACCGGCGTAACGTTTCGCCGGCATCCGGTTTATACACCTAATAAGTCCATGGATTGATTGTTCAGGAGACAGCGTTACGACGTCGAAGCAACACATGTTGGTGAAGACGGTCCTGCAACAAACGTTGGAAGCAGGAATGTATGCAACAAAGCACCTGGCAGCTTGAACTTGTCGAGCTTCTGGCAGTTTCTGGCGCATCTTGGACAGCCTTCTATCAACACAGACACGCCACGACCGGATGCCCAATATTCTGGACACCAACTGACCCTTCCTTCCACCATTCATAATGGCATTCCTCTCCGAGATGCGGCTGGGAGGCCACCAAAGGCCCACGATCTTATACTTCTGACCATGAAGGCAAAGTCCAGCTTCCGTCAGTCGTCCCCCAAATCCTCTCATCCTAAACAACCCCCCAGCCCTCCTCTCCCAACCACCCAAACACCTCCCCCACGGCTGTCTCCGCATTCCCAGCACTCATCCCCGCCCCCCGCGGCCCCGGATCATCCCTCCACTCCACGTTCCGCGTCTGCCCCTTCCCGACCTCCAGCACCCATCCCCCGACCACGGAGTCGTCCTCGCAGCACCGCAGCATGGCTTCCGCCACCTCGGAGGGCTCGACCCAGGCGTCTTGGGCCGAGTCGAGCATTTGGAGTTTTTCGGGGTGGTCGGTCCAGAGGGGGGTTTTGATTATGCCGCTGCTCGAGACAGGTCATCAGTGGGTGGCTGAATGGTCCAATTGATTCGGGAAAAGTGTGTGTTGGGGTCCGAGTGTGACGGCACTGCTAGATCTTGAGGCCAAGGCGAAGGTTAGGATGAGGAAGAACTCACGGAGCCACCCCATTAACCCTAATCCCCACCGTATCCAGCTGCGCCAACGACCGAATAAACCCACTAATAGCATGTTTACTAGCCACATACATCGGCGTGGAGAAACTCGGCGTCTGGCCCGCAATACTGCTAATATGCACCACCCGCTTCGGATTCGCGAGCGACGCTTTGCCGACTCTGCTGTTGGGCGCCGGGTTCAGCCAGCGGGCTATGGCGAGTTGGGTGCAGCGGATGGGGTGCGTGAGGTTGATGTCGAGGAGAGCGTAGTGGCCTATTCCCGAGGCGGGGCGGGGGGAGTCTTTGGAGTGGGGGGTGCCGGGTGGGTGCCAGAAGTTTGTCCAGTGCGGTTCGAAGATGCCTGCTCCGGGGCAGACCTGGGGAGGGAGGCGATCAGCGATGGGGTCGTCTTGGACGGGTGAAGAGGGGGTAAAAGAACAATGTCGGCTCCGCCGAACTCCTTGTCGGCTACGACGAACATGTTCTCCAATTCCGGCCATTGCACTACATTCGTCTCCACGAACACAGCGCGTGCCTTCCCGGCGGTCGGTGACGAGTACTCATCAACGAGCTTCTGAGCTTCTGGGCGTAAGCCAAGATCGGCAATGACGACGTTGCATCCCCGGGAGAGCAGGAGCTTGGCGAAGCTGTAGTTGATGCCTGCTGTTGATCAATCGCCATACCAGAGGTTCGTTCGAGGGGAAGAGTTATTGCATACCAGAGCCGGCTCCAGTAACAATTGCTGTCTTGCCGTCGACACTGAATTGCGTCGATGAAGCGGTGGCTGCTGCCATACTGTCGTTGTCGAAATGAAAATCAGTACCACCCTGTCAATCAATGCTGGCAGACAGCCGTGTCTTATAGACCTCTGCCCACGCTATCACTACTACCTACTTACTACGCGTGCCATGGCTGGTATGCCGAACGACCAAGCTGTGGAAACGATCAGGACCTCGGTGATGGAGGCCGAGGACGCGGAGTGGGAAGCTCGTGCGTGGGAGAAGGAAAGCCGAGGGGAGCTCCGCCTCCCAACTCAGTACATCAACCCTAAGGTATGCCAGTTGTTCGCCAGACCTGCCCAGTGGACCGACTCTCGACACCATTCAGATGGGCCAACATTGGAGCATACGGAATTTGCATTACCCCGAGCTTACAACCAGACGTCTTCGCTTCCGACCGCTTCAGCACGAGTTCCAATCTTTGTCGAACTTGTCTTTGATGGAGAGCACGAAAGACGTTACAGTGGCAGTAGGTAAGGATTCGAAGACGTCGATCGACCCCGTCCGAGCAGGCCGAAACCGAGCAAATCGGATGGCGTGTGATGCTGAGTTGGTGCACTGAGAACAAACACGAGCAAGAAGTCGTCGTAACGTTTTCCGCCACAGCTGCATGTACGTCCTATCTACACCTCCCCTGTGCACACCTCCAGTCATCGATCCGCCACCGCCGCATCGCTACCCAGTCCTGGCGTTTCGTCGGGAGAGAGCTTACGCAGCACTACATCCACACACCTCGTCAGCACAGCACCCAATCCAACACAACACCATATATGATGAAGTCCTTACATCCCAATAACCCCACACGCGGGCCTGCCCCCCGCATTCCCCGTCTTCTTGCTCTCAGCGTGTCCACCCTTCCCCAAGTCGTCGGTACCGGCGTGCACGACGACGGTGCGGCCCAGCACGCTCTCCGGGCCGATGAGCTTGATGTGCTTGTCGGTCACGGAGCCCTCGGCGTTACCCTGCGAGTCGGTCTTGAAATTACCGAGGTCGCCGACGTGGCGCTCCGAGTCGGAAGGGGCGCCGTGTTCTTTGCTGTGGGGGTTGACTGGGAGGAGGACGTATCAGCATCGGCGACGTGAGGATGGTGAAGAGGAGGGAGACGTACAATGCGGCCCAGCAGAGGTACACCCATTAGTATTATCCCCGTAAGCGTGAACATGCATGCCGCGCTCAGCATCCGCGTCGTTGCCGGAGACGTTCCAGGAAATAGTCGTCTCGGCGCCCTCGGAGGCCTGCTCAAAGGTCACGGTGCCCTTGACGTTGGAGTCGCCACGGAGGACGGCAACTGCGGAGATTGAATTTCGTCAGTAAGACTGCACCGGCTCTGTCGTGTGGGACTCGAGGGGTTTGATGGGAGGGGAGTAGGAACTGGTCGACGACAAGACCAGGGCATCAAGGTCGTCTTGGCGGCGATGCGGTCTCGCCTCTCTTGCGTATCGACTCGGGCCCTCGCGCACCGCATGGCGACCTTGATGGTAACCATCACGGTGTATCCCACCGGCAGCCGCCGTATAAGAGCGTTCGTGATGGTGAAACCTGCTCATTCTTGCTTCCCGGTCTCTTCCATCATCGGGCAGCTTCCGCTTCTGGTGTGTGCTGTCTACAGCGACGTACCTGCTTTGACCATTTCTGCGGTATTTCCGTATTGTCTCTTTCTCGTGTATGGAGTGTGTGAATGCGATTGGGTTCGGCGGAAGGCGATGGATGGTGTTTGTTATTATGATTGAGAGCGAGAGACTGGACCTTTCAGGATGCCCCTCATCGCTGACGGTGCCCCCACCTTGACATCATGTCAGCAGCGGCCGGGTTCGGAGATACAGCACATTTTCAGGTTACTCCCAACTTCTTCCTCCAGCGACAGACGATCGGTTTGAGCGACGGGGGAGCGAAGGGCGGTGAAACCAGCGAGGTTTTGGAAACGAGCTCAGAGAAATTGTTACTGCAGCAGCCTGCACAGCTCATATCATGCCGCATTAATGTTGCTATCGACAACGTTCCCCAAACCCCGTCGCATTCTAGTCAAGCCTCATCCTTCAACACCCTCCACCACCTAAGCCTTCTCAATCTTCTCCTTGAGAATACCCTTGAGCGTCACAGCATCCGCAGCGAACTTGCTGATCCCCTCGGACAGCTTGTGCACCGCCATCGGCTCCTCGTTGAAATCGAACCGGAACAGCGACTCGTCGTTCAAGTAGCTCTTCTTCTCAATATCCAGCGACGACGCATCCTCGGCCTTCAACTTCTGCGGCACCTTGTCCTCGCTGTTGTACAGCTGCTCGAGCAAGTTCGGCGCGATGGTCAGGTAATCGCACCCGGCCAGCTCGGTGATCTCGCCCAGACTCCGGAACGAGGCCCCCATGACGATGGTCTTGTAGCCGAATTTCTTGTAGTAGTTGAAGATCTTCTGCACCGACTTGACGCCCGGGTCCGTCTCCGCGCTGTACTCCTGCTTCGTGTTGGCCTTGTACCAGTCGAGGATGCGGCCGACGAAGGGGGAGATGAGGAAGGCGCCCGCTTCCGCCGCGGCAATGGCCTGGGGGAGGGAGAACATGAGGGTGAGGTTGCAGTTGATGCCGTGCTTGCTTTGCAGCGTGTGGGCGGCTTTGATGCCCTCCCAGGTTGAAGCGACCTTGATCAGGACGCGCTCCTTGTCGATGCCCATGTCCTTGTACAGCTGCTCGGCCGTCAGTATCTCCATTACTGTGTAGCGTATGGTGTGCGTCATTCTGACTCACCTCAATGATGTGCAGGGCCTTCTCAATGCTGCCCTCGATGTCGAAGGAGAAGCGCGCATCCACCTCTGTCGAGACTTTGCCAGGCACAATCTTCAGGATCTCGCTGCCGAACTGCACGAGCAGGTTGTCCAGCGTAGCATCGACCTTCTCGTCAATGTTCTTGCCATGCTCCTTGCCGTATGCCACCGCCTTGTCAATGAGCTTGGCGTACTCGGGCTTCTTTGACGCGGCGAGAATCAGGGAAGGGTTGGTGGTGGCATCCTGGGGCTTGTACTTGTCAATGGTGGCGAAGTCGCCGCTGTCGCAGACGACGGTCTGGAGGTCGCGAGGAGATGTTAGCTGCGGCTCTTCGCGGAACAAGCGTGGGAGGGTGACGGCGGTGGGAGACGTACGGTGCCGGTGGCTTTGAGTTGATCGAGAGAGGAAGGCATGATTGAGTCGAGTGGTGATAGAGTGTAGGTTCAGCTATTCTACGGAGTTGAAGGGCTTTGTAGGAAATATAATGCAGCCGAGTTGAGCTATTTCGCCGCGCTTCTCAACGTTGGACGGGAATATTCCAGGTTTGGCGGGGCACATCAGTCAGGACCCCTCCACTCCGACGCCACGTCATTTCTTCGTGCTCGCTGAGCGAGCGGACGGTCAGCGTGCCGTTTTGGCGTTTACGAGAAGAACAGGCAAGGCACATGTACATGTACACAGCTTTTTTGGTGCCACGAAAGTCTGCCGTTGATCTTTCTGCTTCGCTCGGCATCCTTTCCTTCAGCAGAACCGCGTCTGGAAGGCTCGCCCTATCCGACCAAGCCGGTGGCACTGTCCACAGCAGCCTCTCAGCCATGTCCGGGTAAATAGGACTCTTCAATCAGGCTCTCTGTGCTTGCCGCACTACTCTTGCCTCTCAGCCGCCGAATTCAAACAAGTGGCGACTGTCCCACAGTCAGTACTCGTGGCAATTTTGTGCTAATCTTGGAACCATCCTTTGCGTTGGAAAGAACAGCAAGGTATCGCCGTTGACTGTTTGGCGCTTCACGAACACCCCAAGACCGCTCTCTCGAGGCACACATGGGTGTGGCCACAAGGCAAACGCGCCAGCGAGCCCAATACTCAGTATGTCGACCTGAAGTGGGATGTTCCCGCCGTACAATGCCGTGTGGCAACGGCTTCAGGACGCAGCGGAACATCACTCCCTTGCAAGATCATGGTGCCAACGCGGATCCATGCTACCCATCAGAAGTCGCTGTTGAAGCACGCATCTCCACTTTCAGGGCGGTGCGCGAGCAGTAGAGGACCAGCAATACCGTCCGGCGCCCACAGTTCGTGAGAAGTAGGTCTTTGATCCCAGCATGCAGGCGTCTCAACCCTGAACATCTTCTTATGCCGGATCCAGGCAAGTCGTGCTCGGTCTCAGCGCGCATACGTGGCGGCAAGAAATATTGATCCTGCAGTGAGGCCCAGACGAACGCCAATTCTCGATGTCCGGTGAGCGTGTTCCGTGGCTTGTCTTCTCGGTGGGCAAAGAAGACCGGACAGCATTCCAACAGGTCACTGCGGCAACAATGGCCTCTCTCTCATTCCAGTATCAATGACTTTGTCCGTCCACCTCCCGCTTTCTCCTCGGTCCAGGCAACGCGCCCTGCTCTCCATGGCTCCTCACGATCCGAAGAAAGCCGACCGACGGCCACCCCAAATCATTGTTGCGTCCAGCTACACGTCCAACTCATCGCTCAGTCCGACGGCGCGCGAATTCACCAGCGCGGGATCTTCCGGCGCAAGCTTCTTAGCCGAACCGAGGCCGACACCAACCACTTCGACCTTGAAGACGACCTCATCGCTCTCTCCCACCCGTAATACACCGCCATCACCGGCGCGCTCACACAGTCGTGGTCGCAAATTGGCGGTGCCAGTCCCAGCCAGTCCCACTGTCGCCGACACGGAAGAGCCGGGAACGCGTAAGTCCACATCATCAATTTAGTTTGCCATTTGCTTCCTCCCATCTCACCTCACTTCAACCTCACTTCACCAAGCTGGCCGCCTGCCCCTTCACACTATTACTAATCCCCCCCACTTGTGACTGCTATTGTCGCTTTGCCATAATCGCAATCAATCTACATGCAATGCCCAACTTCACCACCTCCTCTTCGCCATCACCTTCATACTGCACACAACCTCAATCACCAGCGTCACCACGCACCGAGCGATCCTCGCTTTCACATCCACCCGACCGACCCACCACACTCTCTCATCACAACACTCACCCGAACTGAAGACGCGCATCTAACCCAGCATGTCTCCAGGTGAAGAAGCCCGGCAGGTCCGGCAGAAGACACAGTACCAGGACGAGGTTGAGGACTGGTACAACAAGTGGGGTGAGGAGCAGGAGAAGAATACCGAGCTGGGCAAGAAGCTTGCCAGTAGTGAGGCGGAGAAGAAGAGGCTCTTGACGCAGAACGAAGACCAGAGTAACGAACTCAACAGCAGCCTTGAGAAGGTCAAAGAACTCGAGAAGAAGCTTGATCAGACGCGCAAGGAGAAGGCGGAGCGCGATGGAAAGCTTAGCAAGCCACAGCCAATTCTGCACGACGCCGACGAGCTATTGCATGTCACCGAATCCACACTCAAGGACACCGAGAAGAACTTGCGAGAAGCCGAGAAACAGCGCGACAGTCTCACCGTCATCGATGCCGGTCTCCATGCTGATCTTGACGAGTATGAGAAAGACCACGCAGAGAAGTCGGCAGCGCTGGAGCAGAGTGCCAACGCGCAGCAACAGCTCGAGAAGGTCCTGCAGATCTTCAAGGAGGAGTTCACCGAAGTCTCCACCGGCATCAACATCGATGACTATCTCAACCTTTTCCGCGAGACCGTCCAAGGCTCTCGCCACCTTCGCCGTGATGGATCGCATGTCAGTCTGGCGAGCGCCACGGGAAAGCCATCCAAGGGCGCATCCCGAGCGAGTGGCAATCGCAACGTCTCAGGCATATCGATTGGCGATGAATTGAGAGATCAAGGGCACGAGACCGACGAGGAGAGTGAGGATGAGGGTGCTTCCGCCAACGGTGACGCAGACGATACCATCACGCATGTCGAGGTAGTCGAACCGCACCGGTTCAACAATTGGGCGGGCGGTGAAGCTACAGTGGTGGAGACCGGCAATCTCACCCCTGGGAAAGCAACAGTGAGCACCCAGACGCCATCGGCAGACGGCCCGTTGATACCCGACCCGTTCCCTCGCCCGAAGAATTACCGCGATTCCGAGACATGGACGAGCACCGACAAGGGAGTGCAGTGCGACGTCGAGGTCCCCACAATGACCGAGCACCGTCATAAGGAGATCGTGACAGACCTCCAGGCCAAGTGGACGAACGCGGAGAAACTGCTTGGCATTGCGCGCGCCGACGGCAAGACCAAGGATCAGAAGTTCACCGATCAATTCAAGGCCAACGTTCCGCTTCGTAATCAGATCAAGAAGCAGCAAGAAGATCTCAACGACCAAAGGGCTGAAGTCACGAAGCTGAGGGACGTAGTCACGGAGCGCGAGAGCAGAGTCAGGCAAGGAGAGGCGACCATCAAACACAACGACGAATCGGCGCGGACGTACATTGCGTATATCGAGAAGAAGCTTGCAGATCAGATTGGCCAGGCCAACGCTGACAAGGTGGCTCAGGACGCTGCTGCGACTAAGCTTAATGACCGCAATGCCGAGCTAGAGCGTCAGCTTAAGGAGCTGAAACGCAAAGGCGATGCCGCGGGCATTGAAACCGAGAATCTCAAGAAGGACCTTGACGAGGAACGTGGCAAGGTGAAAGCCGCCAAAGTACTTGAAGAAGCCGCTTCCCGTACGACCACGGAGTCCAATGCGCGCATCGAGACGCTGCAGCACAAGGCGCAGGTCTCCCAGCGTGAGAGCGACGCTTCGCACGTCAACATCACGCAGCTCGAGAAAGATCTTGCGGAGCAGCGTCAACAAGTCGAAGCTGCGAAAGTACGCCAAGACGCCGCTGAGCGCACCACAATTGATACCAAGACCCGCAACGGCGAGCTGGAGGTCGAGCTTAAGAAGCTCCGACGCGAAAGCGACGCGGCGCAGGCGGCTCAGAATGGTGCGTCGAGCGCGGAAATGACGAACGCGCGGTTTAAGGAGCTCGAGGACGACGTCAAGGAATATCAGTCCGACTTCGGCTTGCTGAAAGCCAAGCACAAGACAGCCAAAGAGGAGCTGCTGGCGGCCAAGAGTCGCGTTGCAGCGCTTGACAAGGAGAGCAAGGAGCTGCGCCGTACATCCGATGCGCGGATCTCAAACCTCGAAGGCGAGCTGAAGGATACCAAGGAAGCTCTCGAAGCTGCCAAGAAGGAGCAGAAGACCGCTACTGACGGACTGGCGGACGCCAATACCCGCATCGGAGCGTTTGAGCACGAGCTTAAGGAGCTTCGCCGTACTTCCGACGCGCGTATAGCAGAGCTCGAGGGCGTCCTAAAGGACACGCAGGACGAACTCGAAACCCTCAAGACCACGCACCAGACCGCCTCCGATAACCTCGCAGCCGCCGAAGACCGCATCCGAGATCTGACACAGTCCGCTGAGCTCGAAGCGTCATTGACCGTGTTCCGGACCAAATCCACCAAGGAAGGTTACCACGAGCGCAACGAGCGCATCACAGCGTTGGAGACGCAAGTCCAATCCCTCACCACGGACCGCAACACCGCCATCCGCGCCCGCGACGCCGCGCAAGACGCTCTCCCCGACTACAAAGCCGGCCTCCCGCCGCAGCCCGCGCCGTCGCCACCTCCGACGCAGCGTCCCCTCCGTCCCCTCCGCCCCACCGCGCAATCCGTCAGCACCACCCTCCACCGCCCCGCCTCCTACCTCCCCGCCCCTCTCGCCCGGGTCCTAGGCAAGAACCCGGCCTGGCTCACTTACTTCCTCCTCCTCGCCATGCACCTGTTCGCCGTGTGGATGATTTTCCGCGTCGAGGAGAATCGCAGGTGGGACGTCGCGAACGAGCGGATGCATCGACGGGTGTTGTATACTAGTGAGAGGCGACGGTACGGGGAAGGCGGGCTGGGGTTGGGGTTGGGGTTGGGGTCTGGTACGCTGTGGGGGGGCGAGTGGTGGTTGGGGATGTTGGAGGGATGGGTGGGGCCTGATTTGGGGTTGGTAGGTTGAGGGGTGGGAGGGTGAGGGGATGGAAGGGTGAGGCGAGGGGTTGAGGGTAGGGGGTGGAGGGAAGCGAGGAAGGTGTTCAAGAGGAAGGATGACTTTGAGAGCGTGTGTGTCTCTGCGCCTACGGGCTTCACTGTCCCACAACCGCGGTCCCGAGGCGCCAATGAGAGACGGACAACAACGGCGCTTGTAGCGAGCTGGCTCAGCCAGCTGCTACCTGTTCGCTCGTTGTGTCTGCCCCCCCATGGGTCCGAGGAGCCGTGGAAAGGATGGTGGAGAGCGGACGCCCAGCGAGAAGTTAGCGAGCCGGCTCAGCCAGCTGCTACTTGTTCGCTGGGTCGTCTGCCCCAGTGCGGTTGTTTCTTAGCTGCCGCGACGGCGTCAAGGGAGGGTATTGGGACTGGTGCGGCGCGTTATACCCCTTTTGCCCGCGAGACGGATCCGGACGTGCTTGCTTCAAGTATCGTGTAGAGCGTAGTAGCTAGCTATCTTAGCTCTACTCGTACGCGCTTCAGACACTTAACTCGGTCCTTGTCTTGTTTCACAATGGGTCATTCTACTCTCTCTCTCTCTCCTTATGCAAAAGTCCTCGCTACTCGAGTCCATTACCCAGGCGCCCCAAAGTCTTTTTCACACGGAGATGTGAGTCATAGCGAGCACCTCCAAGTCGTAGGAACCGCGACAACGGCCGCCCCTCTACGTAATCCAGCCCATGAGTGATTGCCTACCCAAACGCCAGCCTCTTCTGCCCCCTCTCCTTCCCCCCCAACCCACCCGATCCCACCGGTCTACCTCTGCCCCTACCTCGCCCACTGCTCCCACTCCCTCGTGACCCACTTCCCCCTCCGCCACCGCCACAGCCGCTGCCAATAGGTGACCGCGGCGCTGCACTCTCGTTTCCAGCAGGCGGAGCGGGTTTCAGTGGCGGCAGTCGCGCAGTCGGTGGAGTCGAGGCTTCGTGCTGGAGATCCTGCGCGAAGTGGAAGTCTTCGTGTTCGGGTTTGGTGGAGAGGGGAAGATGGGTACGGCAGCGGGGGCAGAGGTATGTGTCTCGCGGTGGTGTAGGGATGATGGGGGGTCGTGCATCGTCTTCGTGGTCTTCATTATTGGCGTTATGGTCGTGTTGTTTGTGGGGTGGGAGATCGCCTCCGGGATCTGGAGGGTAGACTTGGTCGATTAGGGATTGGGAGGAGGCGGGATGGTCTTGCGCGGCAGGTCGGCTCGTTATGTCCATGACTCCAGGTGCTGCTTCTGCTTCAACGTCGGAAGTACCGGACAAATCGTCTTCGTCCTCCTCATCATCCTCGCCGCTCTCTATCGGCACCCGCCGCGCTACACGCCCGATTTCCGCAGCCTCATCCTTCTCCTCCCTCTCACCCACGCTCTCCCGCTTGCCATACTCGGCAAAGAATCGCGTAATCCCCCCGCCCTCACCAACCCTCCTCCTTTTCGCCACCGGCGGCCCCTCGCCCCTCCCAACCCCACCCCGACTCTTCACCTTCTCCACAACAGCCTGCTCCCTCAACGCCCTCGCCTCCTCTCCATGCACCAAGAACCCCCCAATCCCCTTGTTATCCTTCACCCCATCCTCAAACCCGCCCACACTCAGACTGAGATTCGCGCACGGCCACGCCCGCCCATCGACGATGACCTGCGCCAGCAACGTCCGTGCCAGCTCGAACAGCCCTTCCTCCGTCATCTGCGTGCGTCCGAGAGGTATAGGCGCCTGTTTACTCCGCGTCTGGGCGCCTTGGCGGTGGTGGAGGTTGATGGTTCGCGGTCGGCGTTTCTTCTCCAGTACGCCTTCTTCGACTAGACGGGAGAAGATGTCGGCGACGAAGATGCGGAGCCATTTGCAGGCTACCTCGAAAGTATTGATGCTGGGCCGGAAGGACTTGGCGGAGAGCATGCTCTTGATCTGCGTGCGAGGGTTGACTTCGCTCGTGTCTTCGCCCCGGATGATGCCGTAGAGCCAGGCTCCGGTGTCGTCGCCGAGTTGTTTTTTCAGCTGCTCGATGGAAACGGGTAGGAGTTCGGACACGAGCTCGGTGTTGAAGGCTGCGACGACCTCGTCTCCGAGCTTGCCACCCAGGTTACGGATCTTGGTGAACTTGAAGGTGGAGAGGAAGTGCTCGATCGCCCGGTTCCGGATCACCGTCTGTCCGTTCGGCTTCTTGTGCGCGGAACCGAGTTTTGCCACCATCTTGTTTCGGGCGAGGCCGGCGGAGCAGGTATAGTGGAGGTCGGTGAAGATCCTCGCGCGAACATCGCGGACGATTTCGGAAGCAAGGAGGGTAGTTATGTCGTCCCAGTCCGGGTCGTCTTCTTCCGAGTGCTCAGTCGTGGCGTTCAAATCAACGAGGGCATCGGCTGCCCAGTCCAGAGCGGTCGTGGGCGGGCGGGGAAGAGGTTCGGAAGGGTCATCGTAAGGTGGTGGCCCGCCGAGCTCGTCCGGGTAGCGTTCCAGGAGGAGGCCGTGGACTTGGGCGGAGAGGTCTAGGAATACTTCGTCTATACTCGCTTTCTCCACGCGCTGCTTGTCGGCGGGCAGACAGTCCTTGATCACGGCGAGGATCCTCCGGCTCTGTATTCGATACGGATCCAGACTCACTTTCCGCGTGGCGATCTCCCTCGCCGCGTCGGCGCTTTCGAGGTCATATGTCCATTTCGCCTCCCCTTCCTTCCACGTCGCGACATGCTGACAGATGATCCCCGGACACTTCTCCTTGGCCTCGGTGATGGTGACATGGCGGGTGAGGCCGAAGGCGCGGGCCGGGTAGTTGATGGCGATGAGGCCTTGCCATTGCTGGACGGCGAGAGGTATGGTAGGATCGATACCGAGGCGCACTGTCTCGCATTGGGCGTAGAAGGCGTCGAGGTCAATGTGGGCGATAACACGGAGCGGACAGGTCGGCGAAGAGTGGGAGAGGGTGGAGAGGTGCTTGTAGGTGAAGCGGGATTTGCGCCGGGTTCGGTGGGGGGTCGCGGTGGTTGGGGAGGAGAAGAAGTTGGGGGAGGAGGTCATGGTGTTGTTGAAGAGCGAGCCGCATCACATCTCACCATTCTCTCGAGGAAACCTTCGTCATCGTCGTCGTCGTCTCTGATACCGTCAAAGACGATCGCTTGCTCCGATGTTTCTACCAGTGCGCGTCGAGAGCGCGTAGAGTGCTTTGCATGACGTCTTTTCTACCATTCATCCAACACGAACCTCTCGCCTCATCCACATGCATCGTCTTACACATCACGAACAATGGCACGTCACGTCAACGGAGCGTCAGTACGATCAGAGAGTCTCTCACTGCCTCCAAAAGACGACACCACGTCAGTGATGGTACAAGTACAAGCCGAAGATGCAGACCGCATCCGCATCAAGAACAGACGCAAACGCTACCTCGACCTCCACCCAGAGTACACACACGGCTCCAACCTCGAGCTAGCAGGTAGGTAGCCTCTCATCACTCCCATCTCTCTCTCACACGCTTCTCACTCCTCGCCAACCTTCCACCCCTACAGATCCACTACTCTATGACAGACTGATCCGCCGCTTCCAATCCCCCGCCGAGCGCCAACGCGAAGGTCGCGAGCGCGGCTACACCGGCAGTCTGGAAGCGGATCTCATGCGCTCTGAAGCCAAGCTCGAAGCCCTTCGGCATCCCGATGTGAACAGCGCGATGGCGTACAGGAGAGCAGAGGACGGCAGTATCACGGGCGTGGAAGCTGATCGTGAGGAGCGGGCAGAGAGCAAAGAGGAGGGCAGGGCAAGGTGGGTGGAAGTTATGAGCCAGCGGTTTCTCCGGGGCGAGGACGGGGATTTCGAGTACGAGGCGGTGGACCAGAATGAAGATTTGGATGATCGCGGGGAGGAAGAGCAGAGGCATCTGGAGGCGTACCTGGCGAGGCAAAGCGAGGAATTCGTGGGCGAGGACAAGCCGAGGGGGGAGACGGGGGTGCAGGACTTCTAGGTGCACAAGTCTTGTGACAAGGCGGTGTGATTCGACGAGGCGCTGTGTGCGCCGAGCTTGGCTTCGTCTCTGGGACAGACTCTGCACCGCCGCCACTCGTGAGGAAGGAGAGGGTCTCTACTGACATCGTGGGCGGAGCAGGGACCTTGGCGGACCTACAACAAGCGACTTTGCGGTGGATGCGTGAGCGTGATTTGGATTCGAAGCGCGAGGCTGACGACGACGGGCCCACCGGTATCGATGGGCTAGTAGTGGTGTCGGAGGATACCCGAGGCCGAGTTCTTGGTGGTCTCGAAGGGTCCAACGCATCAAGTTCTTCGAATTGGGTCACGGTGCCGACGAAGCAAGGTCGAGTTGGCCGTGTCTCTAGAACATTACAGTGAATGCGGTCATCCTGGACGTCAAAGTTCCGCAACTGGACAGCCAGCGAGTCACAACGAGACGGAGAAGAAAGGCCCCTGGGAAAAGGTGAGAGTTTGAAAGAAGTGGAAACCACATCTAAGGATCGACGGCAAGCATTCGAGCGGCTCGAACCTTTTCTGCGGGTATTGATGCAATTGGTAACAACGGTGTGGAAATTCTCTCCAAATCTGCGACGCTCGTCTCCATCTACACCAAGGGAATATGGACGAAAGCTTGGACTATCTTTCGGAGATCCATCGTCAAAGCATGCCCACTCCCAGTCGGGATGGTGCCGGTGATCCTGATCGCCAGGCACCGAATAACATTTCCGGCGCAAGAAACTCAATTCGACATTCTCTGGACATCGACACTCAAACCCTCAAGTCTCAGCGTGAGACACAGTCTTTACCATGCGATGCTGAGACCCAGTACAAGGGCTGTAAGCAGGAGTTCAAGGACATGTGGAATGGCTCGGGTCCCATGGCTCCGAGATCTCACGCCGCTGTGTTCCGTGATCGACGTGTGCGGCTTTCACCGCGATCTTGATAGAGTCTTGTTCCTTGGACCGGATCTTGTATGTGTGGGGCGTCAACTCCGGGGAGAGCCATTGCGACGGCGTGAGTGACCACCAAGCGTAAAGACTACTCAGCACCGCCGGTGAGACGAGCCGCCCCCGGCAGGTCGACGTCAGGGCGTCTCGGTATAAGAGGACCGGACAGGCACGATCGTCTTTCCGACGCAACTACTTCTATCTTCATCTCTCAATCGATCAAGATGAAGGCCTCTCTATTCCTCCTAGGGCTGCCGGCTCTCGGCCTTGCCTACCCAGGCATGATGGGCGATATGTCCAGAGAAGAGGCCCTCCAGATGCTCCGCGCAAAGCGCGATGCTGAGCTCGTCGCCGAGTCACAGCCCGAGAAGCGCCAGATCCTATCCGGCCTCGTCGGGTCCGTCTCTCAGCTCGTCAGCGACGTTGGCGGCCTACTGGGCTCCGTCGCCACGAGCGTCGACCCGGCCAACAAGCGCCCGGAGCCGGGTTACACCTACAAGGACCCAGTGGCCGGTGACTCTCGTGGCCCTTGCCCTGGCCTGAACCTCCTCGCCAACTACGGTTACCTCCCTCGCAACGGGCATGTCACTTTCTCCGAGGTCCTTGATGCCACCGCGTAAGCTCTCCCCAACGCCGTCGTCCACAACACCGGGCTAACACGCCTTGTAGACGTGGCTTTAACATGGGCGCCGACTTGGCGACCGTGCTAATGGTCTTCGCCGTCCTCACCGACGGCGACATCCCCACCGAGTCGTTCTGGCTTGGCTCTGGTCCCGGTAAGGTCGGTGGTCTCGAGCGCCACAGCACCGTCGAGGCCGACATCTCCCCCAACCGCGAGGACTTCTACCTCGGCTGCGGCGACAACCACCATCTCTCGTCCCGCCTCTTCCAGCAGAACGTCTACTACGCTACCCAGGACCCGAACAAGCAGTTCTCCCTCGACTGCATGTCGAAGCAGTGGGCTGCTAACGGCAAGTTCTCCGTCAAGAACAACCCGTACCTCTACTACTTCCCCTTCCCGTCCATCGTCGCCACGGCCGCCTTCAACTTCTACCCGAACTTCTTCAGGTGAGCGTCATCCAACCAGCGAGTGCAAGCATTCAGCTGACACGCTATAGCAACGGCACCTACGGCGCCGGCGGCGTCGCCAACTACGAGTCCATCTCCTCCATCATCGGCGCCAAGCTGAACAAAAACACCGGCCAGTTCGAATACGTGCCTGAGCGCTGGCCCGCCCAGGGCTGGTACAGGCGCTCGACCGAGTACGGCGCCGTATAGGCACTGACCGAGGCCTTTACCCGCATCTACCCCAGCTACCCGGTCTCCATGCTCTTCCCTCAGGCCCAGGGTGGTAAGTCGCTCACCTCCTCAATCAACGCAGTCTCATCGCTTCGTCGGTTCGGCCCGCTGACCTTGCCATCTAGGAACTTTGGATGCCAAAACAGCCCTCTGCTACATCTACCAAGGCCTCAACTCCGTCACCCCTCTTGCCCTCGCAGGCGAGGAGCAAGCCGCCGCGGCCGGCATCACTTGGGCGCTCAGCAAGCTGCTCGCTGTCGGTCTCGACGGGACGACTCTCGGTTGCCCGGCGAGCACGCTCAGCCCGAACACGTATTTGTATCCCAACGCGACGAACAAGGGTGGGCCGTTGAACGAGCCGGCGAGCGTGGCGGCGAATATTGGGAGTAATGTTTATTACAAGACGTACTTTACTAGTGCGCCGACCACGCCGAAGTGCTCGCATAGCTCTTAAAGGGGTGTTAGTGGGAGTCGGTCACCACGGCCACGAGAGTTGGGTGGGAAGACTGAATAGACGGTTGACGGGTGTATTTTAATGGTTTGTACCCACATGTATTTCACCTGAAGCCTTAGTATGGCGGGAGCAAATTATACAGGGTCAATACATCTTCACGTCGTGCCTCGCTCTTTTCGCATATACACCTTACACTCACTTAGGGACGTTGTTGTTCAGCGTGGAGCATACACGGCGTCCTCAAAAGGTATGGCGGTATGAGAGTCGGGGATTGTCGCTGCGCCGGATCCTCTCGAACATGGGCAGGTAGCTCGCACCTACATGTAAGTTCTCGTGGAAGCCAAGACCGACTGCTGCCGTACGATGCCGCGGATCAGCTACGCTTCCAGTCGAGAGCGGTATCCGGGCTTCCGCCACTGCGGTCTGCAGCCAGGTAGCGGAGAAGATTGACGACGAGGATGCGCGTAGCCGAAGGTGTCGTGCGACTGGACACGCTTTTCAGACCATGTCCGCACGCGGGCGGGATAGTTGCCTGCCTGTCAATCAGGGCGGCGGTGCTTGTGCTTGTGGGACCCAGGCCAGATGGGGTGGGATGCAGGTAGCTTTTTCGGGCCTTTCGCACGTCGTCGTCGCCACCGTCGATGGTTCAGGCACGGGTCGAAATAACGCGACCGTGGTCTCACATCCTTCATCAGACGGCCGCGAGGGGCGTCGTAGTACCGAAGACCACAGTGAGTCTTGCAAAGATTGCTGGAATTACGGCGTTGAGGGGATTGTCAGGCATATATTGGAATTGGCTGCAGGGTGGTGGAGGTGTTACACAGTGTAATTGCAGGGTCGGGAGCACCCGAAAGCGCTTCGATTTGGGGATGATGAGGCGGAGTCTCGAGGCCGCGCTTGCCTTGTTCACGCCCGTCGCAATAATCGCCTACCACACTCTCCTTTCCCACACAACCTTACCTTACTCTCACTGACCCATACCCGACCTCAAGCCCCGTAGTGGACATATCTACTCTACTTCTTTGCGACGCGACAACTGCCCCATCCACTTCCAGCCTCAGTCCATCGTGCCACCCTCTCCATACCCCCCGACCGCAACGACAGCCCGGCGCTTCGTTGAGACGAATATCAAGACACGCTACACCAAGCCAAGACCTTCGCGATCACCTCTACCTTTGCCGAGCGCACGTGCAGCCAGCAAACAGACTCCCGCACACGCAATAATTGCCATACCGAGCCCGATCGGCTAGCGACCTGCGCGCTCACGCGTACCCATCACCCTTCCATATCCGCCCGTTCGGCTGCGCCCTTCCACTCCCAGTACCGACACCTCGTAATATCACTCCGATCGGACTTCATGCCAAGCTTCGGTAGCAAGGAGTCGCCGTCGCTGAAGAAGATGGACTACAACAACAACAATAACGCTCGCTATGGCGGCGGCAGCAAGTTCAGTATGGGCCACATAGTCGGCGACCCATTCTCATTGGCAACAATAGGCATCGCGTTGGTAAGTCGGCAGGTGTCCCGGTCGGTACATTAGGAGGCGCTGACAGTATGGCAGGCCGGCTGGCTTATAGCTTTCGTGAGCTCTATTATCGCCGACATTGGCGGCGAGTACCCCAACTACTCGTGGTGGGCACTGGCCTACATGTTCTGTGTCATCATTGGCATCATTGTCGCGACTGGCTTTGACGCCATTCACACCTACCATGTGGCCATCGTGGGCTTTCTGGCGGCAGGCATGGTCTTCACCACCTCTTCCGTCAACTCGCTCATCTACTGGTCCAATGGGTCGAAAGAAGCAGCCGCGGCTGGCTTCATCCTCATGTCCATGGTCTCGGTATGATCTTGCGCACTTTCACCATCAAAAGACGTCTGCTAATTGCTCCGCCAGATCGTATGGATCTTCCACTTTGGCTCGCAACCATCCGCCAGTCACCGCCAGACTCTTGACTCATTTGCGCTGCACAAGGACCGCGCACCCAGCCGCAACAGCAGACACATGACGCAGTCATACGCTCGGCCCGAGACCACCCACTCCGCCAACCTGCCACCCCAGATGTACAACGCCAACCAATTGGCCGGCTTCGAGACTTCATCCCCAGTCACCGGCTACCCAGGCGGTGCTCTAGGCGCCAACAAACGCGAAAGTGCTCCCAACGGCGCCGCCTTCCCACACCCCGCACAACAGCACCCGCTGCCTCATCAGCCGATGCAGCAGCAAAGTCTCGCACCAATCCTACCCACAACCTCGCAATCCGCCACCGCTCCTTCACAGCAGGAGAGCGCCATCAGCGCACCAGCCGAGTACCCGTACCGCGCGAAAGCCATCTACAGCTACGAAGCGAACCCGGACGACGCGAACGAGATCAGCTTCAGCAAGCACGAGATCCTCGAGGTCAGCGACGTGTCTGGGCGGTGGTGGCAGGCGAAGAAGGAGAATGGGGAGACGGGGATTGCGCCGTCGAATTACCTTATTCTGCTGTAATGCGAGCACGGGTTTTCATGGGCTGTATTCTTGATGCCTCTGGCGACATGAGTTTGGGTTTGCGGCTCTGCGGCGGGGATTGGCTTTGTGGACATATGGGACTCTCGGGCGGGGTTACGTACGGGTGAGATGGGGTGTGGTGTCCCTCGGAGATTGACTGTCATTTGGCGACGGCGTTGTGAGAATGGGTCTGGGTCTGGGTCTGGGTCCGGGTCTGGGTCTGGGTCTGGGTACTTTGGGCTTGCCTGGCTGCGACGATACCAAATGTTTCTTGGGTCGTCCCTTTTGTTTGTACGTTGAGCGGACACAAAATGGAATTGCTTTGCGTTTGCTGGGGCTTGAGGCTCTCGTGCCTTGATCGCCTCTGTGGTGTGCTCCATCTTCTCCCATGAGTGAGCTGTGTCCCTGTCCCGGATTTGCATGTGAAGGCCCCACATGCCTCCGAAATTCCGTCAGGCGCTGCACCACCCTTCGTCTCCGGCGAGACCTTCTCAAAGACGCACCACCACACCGTCTCCATACCCCCTCCCTCGCACGCACATGCGTCCCACCGCTCATGCTTTTGCAAGAAAAGTAACACCATGAACCCTCTCCTCCTAACCCTCCTCCTCCTCGCCCTCGCCGACCTCCTCACCATCCAGCTCCTCCTCCGCCTCGCCCACCTCACCTCCAACCCGACCCTCGAGTACTACGGCCGCGCCCTCGCCTCCTTCACCGCTCTCGCTCTTAGCGCCCTCTACGGCACCCTGACCTCGGCCTTCCTCAATATCTTCGGCTATGGCGGGCTCGGCCAGTGGACCACGGCGCGCTGTTTCAAGTGGATGATGTGGTTTTTCGCGGGGGTGTGGATGGAAGTGAGGGATGAGGGGGAGGTGTTGGGGAATACGGGGCCCGCGGTGTTGGTGGGGAATCATCAGACCGAGTTGGATGTGCTGGTACTGGGGCATGTGTTTCCAAGGTACTGTAGTGTGAGCGCTAAGAAGAGTTTGATGTATGTGCCGGTGCTGGGGTGGTTTAGTAAGTCGTTGCTCCGGTGTTTGTGGTGGGAGGGAAGGGTGCTGGGCTGATTTGTGTGTGTGCAGTGGCGCTGAGCAAGACCGTGTTCATTGAACGCACGTCGCGCGAAAAGGCTGTCGCTGCTTTCGCCAAGGCTGCCGAGCATATGCACAGTGTCAAGCAGAGCGTGTTTATCTTTCCCGAGGGCACGCGGTCCTACTTCGATCAGCCGGACTTGCTGCCTTACAAGAAAGGCGCCTTCCACTTGGCGGTCCAGGCGCAGGTCCCGCTCATCCCGGTGGTGGTGGCGAACTACAATAACATCCTGAATGTCAAGAGGAAGACTTTCAGGCAGGGTACTATACCTATTACGATACTGGAACCGATTGAGACCAAGGGGAAGACGAAGGAGGACGTGGATGAGTTGGTGGAGCTGGTCAGGAGTAGGATGCTTGTGGAGCTGAAGAAGTTGACGTCGCGTGCGAGAGAGAAGGGTGTTGCGTTGAAGAAGCATGAGGTGAGTAGCATGGGAACGATGAATGGGACGGCAAAGGCTAGTGGTGTTGATACGGCGTACAACGCTGCGGCATAAGGTCGACATGGGTTAAGACCGGATCTACGGAGGCGTGGAGGCCAGCTTCTAAAGCTGTAGGCGTCAGCTTATGATACGATGGATGCGACACGACGATCGATGCGGTTTTGTAGAGCACCATATACCCAAAAGCGAGGGATGGCGTTCGGCGGGCCTAGCACAGTGGCAGAAAAGGGATGCTTGGCGGTCGGACTGCGAAGCACGGACGGAGTTTTCGGCGCATTCGGAAGGAACGCTTGTACATATGCAGAGGTCTAGCGACATTTATAAAACAACACCAGGCTGCACAACGCTTGATGACGTCAAAGTGCTCTAGCTAAGGTACCAGAAGGTGAGCTGCTTCTACCTGACCTACAAGCCATGGTATCTTTGGCCGTTCCAGCCAAACCGCCGCAACGCGAGCTTTGAGAGGCTACTTACTATGCCTCCACAACGTAAGGTGGTACTCATAACCGGAGCCACCGGTGGGATCGGAGCCGCGACCGCCATCGCTTTCGCAAAGACAGGCCAATACGACCTAGCTCTCCACTACAACAACGCCTCGCAAGAGAAGCGCGATGCCCTACGCTCCACCATCGAAACTGCTGCGCCTTCCTTTGACCCACGCACCGGCACCCCGATCCCCAGCAAGCCTCGACTCGAATTCTACCAAGCAGACATGAGCGACTTCGCCTCCGTCCGCGCCCTCCACGCCGCCGTCACAGACACCTACCCCCACATCGACGTCCTCTTCAACAACGCCGGCTCGGCCCTCGGGCACACGGGCGTCGCCTCCCTCGCTTCCGTCCCGATCGACGTCTTCGAAGCCGCCTGGCGCGTCAACACGGGCTCCGCGATCCTGCTCACGCAGCTCTGCTTACCGGCCATGGAGGCGCAGGGTTGGGGGAGGGTGGTGTTCGATAGTAGTGTGGCGGCGCTGACGGGGGGGTCCGTGGGCCCGCATTATGCGAGTGCGAAGAGCGGGTTGCATGGGTTTGTGCATTGGGTGGCGGGGAAGGTGGCGGGGAAGGGGGTCACGGTTAATGCGGTTGCGCCGGCGTTGGTGACGGGGACGGGGATGATGGGGGAGGCGGACGGGGAGGTGGCGAGGAGGATGGCGGGGAGTGAGTTGATCTTTTTCTTGGTGGTGATCTGTGGGATGTGGAGGGCGGATGTGCTGACAGTGTGTGTGTGTGCTAGGGATACCGGTTGGGAGGACTGGGAGGCCGGAGGAGATTGCGGATACGGTGTTGTGGATGGTGAATACCGCGTATGTCACCAACAAGATCATCACGGTTGATGGTGGGTTGTATCCGTGTTAGAGGGATGTTGGTGTGGATTCAGGTCCTTGGATATTGACAGGGCTGCTCGGTCTTCGGTGCCGGTCGGATCAACATATGACCAGATAGTGAGTGCCTTCGCTCGAGGTCACTGATGCGGGACGTAGGAGGTTGTCGGAACACCCTCTCGTCAATCCGAAGTTGGTGCACAACCGTGCTGGGGGGTTGTACTGTAGTCGCGGACCTATTACGCCCTTCGTGTACGGCATTGAGCATCAGTAGATTAATGTCAGCGCGGAAGACGGAAGAGCATGGATGTTCAAAACTATGACGAAGCGGCTCGCCCGGTTACTTCCTATTCGGGCGAACATGAAGGTGGCGAATCTGCATCCGCAAGACGCTGATTGACGGGGGACAAGCAATATGGACATTGGCGGTAGGAATGAAGCGTCCCCCCGTTCGTCATCAGCGCTCATCACCGTCTTGACATGCCGAGATCTGGCCGGCGTGCATGTCAATCTCATGTCAGTGTTGGAGCCAATGGAGTGAAGGCAACTGCACCCTCAGAGGCTCAATAATGTCATGCTCAAACATCGTACTAACGTCATGGCCCCGCTAAATCGCCACTACGCGAAGCTGTCATTGAAACTCTTCTTATAAACGAATCAACATACTCGACCTTCACATATATTCACCATAATCTTGTTGAACAACATTACACCAACTCCCACCAAACAACACATCCATCATGGCACCGTCAGCAACTGCAGACCCGGTCGACTCCAAGCAAGTCGGCAACATCCACCGGGACTACACCGAGGGTTCGTTCAAGCCCGGTGGCGAAAGCAAATGCCCCCGACTAATCACACCCGTACAGACCGCAATGCCTCATCCGAGGACACCGTCTACGTTGCCGCCAATGGTGCCCCATACCCTCACCCATACGAGGCTCAGAGGGTAGGCGAGAACGGTCCTCTGCTCCTCCAGGACTTCCACCTCGTCGACCTCATCTCACACTTCGACCGCGAACGTATACCCGAGCGTGTCGTCCACGCCAAGGGTGGAGGAGCACATGGCTATTACCAGACCACGGACACGCTCGAGGACATCTGCATGGCGGATCTGTTCCAAGCCGGCAAGAAATGTCCCATCTCCGTCCGCTTTTCGACAGTGGGTGGCGAGTCCGGTTCGCACGACTGTGCCCGTGACCCGCGCGGCTTCTCCATCAAGTTTCGGACCGAGGAGGGTAACTGGGATATGGTTGCCAACAACACGCCCGCATTCTTCCTGCGCGACCCGGCGAAGTTCCCGCATTTTATCCACACGCAGAAGCGTGACCCGCAGAACCACATGACTCACGCCGACGACTCGACCATGTTCTGGGATTACCTTTCGCAGAACCCGGAGTCAGTGCACCAGGTCATGATCCTCATGGGAGACCGCGGTATCCCTGACGGCTGGCGCAAGATGCACGGCTACGCCGGACACACCCTGAAGCTCGTCAACAAGAGCGGCGAATGGGTCTACGCTCAGATGCACATGAAGAGCAAGCAGGGCACCGACTTCATCACGCAAGCAGACAGCGCCAACTACTCGCCCGACTACGCCCAGAAGGATCTTTACAACGCCATTGAGAAGGGCGACTTCCCCGGCTGGGATGTGTGCTGGCAGATCATGACGCCCAAGGAGGCCGAGGACCTGTGGGAGAAGCAGAAGATCAACATACTCGATCTCACTCACGTGTGGCCGCACAAGCAGTTCCCTCTGCGCAAGGTTGGCGAGTTCTTCCTGAACGAGAATGTCAAGAACTACTTTGCCGAGATCGAGCAGATTGCCGTAAGCTTTTCCGTCCTCATGATCTCGATGCATGTCTGACCCATCGAATAGTTCAACCCCGGCCATCTGGTTCCCGGCATCGAGCCCTCCGCCGATCCAGTGCTCCAGTCTCGCCTGTTCTCGTACCCCGACACCCACCGCCACCGCATCGGCGTCAACTACCAACAGCTACCCGTCAACTCCCCGCGCGTCCCATACAAGATGGCCAACTTCCAGCGAGACGGCCAAATGGCCTTCTTCAACCAGGGCTCCCGCCCACCATACCTGAGCTCCATCTCGCCCATCCAATTCCGCCAGCGCACCACCGGTGAGCACCCCCATCCTACCCCCCTTTCCCTCGCTCAACCACTAACAACCTCTCCACCCCAGACCTCGACAAGACCCACTCCCACTTCCTCGCCGGCGCCGTCGCCTTCCTCTCCGAAATCCGGCCCGAAGACTTCAACGCCGCCCGCGCCCTCTGGGACAAAGTCATGGACGACGCCGCCAAAGAGCGCTTCATCGAGAACATCTCGGGCCACATGAGCACCTGCCGCAAAGAAGACATCATCAAGCGCCAGATTGCCATTTTCCGCGAGGTCTCGAGCGATCTGGCGAGCCGGCTGGAGAAGGCGACGGGCGTCAAGGGGCATGCGAGTATTGCCGATTTGACTTTCAATGGGACGCATAATGGGTTCGCGAAGGAGGAGGGGAAGAAGCATGCGAATGGGATGAAGCCCGCGGCGCATGTGGGGGATAGCATTGTGAAGAGTAATGGGGCGCCGGCTGCTGGGACTCATAATTTTGAGGTTTTGGCGCATTAGAAGGGGGACTTGACAGGCGAAAGGAAATAGAAGTTGACACTGCAAGGCATATGTGAACATGATTGAAGCCATCTATCATCACACCGCTACCCAGCCTCGTTGTCATGACCCTTGGTTTCTTCCGAAGCTTATCTGTACCGTCGATATATTCAGACATTGAATACCTGCCCAACCCATACCAAATTTTAAATCATAGTTCTTCGGGACGGTGGGGGGCATCGACTTCTAGCTACAAGCGCACGGCCATCGTTCGGACAGCACCCTAAAACCGCAGGCTTTGCCTCTTCTAGTAGCTGTATCCGTTGGATAACTAAAGACCTGGGAGCGGTCCCTCATTATTTAAACCTAGCTAAAAGTACATGTCTAACGAACACCCTCTGGATAATACGACGGGGCAGGTATTCAATGCCACAAGAAGCATCGTCCGAGTTACACAGACAAGTTCAGACCAGTCTGGAAGTGAAAGCGGTGTATACCTCCCACCCAATGCAAGTACACACCCGTGGACACTATATTCATCAGGCCAACCCGCGCCACATATATGGGATATACTCGGCTAAGAGAGAAGGAAAAAAGACCTTTGAAGCGGCAAAAATGAAATGCGTCCTCCGGGAATTGAACCCGAACCTGCTGCTTACAACTAGAGGTGGAAGGCTAACGACAAAGTTAGCCATGGCCAGTTCATTGGTGATTAATGTAGGTTGAAATTCGTACCAGCAATCCTATTTTCATCTGTTAGTCCAAAGATCTCCGGGAGACCTGAGCCAGCTTGACTTTGGCTGCACTCCGGCTTGACTCTTGCTTCACTCTTCTCACCTAACCATTAGACCAAGAACGCTTAGCAGCGGCTTTGGCTCGGCTTAGCATTTATGTAGTAAGTCCTTGTTTAGCCGTTGCTGAGCCGATGGTGTAGGAAGACGTTGCGGGAAACGCCGACATTCTGAACAAACTAGCACGACGGGAGTACCTCAGACTTCTCCAGCAACGATGGAACAGAAGTTGATGCAAGCTCAAAGGCTCTCCAGGCATACGGGATTCATCTCCGGCAAGTCAGCGAGAGTCAAATCCGCGAGGCATCTGATGAAAGCGGATATTGGGCAACGTCAATACGAAGTTCCCCTTCTACAAGTATCTACGGATCTCGCTGAAGTACGCTGAAGCTGGCAACGTAAATGTGGAAGCGGATATTTTAAGGGAAAGGGTATCGCAAAGACTCTGCTGTACGCTACGCTCTCCGTCGAGGCAAACATCCCAATCAAACCTGCGGCCACAGAAGGTGGCCAGCACACGTTCTCGGTAGGTAGGACGCTCGTAAGCGTGCCCTCAGATGATCTCAGACGCAACCTGCTACTGAACACCCCGCAGGAGTTCGGAGTGTGGCGGAAGAGCCAGCGAAGGAGTGGAGTGCCAAGATAGTTCCGTCTTCATCGCCAAGCGATGCCTTCGGACTCCCCGATCAAAGTGTTCCAGAAGGTCCCTATAATGCGAGTCAGCGATGGGCAAGAGAACTCTCGGACACCACATGGTAGTAGCAACTCACAGTCAATCTGATCAGCATTAAAATCCCCCCCAAAATCAAAACCCGCCGCATTCGCAAGCGAATCCGCACCACTCCCAGCCGGCAAACCCGCACTCGCCACCGGCGCACCCCCCACCACCTCCTGCGGCGACCACGAATAATCCGTAGCCTGAGCCACCACCGCCCTTTCCCCACCCTCAGCCCCACCACCCCCAGCCGACCCCTCCCCTTTCTTCCCCAACCTCACCCTCAACCTCCCCATGAACTCCATCTCCCCACCCCCCCTCCACTCCCCCGGCTGCCCCTCCCAAGCCCTCAACGTCAACTTCCGCACCGCCGCATGCAGCGCCCGCCCAGGAGCCAAAAACTGCGGATGGCACGTGTACATGCGCTCGATGCGGGTCCAGGCCTCCTGGGCCTCGTGGGGGCCGAGGACGGCGCGCGAGCCGTGGCGCAGCGAGTTGAGGACCCAGATCAGGCAGTCCCATTGGAAGATGGCTTGGAGGTGCCAGGAGAATTTCTTGAGGTCCGGGTTGGTTTGCGCGGAGACTGGGAGGTGGAGTTAGTCAGCGGGCGGCAATTGACCAGCAGTGGGGTGGGACTTTGGGTATTGTGGGTGTGACTGGACTTACTGTCGTAGTCGAACATGCGCATCGCGAGTCTCCAGAGCTCCTGCAGCTCCACCTCATCAACATCATCACACGCTCTGACGCGCGCAAGTCGCAACCTCAACCGCGCATTCTGCGGCGCGCCTCTACCCAACAGCAACGCAAGAAAGTGAATCGGCGTGACAGGATCACAGTACCGCATATACTTCGTCTCGAAATTACTCTCCATCTCCCCAATCATGGCCTCCACCTCTCGGATCGCCGCCGGATCGCCCAGCTCCCACATCCGACCCCAGTCGCCGGAAAAGGGCTTGATTTTCTGGTAGAACTTGCCCATCTCGCAGCGCAGCAGGCAGAAGAGCATATCGGTGGCGCCGACGCGCTCCGGGGGCGTGTCGGCCATGTCCGGGTGCAAGTCCGTGTCGTCGAAGTTGAGAGGTTGTTTCGTGTCCCAGGCGTCTGGGGCGAGTGCTATGCCGGTGCCGCTCAGCTGCGCCGCGATGCCGTCTAAGGGGAGGAGCTGCCAGAAGAGACGCCGTCGCATTTGCACGTCGAAGGGTTTCAGGCCGAGGCTCTCTCCGTCTCCTACGAATAGTAAGAAGGGTCAGTTATTCAAGCTTCCAACGTGGACGATGCCGGGTAAACTCACGATGCAATCCGATCCGCTGCGCAAGCCGCACGCCCACCCCCGTCATAACCCAGAAAGTATGCGGATCATACTTGTTCCTGACGGAAAGCAGAAACATCACAAACGCCTGCACGACAATGATATCCGTCGTCCGCAGAAACGCCACATTCATAAATGCATGCGTGACCGCCGCATGGTACCGACTCTGCAGCACCGCCCGATCCTGCCCAAGACTCACCTGGTACTCCTCGTCCGTCATCGCTACGGCCGCGAAATGGTATATAGCGAAGAGCAGGCACTCGATGGCTTTCGACGCCTGACTCGGATTCGCCGCCGCGCGCTGCACCGTCGCCGTCGCGGTCGGGACGTGGAAGAGCTTGGTGAGGGGTTCCACGTGGCTGAGGTAGACGCGCCAGAAGCGCATCGCGGCGTCGTAGGTCGGGTGGAGGTCCAGGAGGCTTTGCGCCGGGGCGCCGGAGCCGAACATGCTGGCTGTGAGCGGGTCGGTGGAGGGGCGGAAGTGGTGGGTTGTGCCGGGTTGGCTTTGCTCGTGGGTTTGGCCTTCTTCGTCGTCGTCTGAGTAGGGGTCGAGTTCTTCGAGGTTGCGCCATAGTGTTGAGTCGATGTAGCGCGATTTGCCGCGGCCGGCTAGGAGTCTTCCGGTCCTGTTGCCGGTGGATTCTCCTGCGAATGTGATGGCATTGGGAGGATTGGATGGCGTGCTATCGCTCGGCGAGGGGATCTTGGCCGCAGCATTCTCCACCGGAGAAGGGTCGTCGGCTTGGTCGAGGATACCGTGTTGCCTCAACAAGCCCTCGTAATGCTCCAGCCGCTCGTGAATGTCGTCCGTGGGTCGTCGTTTGCGCTTCCGTGGCGGAGGAGCTTCGTAGTGGCAATGCAAGCGCGTCTTTCGACACGTCGAGCATGGTGGGCCCGTTTTGTCGCATTTCACTTTTCTGCGAGTACACGTGACGCAGGTGAAGGCCATACTGCTGGGTGCGACGTCTTGGGCTCTGGGTTGGCCATTGACGGCTGGCGCGATGGCGATAGGTAGTTGTTGAGCTGGTACATTTGATGGGCGTATAGTCGCGTCGCCATTCCCGATCCCTGGAGGCATCTCGACTTCTTGCTTGATCATGTCAGTCTCTCGCATAAGATAGAAGCAGATATAGGATGTTGTCGGGATTTCACTCACGAACCGGAATACATGTATCTTGAGGTGGTGAACTCATATCGGAGCCTTGGTGAGGCTGAAGGATGCAGGCACCAGACGTTCCCGATCCGGCTCCGCTTTTCCACCGAGTCACTCACATGTCAAACACGGTTGATACTGGGCGACGTCCAGAGATCCATTCGGTGCTCAGTGAAAAGGAAGACACTTCTTTGCTTTCATTGCTATGCGCATTTCCCATCTACCTTGCCCACTCATCCATTGATGCCATAGCCCCCGGTTCCACCCCCAAAAGAAAGCTTACTCCGGCCGTCACAGTTGCTTTCACACATGCACAAACAGCAGCCTCTTACCATGTTCCACATTGCCCGTTCTCAGCCATCGCGTCTCCAATCGCGTCTCCCATCGCCCTTGCCATTTCCCTTTCGTACAGCTCGTCAGAGCGCCATCTTATACATTCCCATCCTCGAAGTCTCGCCGAAACCTCGCGGCTTCTCGATGAAGCGCGCCCAAATATATGCAGAAGAAAGAGAATGCTTGAAACTCACTTGCTCTCTCCGATCATTTCTTTCCTTGCTAGCAATGACCATATCCCGTGAATGCGTATTGCCTCGCAGATTGTTCCGACACGCGCCTCGGTGTGCATGACCATGTGCTATCCTCTCCAGAATCCAATGATTTGATAAGAAAAGCACGCCCTACGCCCACCCTCCCAATCTAACCTGCCATGATGGTACACTCGCGCAATGGGGGAATCTCGCAATAGAAGCAGAAGAACATATATACTCCGGTCCGGTGATGTCAGTAAAGGCAAACGAGAAACGCCCGAGGTGTGTTATTAGTCGCATGTGGGATGTGTGTGGCAGTGGTCGCTCGAATAGCGTGCGGTCAGAGTGCAAGTGGGTACTCCCCTAACGACCCAGCACGTAGTCCGCGTACCCGTTGCGACCGTCCCGAGTAAAAGTCGCACTGCCCATCTGCGGCGGGATCCCACCAGACATCGCGCGAGGGCCCAATTGATCGACAAACTCCGGTAACATCGACAGGCCGAAAGGATTCGAGAACATACCCTCGGAAGCCATGAGAGGAGCGCGGTAGCCAATCCCACCCATCTGACCCGGCGGTGAGCCCAAGCCCGGTGGAGGGCCGGAGACGGAGCTGAAGTTTTGCCCGTTCACCATGCCGCTGAGTCCTGGAGGCATGCTGTGCATAGGGCCGTTGAGGAGGCCGCCAGCCATGTTCGCGCGAACACCGAGCGGGTTTTTGGAGAAGCTCAGACGGATGCCACCTTTGACGCTGTTGTGAAGTGGGTGGCCGTAGAGCTCGTGTAGTGCCCGGGTTGCAAAGCCGATGTCCTCGAACTCGACGAAGCACATGGGCCCGTTCTGCTTTGTGCGGAAGCACAGACGCTTGTATCCGCGCTGCCGGGAGAAGATGGCCTTGAGTTCGTCCTCGGAAGTGTCGATTGGGAGGTTACCAACGTAGAGGGTATTGCAGGGTGGATTCTGGTCGGCTGGGTTGACGGGTGGATACTGCGGCCTCGGGTTGTTGGCGGACATCCCGCCGTTCGCGCCCGCTTCTCTAAACGCGGTCGGCGACATGGCGTTAGTGGGTGACTGCATGTTGCCGGCGTTCCGAGGCGATATCATGCCGCCCGCTTGGGGTGAGCCCATGCTGCCGACGCCACCGTCGCCCGTGCTCAACGACAAGCTGCCGAAGCGAGAGGAGAGTGAATGTGGGTTGGTCGGTCGTCGGGTGAGTGACTGCTGCCCGTTTTTGGCATACGCAACTGGGTCTTTCAAGAGCTCACCCGTCTCATCGTCCGCTGAATCGTTGTTAATCGTAGACTTGCCAGACATGCGGTAATCGTGAACGCCATTGGTGAGTGGCGATTGCGGCGAGAACAGATTCTGAAAGTGTGCGCTGGTCTCGGGCATCGGAAAGTCTGCGCTACTTCCCGAACCTGGTGTCGGTAGCGGCGGCGATGCCATGTCGCCGGACTGGAACGTGCTGCCGAACCGAGACCTGCCGGATGGCGGCCCGCTGATGGAGCCACCGGACGAGGCGGAGCTGTTTTGTGTCCGCGTGCCCATCCCGTCGACGGTTTTTCTGCGCTCGAATGACCTTGCCATGCTACTATCCTCCATTTCCACAATCATGCTCGCTTCCTTCGTTGTATTGGGCTTCCCGTTCAGCTTCTGCTGAGCCTCAAAAGCGCCAGCCGCGCTGCGAAACCGCGCAATAGCGGTCGCAAATCTGCCGTCCTCTGCATAGGGTGATCGAATGAAGTCAGTGCCAATCAAGTCCCCAGCGAAGATGAGCATGCTGCCGAGAGCCTCACTACTGATGCCGCGCGGAAGCCTGCGGATGATGATTGCAGCAGGACGAGTGTCTAGGAGTGCAGATGGGTCCGAAGAACTTGTTGGCAAAGTTGGCACTGGTCCTGCGAACGATCTCTCGTAGCCGTGCCTCTCGACATTGAAGGAACCGCCATGGTAATGCTGCTCGCTTTTGCCGTACGACTCTCTTCTGAGCATGCTGTCGGGAGGTGGCGCACCCATACTTTCGTACGCCGCTCGGGTGAAGACGTGCGAAGTGGTATATGCGCGACCGTTCATGAGCGGGCTCGGGTTACCCATGATGGGCGAGCGTGGCTCGTGAGCAAGTGATGTGGAATTATCCGAGCATCCGCCCGGCGACGAGGTTGAGCGTGAGGTGTACTGACGCGCGTGTCCGGGAGAGTGGTGTCTCGGCTCACTAGGGCGATGAAGTGCTGCTGTTGAATCGGCGGAGTGTGGTCCGGCGGGTCGAGTCTTTCACATGTGTGTCGCCGGTGTGCGCGACCAATCAGAAGCCGATCGCAAGAGCTAATTGCTTCCGTGTCGTCGATCGGCGTAGGTCGCGATCAAAGGCAGCAGATCCGTTCAGTACAAGCAGTGATGGCGCCGCGAACAGGTCAAGGAATAGTGCACGCGCGACAGCAGACGGTGGTGCCTCGAAGTGATGTGCCGTGCTATCGAAGATGGGGTGGAGCGCAGCGCGTTGTTGGTTGTGCTTGTCGGAAAGAGGCACGCTCGATTGTCGCGGGCATGCAATGGGAGTGGTTATGCTAGGGCGGTGATGGTCGGTAGAGAGGGCGGCGCAAGTGTGTAGGGGAGGTGGTGTCGAGGAGGAGGATGGGGGGGACAGGGCGAGGGTGGAAGAACAGAATATTGGGAGCGGGCCTGGTCTTGGGTCGCGGAGAGCTCTGACCAATCGGGGAAAGATAACAACTCTAAAGTGCTGTGGCTGGTGGGGGAAGTGGGGGTGATCCGTCTACTTCACTTCTTCGCACCACCACCAGAACATGTCTTGAAGGTACAGCGTGTTGGTTCGAGGATGGCGAGGTCCAACAGCAGGTGGGAGAGGGAAGAAGGAACCGGAAGGCAGAGACAGCAAGTCCTAGGTGCACCACCTCACTACCGGCGTCAGGCGAGTCGAGCGAGCTCTATCACACCAGACTACTACTACTGACGGGCGTTGGAGCACTGCAGGACAGACAGTAGGGTTGACAGGGGAGGTGAGCCGTGAGCGTATGTCCATCGCACTCACTACTGGACTTGCTGCTCCAGCCCCGCCGATGGCAAGTCGGGGTCAACGACCTGTTCCTCGATGGTCCGGCTCCTGGCTGTGTCTCAGGATGAAGGCTTGACAGAGCTCTCGCGCCCGTCCAACCCGGAACTCTACCCGATATAATATCGCGCACCCCATCGGTCTGCTGACGGTCACATCCTCGCCCATATTAATGCGTCCGCCCCGACTCATGTCCCGACCATGATTGGATGCGCTCGCTGCAGGCACCAAGTGTAGTCGCTGTAGCGTCTCGGCATGTACGGCGCAAGGCTGTGATGAACCTCGACCATCACCCATCACCCCGCACTGCCGTTCCGTCTGTTTCCCCCCGCCGCGCACAACCTGGTCCGTGTCCAGTAGAATCGCACGAATATTCTCCATGGCGGGAATTGCAGTACATGTAGTGCAGCTCTCTGCGCGGCCTGCGACTCGTCCGCTTCGCACATCCGAGCACACCCGCCGCGGCGTGAGCCAATAGCTTGTCGGGTTTGCGTGCTATACCAATCCAGAATTTGCAGCTTGCAACATCTCGATGAGACGGTTCTTTGCGGCTGTCACTAGGAAGCCGCCTCGAGACCTCCCTCCACCATTATCACGAGGCGACTATGACCCGGGCGCAGGAACAAGGCGACCACGTTACTGACGGCATCTCACGAGGTGTGACCAACCTCCCCCTGGCCAAGTGCCACAGCATCGCCAAGCTGGCGCACGCGGCTCCTCAGCGCGAGTGTCAGTCCATAGCCAAGGAAGCGGTGCCATATCGCACCGGGCACCACCGCGTCGGCAAATTTGACTTGCCAGTAGTGTGCTGTGGTGCTACCGTCAGCGGACCGGCCTCCGGGAGCGTGGCATCTTATGCCGTGGGGAGCCTGTGAGCGAGTGGGAAGCGTGGCACAGATCGCACGGATCGAGAGTCGGGTGTAATTGTGTACGACACAAAGGCAGCCGAAGCTCGAGTTCATGCACCCTTACCTTGCCTTTCAATATTCAGGTGAACCTCGACTTGAACGTGGAGTAGAGAGTATGAACTGCCGCCGCCGACGGAATGATTGTGCTCGTCGATGTCTGGCCATGGACTGCTTTCCAGGACTTCGCAGCGCAAGCCCGGCAGCCCAAGGTATTCCTTGGATGAAAACGCGGCGAGTGGGAAGGATTTGGAGCATTGCAATGGAGGGTGCGATGACCGTGGGAATGGGGAGTGCAGTTGTTCGGGTGCTATCAACTGCTGAGATGTGGTATGTGGATGGATGGCTAGGAAGTGCCACGGATGGCTGAAGGCGAGAGAGAGAGCCAAATCTTTAGTCCAGATTGGCGTCCCCGTCATGAGTGTGGTCCGTACAAGTGTAGCCGACGTCTTGGTCGTACCTCCTGTCCGGGCATGATGTTGGAGGTGAATGCTCCATGCGATGGCAGAGATCTCGATGCTGATAACTTCGAGGGTCTACTTGCGGTCTCGCAAGAAAAGTCGTAAATCATTCGTCAGCTAGCTAGAGAACAGCTCGCTACTTCTTCTTCTCGCCCTCAGCGGAGGCCTGACTCTTGTCCAGCTTGATGTCGAAGACATCTTTCCCGCCACCGATCGCCATCATCTGAACCACGGCGGCAAGAGTCAGCGGTGTGTCTCCAGATCACTTCACTTTGATAGTCTACGCACGCGCAAGACAGCCTCGCAGTTGTCATCCGTGAGCAGCGTCTCCTTGACGAACAGCTGCTTGTCCCTGCCCTCAGAGGCCCACTTGACTAGATACGCGTGCAGGTCAGTGACCGGCTCTCAGCACGCGGCCTGCGGGACTGTTACAAACCCTTAATCTATAGACGTGGTCAGTACGAACTCATGTGTAGCTGGCAGATGTGTCCTCACCTCGCCCACTTTCTCCACAATGTCCTTGCTCCGATGCTTCGACATGAACTCCTGGCAATTCGGCGAAGACGAAGCAAGCTTCTCCATTGACGCCCTCACCTGGTCGACATCATGACCGGGGTTCACTAGGAAGACTGCAAGTACCATCGTCAGCACAAGGCGTCGTGCCTTCCGCCGTCGCCTCACTCGCCACTGCCGTCCCAGCAGACGTACCCTCATGCCGGCTCGAGCCTTCGACGGTAAACAGCGCAGGGAAATCGTGCTGGCCTGACATCTCCGGGTTGGCTTTGGAGGAAGGACGGCGTGGTAGAGATGCCATGCGTGCTGCGTGTGATGAAGACCGGAGCGTCCGCAGCCGCTAGCTAGCAGTGACGGCGTGCGGGAGATGCAAGGTTCGGCGGCGTATGGTGCTACTGCCTTCTTAGTCCGGAGGGCTTTCGAGACGGGATGAGATGCAGCTTTATAAGAAGGGGTATACGGAGCGTCGACTGGTGACAGTGATGCTTGTGTTCACGAATAGCACACTGCCTTCGCCGTGAGAAGTCCAGTCAGGCGAGGAGACGAGACAGCTGCAAAGTGATGTCAGCGGTCATCCCATGGGTGCATGGGGGAGCTCACTGCAGTCGACATGCTCATGATAAGGTACCACCATCAGTCGCACTTATTCATGTACTCGTCAGATATCGCCAGTAGGCGTAGAGACACACGACCTCGCCTATCATGAGACGGCGAGTGAGGTTTCCAGGGTTGTTTTGTTGCATCCGTGTGCCTTTTCGCGTGCCTTCCGCATCAGTCCAACATCCGCGAACCATCGCTCGCTGAGACTCGTGGTCTCGGATACCTCATAGATGGTCCACCGGGAAGGAGAAATGCCAGTGAGTACCCGCCACGGTCTCTGTCTACCGCGTTAGGCACAGGCGTACGATGGGCTCTTGTACTGCTGGGTGTAATCGTTCAGACGAAGTATATGGCAATCTATGTACCGCAAACGATGGACAACGATACACTTAAACTTAGGGCAGGTATTATGACAAGGAGATACACTATATACGTCTACGTCAACAACCTCAACAAGTTTGTTCCAAACTCCCCATCCCAACAAATGCCTCCCTTCCAACAATCAAAACACCTATGCGCACGCCGCAATGTTACCTGCATCCCGCCAACATCACACCCCTGTCCACACCCTCAGGACGACTCAGACACCGACGGCGTCCCCTGCCTCCCCATCCACTCAAACACATCCTATGCGTTCCTCAAATACTTCAGCACCTCCTCCTTCTCCGCCACGGGCAACATCCCCAACACCTGCGCCACCCCCTTCAACCCGCCATTCTTATTACTCCGCATCAACGCCGCGACATCATAAGCGACAGTGTCGCTCTTCATAGCCTCGATCTTATCATGGATCGTCTTCCGGTTCTCCTCATACCACACCGCGACCTCCTGATCATTGAGCCCGAAGCGCGGTAGTGCGGACCACGCCTCGAGCGTCTTGAGGCTCTGCCCGCGACTCTGCAGCTCCTTGGGCTGCGCGGCCGCCATGCGCTTGAGCACATACTCCTCGTTGAGACGGCGGCGGAGACGCCAGTAGAAGAAGCGCCGGGCTTGGGCCCACACGAGCGGCATGCGGATGGCGTCTTTGGCTTTCATGCGGCCGGCGCGGTCGTGGAGGTCGGCGTACTGGAGGGAGATTTGCAGGTAGACGGGGAGGAGGAGGGTTTCGCGCTCGGTCATTTTGTTCTTGATTTCCGTTTGCTGTTCGAGGGAGAGGCCCTTTTCTTGGGATTTGCGCTTGAGGTCGCCGTAAAGCGGGTCCAGGCGGGCCATGGTCTCCAGCTGGCGCTCCTTGCGGTACTTGATGCCGACGATACCTTCGGGTTCGAGGACACCACCGCGCGACTCCTCGTCGGCGTACATCTCCATCATCTGCGGGTTGATGGTGGGATCGACAACGACCTATTCAGTGTTAGCAAGACCGTCAAAAGTAGTAGCGACAGAGTAGAGCTCACCCATGATCCACCGCGCAGCTCGCCAAACGGCGGAATGTACACAAACACCGGCTGCTCGAAATGCACCAGCGCATCCACAATATACGACCCATACTTCAGCACCTCGTTGTACATATCCCGCTGACCGCCGGAGAAACCCCGCCAGTTGGCCAAGATCATCAGCGGCAGCTGCTCGCCGTGGTTGAAATCGCGAATCGCCTGCGCAGTCTTGAACGCACTGTTGGGGTACCACACCCCGCCCGCTTCCATGGTGACCTGCTCGATGGAATCCGGGTTCGCGGGATCGGCCGGCGAGACATTCTCCACCGAGCGCGTCTCGACGCCGATCACACCGACAGGAATCCCGCCGAGACGCGCGCGGCCGACCACGACGGTGCGAGCCCAGCCGCCGAGCGACTCTTCGAAGGAGTTCTTGTCGAAGAGACCGGAGAGGAAACCGCCGTCCGTCTCTTGGCCAGCGATGAGGTGCCGGACATCGTACGGCGCCTTGCCCGCCGGAGGGTAGAAGCTGATTTCGCGGTCCCAGGTATCGGTCGAGGGCGAGATGGGCACGGGGTTGCCCTTCTTGTCCGGCACGAACGAGATCCACTTGACGATCTTGGAGACGCCCTCGAAGTCGTCGTTGGCCGTCATGTGCGACACGCCGTTCTTGTACATGATCTGCGTGCCACCGAGCTGCAAGTTGCTGGTGTACACCTCGCGACCGAGGAGCTTGTTGATGGCCGGGGCGCCGGTGAGGATGATTGGCTGGCCCTCGATCTGGATCGCGCGCTGTCCGAGGCGGACGAGGTAGGCACCGATACCGACGGAGCGGCAGGTGACGAGCGTGATGGTGAAGATGTCCTCGTAGGCCCGCGCAGTCTCACCCGCGATGAGACCGGAGCCCTTCAAACACTCGACACCGAGACCCTCCTCGGAGCCAACGATGGTGGTGATGACGTGGCGGACCTCGCCGTCGACCTTCATCTCCTTGGTGATGACGTGCTTGAGCGCCCCGTCCTCGAACCGAGCCTTCTTCTCCGGCGTGAGGTACAGGTACTCGAAGCCAGCCTCGGGCCGCTTCTCGTCCCGCCAGGCGACCGAGAAGTGCGGGATGAGCTCTTCTGCCATGCCGATGCGAGCACCAGAGTTGGCAGACAGGTAGATGCGAGGGATCCCCAGCTTGCGCGCCAGCTCTGAACACTTGTGGAAAAATTTGTCCTCCGCGGGTCCGAAAGAGCCAATCTTGAATGTAATGTCGTTGGCAATGACGATGAAGCGACGACCGCGCGGGTACTCCGGCGTCTTGGCCGTGATGATCCACGCAATCATGCCAATGGAGTTGGCGCCGGGCTCGCGGCTGACCTCGGCCAGGTTGTCGGAGTCGTCGAGAACGAGCTCGCTGTACTCCATGCACTCTCCTGCCGCAGGCTTCTTCTCATTGAGCGCCGGGTGGGCTGCCACAATCGCCTTCCAGCTGTTCTCGATGGCTTGACGGAAGAGCTCGGGGAAGTCGTACACGTACTGTGTGCCCATAAGATGGGCCTTGTATCGCTTCGGCTGCAGCGCACCTTTGGTCTCGTACGGCGTGGAGACGGCACGCAGGTGCATCGCACCGACCTTGGTGGTGCCGCCAATGCTGTGGAAGTACCAATCGTTGCCCTTGTCGGACTTGCGCTCCTCGTAGATCTCGACCTGGATGATGTAGCCGGAGGTATTCGTGATCATCACGCGGAGCGGGTATGGCTGGCCGTTGGCATCCTGGCAAATGATGCGAATCTCCGCACCAGTGACACGCAGTCTCCAGGCACGGCGACCGAAGCGGTCCAAGAAGCCTGCAAGAGCCTCCTCGATCTCGTTCGCCTGCAGTGGCAGAGCAGCAGAGAAGTTGATGAAGATGTGGTTCATGTCGGAGTTGTTGTTGCCGATAATCTCCATCGCATCGAGGATATCCGTCATGAGACGATCGGCCTCGCTGATCATGTACTCAGCCGTGGGAATGTCTTCCCGCAGACGGCCTGGCCTGACGACTGCGCGAGCAAAGTAGCGCTTGTCGTTCTCAGCATTCTTGCCAATAGCCTCGTACATGTGGATGTTGCGGTTCTCGGTGAAGATGGGCTTGATGTTGAAGTTGCGCAGACGTCCCAGCTCGAGCTGGAAAGCAGTCGCCGGGTCGCTGTGACGGATGCTGGTGTCTTCCGCATAAGCAGGCCCGCGAAATGTGTAGTAGCCCGGGTAGCTACCATCCTTGTGGCCGCAGATGAACGTGAGCCGACGCACGCGATGGTTTAGCAGCTCGTTCTTGTAGTCCTCCACAATCGGCATGATGCGCGCGAGGATGTCCTTGTCGTCCAAGCTCTCAGCGTCCTTGACAGCGACATTGCAGACGTTGGTCAACTCGTCATCGTTCTGCGGCCTATCGACCTGGATCTGGGGTCCTCTTCTCCGCGAAAGATCGGCCATGAGCGTGCTGGCAGACTTCTTCTCGCCCTCCTTGTCGCCGACGACCGGGAACGTGGCCAAAGCCTTGGCGAGCAGCTCGTCCGCCTCATCGATAAAGTTCACCGGAACGATAGCGCCTTTCCGTGTTGGGTCGGTGCTGCCGGCATGGCGTGCAAGGTAGCTCATATCACTGATGGAAGTGACGCGAGAGAAGCCTTCAGCAGGCGTTCCAGGCGTAGAAGGATGCGACGAGATGACCGGCAGGCCAAACTCGGATTCGCCAACCTTCCTAAGGGCAAAGTCCCAGGCCAGGACGTACGGCGCATCGTTGTCCACCACGTAATCAATGGTCTTCAGCTGGTAAGCACGGTACGCGCGGCGGATATAGACCTCCAGAGCCGCGAGAGCGACCCACGGATCCTGGTGGATGAAGAAGCTCGGCAAGACATCGAAGACGGTGAAGCGGGAGTCGACGACGTCCTTGATGACATCAAAGTTCGGCTCACGGTGGTCCCATCCGCTCTCGCCGTAACGCGATTCAAGCACTGAAGAGCGCAGGATGTGCTCCATCTGCGACGTTCGCTCCTCGAGCGACGGCATGGCACACTGGATGAGCAGCTCGCGGGCCTTCAATGCGACCTTGGCCGTAGCGCGGCCCTCGAGCTCGGCAAGCTTCGCAAGCGATGTGCGGAAGTACTTCGCGACGTTGCCTACGCCCGGCTGGTTCGGGCGGTAGGCCTGGAGGATTGCGATCATCAGGTTGTTCTTGGCGCTAGCCCTGGTGTGCGAGAGCACCGTCTGCACGACGTTGATGACCTTGTCCTTGTTGGCGTCACGGAGTGCCAGGATAACCTCCTCGTCACGAGACTGGCGAGCACTGAAGACACTCTCCACCGCGTAGTACTGTTCGAAGAGGCGGACCATGACGGAGAACTCGTGCGGCTTGAGACCGTCGTTGTACCTCGTCATGATATCCAGGAGCGGAGCCAGGCCAGAGCGGAGGAGGTCAGCGTCACCAGCGGAGACTAGCATCACATCGTCGGTCAGGAACTTCTCGAAGACCTTTTGCAGCTGCTTTGCCGGGAACTCGGCTTGGCGGCCATGCGCACGTTCAACAATCTGCTCAAAGGCTTGATCAAGCTTGGCGGGCATACGGGAGTGAAGCGCAGAAGACTGGGCGTTCCATTCGCCGTATGGCAGTTCTGGGTCGCGAAGCACCGCGATGAGATCCTGGAGGGTCTTGGCCATGATGACCTGGTTGTCGTACCCCTGCAGGATGTGCTGGAGGACGCTGAAAAGGTAGGCGAATCGCTGAGGCGGCTTGTTGCCAAGCACGAACGGCGAGCCGAAATCGGGAAGATGGCCCAAGAACGGCTGAGCAGATTTCACCTTCGAAGGGTCGTCGAGAGCGAGAATGCCAAGGATGTCGCCGGCTTCGAGGGTAGCGCCGGGCTGCTTAATCAAGTTGACCAGCCCGTCCTCTTGCGCGAGCAGAGGCATGTACATCTTCATGACCTCCACTTCGGCGAACGCCTGGCCCTTCTTGACGTGCTCTCCGTTCTCAACCGAGTACTTTACAAGCTTGCCCGGAGATGGCGTGCGAAGCTGCGTCGGATCGTTCTCTTGCTCGAGCAGGCAGGTCTTGCTATCAACAGACATGCGGACGGCGCCCACCTCTTCCTTCCAGTATACGCTGTGTGAGCGGCCACCGAGCAGGATCAGTAGACCGCCGTCAGAGAGCGGTCGGATGCCCACAAGAGCTTTGCTGCCGTTGATGAAAAGCGCGTAGCCATCCTGGCTGGAGCGAGTCGCCGTGAACTTGTATCTCATGCCCTCGTAGATGAAGTCGACCGGGAAAACCGTCTTCAAGATGTCCTTGCTTGGCGTCTGACCCTTCTCGAGGCCGGTACGGTACTCAGTGATGCATTGCTCGCTCGCGATGTGGGCCTTGGTGACCGCACCGCTAATGACGGCAAGAATAGGATCGGGACGTTCCGCCGTCAACTTCTTGCTGATCAGCTCGTCGAGCCAGCCGGTCGTGATGGTATTGCCCTCGAAAGCCGGTGTCTCCAGCAGCTTGATGAGGTACTCTACTGTTGTCCTAAAATCGCCACGAATGCTCAGCTCTTTCAATGCAACAACCATGTGCTTCCGGGACGCTTGTCGGCTCTCGCCGTAAGCGAAAATGTGACCGAATTGCGAGTCGGAGAAATTGTGGATCGACGAAGCGGCACCCACGGAGAAGTAACCCCAGACGTTGGAGGAAGACCGGAAGTTGAGCTCGTGCATAGTACCAGAAGACGGCTTGAAACCCTCGCCTGGATCCTCGGAGGTAATACGGCAGGCCGTGCAGTGACCTTTCGGCTGTGGTCGGCGTTGCTTGAGCGATGTATCCTCCTTACTGAAGTCGAAGTCGATCTCATTGCTGGTATGCGGGTCCGCACCGTAGAGCAAGCGGATATCACGAATGCGGTGCAGCGGGATACCCATCGCAATCATCAGTTGAGCAGCGGGGATATTGACGCCAGACACCATCTCCGTTGTGGGATGCTCGACCTGAAGACGCGGATTCAGCTCCAAGAAGTAGAATTTGTTGTCCGCGTGCGAGTACAGGTACTCGACAGTACCGGCGGATACGTAGCCGACCAGTCTGCCAAGCGACACCGCAGCATCGGCCATCTGCTGGAAAGTCTTCGCATTCGCGATCGTGACGGGTGCCTCCTCGATGATCTTCTGATGTCTTCGCTGTACCGAGCAATCACGGCCAAAAAGCGAGATGTTGTTGTTGTACTGGTCAGCGAGCAGCTGGACTTCGAGATGCCGTGCCTGCCCGGCGAGCTTCATGATGAAGATGGGAGAGCCCGGAATCTCGCTGGCCGCCGCCTTGTATCTCGCCTCGAAGTCCTCTTCCTGGGAGACCATGCGGATACCCTTGCCACCTCCTCCTTCAGATGCTTTGACCATGACCGGGAAGCCAATCTTCTTGGCTGCCTCAAGGCCCTCGGCCACCGAAGTAACGCAGCCCTTGGCGTAAACATCATCCTCGACCGTGACAATGCCGTTCTCTCCAACCAGGACTTTGTCGACGCCAGTGCCTGACCAGGGGATACAGGGCACCTTGGCGTGCTGTGCAACAATAGTGGAGGAGATCTTGTCACCGAGCGATCGCATGGCAGAGCCTGGCGGACCGATGAAGATAATTCGCTTGGATGACGCCGCAAGTGACTCGGGAAGCTTGGGGTTCTCGGATGCGTGACCCCTGTAACTGTCAGCTGCTGCTTGGCTGAGACTGTATCGTTTCCGGCTGTCTTACCATCCTGCCCACACAGCGTGCACGCCTGTACGCTCAGCAACATCCACGATGAGCTCGACATTGGCGTAGTTGTTGTTGTTGGTGCCACCCGGCACCTCCACGTACTGGTCGGCCATGCGAATGTAGTCCGCATTGGCACCCAAATCTTCCGGCGTGGCCATCACCGTGAACTCGATGGCCCGCTCGTCGCCGAATGTCTCGTATGCCCATTTTCGTATCGATCTAATCTCCTTCACTGCCGCAATACCGTTGTTGGCAATCAGGACCTGTCGTTGCCGTCAGCTCTGTCTCCAGGGTTCGCCACGAGGACACCCGAGTCTCAGCTTCGGCTATTGCTGCGCTCACCTTCGTAATAACCGTGTGACCGTCATGTTGCGCCACGAACTCCTTCACCTTGCTGGGAGCCGCTCTCGAGAGCTCGTTGCCTCCGATGAAATGAGCCGCAAGATTGTACTTGGCGGCATAAGCGCTGGGATAGCCATTACTGTGGCCGTTGGTCTTGGCCGCCCCGGCTACTGCGTCGCCCGCCATGTTCGCAAGACTGGTCGTTACAGACTGCTATCGCCAGCAGCCCGAGATGGTGGATGTGGTTGAGATGGATCGCTGAGATTCAGGAAAGGAGCGTGAGGTAATCGTCAGCAGCCCGGAGTGCTTTGAGGGGAACCCCAAAAAGTCAATGATCAGGGGACAGATAAATCCAGCTTGGTGGGGGGCGCCGGAAGCTGAGAAGTCGAGAGGCTGCGCTCGTATTATAGATGCTGCAAGTATACTGCGAAGTGGAAGAAGGGCAGAGCAGACGATGTGGTGGAAGGAAGGAAGGATGGATGGAGGGGGCGAGCAGTATTCTCTTCGGGTGAGAGTTGGATGGGCTGAGGAAGGCTGATCGATATATCAACATCAACGCCCGAAATTCCATCTGCAGGCAGCCCAAGCTCTCGGCATCACAAGTGCACGGGCCACAGCGGCCATGTTGGGACGAGCACTCTCATCATCACCTCGTTCCTGTGCCATTAAATAAGGCCACACAATTCGACCACTTCCACGCATCCAACAGTCAGATGGGAATGAGCCGCGGTACGAGCCTTGCCTTACTGAACACCCCACCACCAACCATTCGCCGAGACATGCCGTCTATGATCTCGAGGCCACTTCACGAGCTGTTGGTGAACACACATGTACGTGTACTCTCATCGACGTTGAGCCTCTTTTAGTATGCGGAATGCAGCCGGCGCCAGTGCCAACGGACACTTTCTGGGAGAGCATGCATCGTTGAGCACATCCTCCTGTCAGGCACATGTGCGGTACGTATTCGGAGACCTCAACGACGAGAGCTACAAGACCTCGACCTTATTATCACCCATCACAATCACCCCGTCTGCTTCCCATATCACCCACTTGGTTATACTGAACCATCAACTCGGGGCCACAGATGGCATCCCGAGTGCATGTTCTGGTCGGAAGGATCTCATCATCGCGGCTGACCCACAGATCAAGCAAGCGGGAAGATTGCCGCAGGGGTCAGCAGCGGCTCCGCGAAGTTTCTAAAGTAAGCAACAACCGGGCCCTCCAGTCCCCTTTTCACCAACGTCACCTCCTGCGACTAGTACAACACACAGAGATATATATACGTTCCAGGGACGACTACTGCGATGCGTCGATTAGGGTCATGCGCGGCTCTCCACTATGTACCGGTCCTCCCTTTGCGCTGCATATTGCAAGGTACAGTACATTAGTACATTGTATGAAGGAGCGGCGAAAAGGGATGCCTCACCTCGGAAGCCTGCGGCTCGGGAGTGCCAAGAGCGCACGCGAGCTTCCATATGGCATCTCGCCGACTGGGAGATCGGATCGAATACCCCTGTCGTGGACTTTGCAGTGGTCATACGGGAAGTCTGGATGATTGCTGATGAGCACCGTTTGCCATGATCGCCAGACGAGCCGGCCGTCGAGTACCTTGTGACGTCGCGATGGTCATAATAATAAAGGGCTCGAGATCGCGTGTTCTCGCCACTCTGACGACCAGCGAGCATGCTGGCTGCTGAAGGGTGCAAACATGGCACGAACAAGGCCCGATCCTCTATCGTGGCTCGGATTTACCTATTTTACCTGCCTGTCCACTACTACGCAGCGGAATCTTGACACCATCGCACGCAAGTGCGTCAGGCCAAGCTAGCAGCACGAGACCAGTCGTCAAATGAACGTACGCATAACAGTAGGAGAGAGCGAGTCGTTGGCTATGCATTATTGGTATACAGCCGCCGACGGTGAATTGTTCCCACTCTAGTACGTCTCCCCCACATCACTCATCTTCCGCCTCGAAGGCGGCGGTCGCATCTGGCCTCCACCAACACCGCCGCCGCCACCACCACCTCCTCCTCCATCTCCGCCCAGCCCCACACTAGTCCGCCTCAACGTCTTGCCCGCCACCCTCGGCGTCGCACTCCCAAACCCAGCCAGCCCCGCCCCACCACCACCACCCCTCTCCAGCGTCGTCCGTCTACTAGGCGAACTGAACAGCCCCCCCGCCGCAAAAGCCGGCTCGTCACTATCCGTCGCCGCTTTCCGCCTCAGCTCCGAAACGCTGGCAGAGGGCCTGTGGCTGCGCGGCGTCGTGCCGTGGATCGTAGCGTAGTTCGCGCCGCCCATGCTGGATCTAGGGCGGGAAGACGAGGTGGAAGCGAGGCCTGCGCCGATGCCGCCGATGCTTGATCTGGGCTGGTGGTGTGTGGAAGGGGAACCGCGGATGGTGCCGGGCGTGGTGGTGGGTCCTGCGTACCGGTGGCCTGCTGGCGTTCGGGTTCCGGTCCTGCTTTCTGGCCGTGAGGTGCCGATGCCGCCGGGAGTAGATGCTAAGCTTGCGCGGCTGCTGGGGCGGCTGGATGCCGCGGCGGAAGGTGGTCTGCCGTGGGCGGAGGGCGGCCGTTTGTTGTCGAGAGCAGAGGGTGAGCGTTCGGCTGCCGCGCTGGAAGTCGGGCGTGGGATGCTGTAGCTTAGGCGCTTGATGTGGCTTTCTCGGCGTGCTGTTCTTTCGCCGCTCGGAGCCGGTGTTGTGCTATCGGCTGCGACGTCGTTCGAGCCTGTAACGGAAGACACACCGCTGCCACTTGGTCGCTTCATGCTTCTTCGCAACGTGACGGAGGCCGGAAGATGTTCACCAGCTGGCCGCGGGGAGCCCGTTGGCGTGCGCGTGCCGGGTGCTGGAAGCTTCGAACGGGCGGAGTGCACGCGCTCTTCGATCTTCTGCATGCGGCCACGGAGCGCTTTGATTTGATATAGTGAGTCGGAGCGTGGCAGGCTTTCTCCCGCGACGTTGCTGGGCGCCTTGACAGGTTTCGAGGTAGGCGGTCGCATTGCACGAGCGTCCGACGCAGATGTTCCGTTGCTGGATGCCATGGACGGCCCACGCGTATGTCTTGGTACCGCTCGTGGGCCGTATAGCGACGCTCTTGGGGTCACTGCTGCGTCTGGGAGCAGTGATCTCCTCGGTTTGTTGAACTCCAATTTCGCGTGCACAGGAGCATCTGAAAGTGGGGGTGAAGGAGGAGTTGGCGCATCTGACAGCGTATCAGACTTTGGCGGGGGCGTAGAGGGGGTGGTGGAGCTGGGCGTGATACCACTGGCCTCACTGGCGGGACTTCTTGTTCGTAGACTTTCGACAGCGAGCGGACTCGGCTTTCGCGTTCGGAGCCGCTCTATGGTACCATCTGCGAGTCTCAACTTCTCCAGCGTGATCTCGCTCTCGACCTGGAGATCGCCAAGCTCATCTCGAAGACGCTGGGTCTCTATCCGGAGCGCTTCTCGCTCTTGCTCGCCTGTCTTGATTTCTTCCTCTTGCATTACGCCGCGCTCGATCGTCACGTTGTACTTGCTCTCCATGTCCTCCAGACTCGACTCGGTGTTCCGCGCCTGTCGCTCGTAATCATCGTTCACCACCTCCACATCTCGCAACTTCAACTGCAGCGCTCGATTCGACTCGCGCAAAGTGGTAATCTCCTTCTGCAGCACATTCTGCGCACTGTTCGCCTCGGCTTTCGCTTGCTTGTGCTTCGCCTTCCACTCCTCCACTTCAAACCCCAGCTTCTCCACTTGCGCCTTCAGCTTGCGCTCGTTCTTCTCCGCAGCTTCGATGTCGCGCTCCAGCTGCTCTTCCAGCTCCTTGCTCGACGCCTGGAAGTCGGCGAGATCAGTCTCCAGTTGTTCGTACTGCTTCTTGTAGTAATCCAGTTCCTGCTCCAGGGTTGCGCCTGGGCGCATGGGGGAAGAGGTCATGTTGGCCGATGCGACGGAGGCGCGTTTCTAGCGGCGCATATTTGTCGCGTCGATACGGTGGTATCGGATCCTCGAGTGTGTACGCTATCAAGTTCGTGTAGTGTTGTTGGTTTGTCTTCACTGCTTTCCCGTGGCCGAGCGATTGCGGCCTCACCTATATGGCGGTGGATGATGTTCAGGACTTGTAGAGTTGCTCCGGGGTTTCCTTGCTGCTTCAAAGTCCAGTGATCCAGTAGCCCAGCATGTCGTCGTCGTCGTCGTCGTCGTCGTCGGTGTCGCGGGTGGTGGGTGAATGTAGGAGCACATGCATGTGTGTATGTACACAGTGACAGGGGTCTCAGTTGTCTGGGACGCGCTTTCACAGGTTCGTCCAATCACATGTCAGGAACACTACAACATTTATCCATTGAATTCCGACCCAACACTTGACTGCTCTGTTCATTCCGACGAGACACCGGTTGGCGGAGGAGGTGGTGTCTACGAACGCCTCTCTACATTATTTACTCTCCGTCGATTGAAGTGTGGTGGAGAACGTATTCATGCAGACGACGGCCCTGCTGCTACGACAATAGACCACGAATAATAACGATTGACGACTTCACGACAATAAGCTTTCCTTCCAGTCTATCGACACACGACATTCCCAAGACATAACGACAGCATCTTCGCTCGCACCATGGCAGACTTCGCCTTCACACGCCAGGACGAGACGTCCGTGGCTTCTGGTAAGCCTCCGCTCTCATCGAATCTCGAACAACAATTGACATCAGAACCCAGAAACCACCAAGATCGTCCCTCTAACCTGCCACGGCCACTCGCGCCCCATCACCCACGTCTCCTTCTCTTCCCTCCTCACCAATTCGGCCACAAGCAGCGCCTCCCAGTATTACATGATCTCCGCCTGCAAAGACAACAACCCCATGCTGCGCGACGGCCTAACAGGCGACTGGATTGGCACTTTCATCGGCCACAAAGGCGCGGTCTGGAGCGCGCGGCTCTCAGACGACGCGACGTTAGCTGCGACGGGCTCGGCGGATTTCAGCGCCAAAGTGTGGGATACCTTCACGGGCGAGACGCTGGCGACGCTGCAACACAATCATATCGTGCGCGCGGTGGCTTTCCCGCCGCAGGCGCGGCCGCAAGTGTTGGCTGCGGGTGGGATGGAGAAGAAGCTGCGGGTGTTTGATCTTTCGCAGGCAGTCAATGGGCCGAGCAGCGTGGATGCTGCGGGTGCGACAACGGGCGCGGATGACGCTCTCGTGCCTTCGTACGAGATTGGTGCCGGCGAGCACCAGGGAGCTATCAAGAGCATCGTTTGGTCTCGCGACCCTAACGTTCTCACCACTGCTGCGGACGACAAGAAGATCCGGTGGTGGGACCTTCGCTCCAGGTCCTGCATTGCCTCTCATACAGTTGACAGCCTGCCCTCTTCCTGCGAACTCAACAGCGGACTAGGTGGTAGCGCGGATGGCACTCTCTCGGTAGCAGCGGGCAAGAATGTCTACTTCTTCGACGGCGCGCGTCCTGGCCAACTCATCAAGCACGTCAAGATGTCGCGGGAGGTTGCGAGCGTGGCTTTCAATGGCGAGGCGAGGCGGTTCGTGACGGGGAGTCCATCGGACACGTGGGTACGGGTGTGGGATTTTGATACGGAAGGGGAGGTGGAGACTGGGAGAGGACATCATGGGCCGATCTGGACGACTTGCTTTAGTCCTGATGGACGGCTGTACGCGACGGGGAGTGAGGATGGGACGGTGAAGCTGTGGAAGTTCACGCAGGGCGGGTATGGGCTATGGCGGTGACGAGCTTGATGGAGCACACCGGTTTGAGCAGGGCACGGGCGCCGGGGTCGCTACACCGGAGGAGCGGGTTTGAAGACGACATTGAGTACACTCTTCGACACTCTGATCCCGGATCCTCGCAATGGCAAACACAGGAGCATTTAGAACCTGGGGGAAGATCTGTTAACTACTCACCTGCGCTGTTGTGAGGGCACTCGCACCGCTGCCGCCGGATCTGGAAGCCGTCGGACACGAGGGACCACATGAAGCCCAAGGTGAAGGAGCCATGGAAGCGTCAGTGAAGCGATGCACTTCGGAAGACAATGCAGCCTAGCAGTGAAAGGCCATTGGATCCCGAACGGCCGAAAGGTACGAGACGCTGTTCTAGTGACAGTGGGGGATGTGTCACGAGCGACGGCTTGCACGCGAGTGGGAACCATTGGTGGTAAGGGGTGGGGGGCTGCCGTGAGGTATGCTCATTACGGATCGCCGAGGGTGGCAATGGTGTGAGGTGGGAGGGATGCTTGCTTAGCATGAAGGACGTGGAGGAGAACCAGAAGCATCGTACCCATCAATAAGGCCCAGTCTCTGATGTAGTAGCTACTGTTCCCTCCGCATAGAGCGCCTACATGCTACATGTATCTCATGCGACGGCCCTCACGTAGAATGTCGTTTGTGCGAGTCTCCTGCCGTGGGCAAAGGACAGGCGCCAAGGAATTTGGCCTCGTGCTTCCCCTTTGGGAAGGTTCCGAAGATGCACAATGCTCGCGAGAGATCGCTCGTACTTTTCCCTTACCCATCTACACAGCACAAACCATGCCTCCTCGCATCTCCCCCTCGCGTATCACACAACCTTCAACATGCGAGTGCTTCCGCTCCCGACCACGAAATCCACCCGCCGCCCGCGACTTCCATGCCTCCTCCCGCCGTGAAGTCACCCGTCTCCGGCGGGGCATGTACGACTGGCTGAAAGGGCCGGGCAAAGTGTTCCGCAAGCCTCTGCGTGGCAGCACGAACTACCTTAGCGCGTATAATAAGACGGGAGATTTGGTGCGGGTGAGAAGAGACAATCGCGACGAGCGGACGAAGCCTGGTGAAGGCATTGAGGAAGATGAGACGGCCGCGTCGGAGCGTGATCAGAATGACCAGAGTCTAACGGAGGATGATCGCGATATGCGTGCCAGAGAGCGCGAGATGGCACGGCAGACAAAGAAGGCTGAGGATGATGAGACGGAAGCCCGAGGCGGTGTGCCCCGGGAGCGAAGCGTTGACATGAGACCGTATCCGCTCAATCAGCACTTTACATCCCAGCCTGTGCTGTCTGAGGCGCTGCGGGAGCAGCTGTACGTTCAGGTCGCTGTCGAGGAGCGAGACTTATCCAGCGTGGCTGCGAGTTTCGGCGTGGATATTCGGAGAGTTGCCGCGGCCGTCCGTCTGAAGACCATTGAGAAGCAGTGGGAAGAAGAGGTAAGTGAGGAACGAACCACAGAAACCTGCATTTATGCACACCGCTGTTATGATGATCACAATTCAAAATTCGATTAGTCTTCAAGACACCCACATGGTTACAAAAGTTGCATTGCGAGCCTCTCTGACCTTACAGCCACATATCGCGCACGAAAAAAGTATTTGGCCACCGTGCAAGGACTGACATCCTCCTCTCGCAGGGCAAACCTCTCGCCAAACCCTACAGCGACGCCATCCTCTCCATGCTCCCCACCACTCCCTTCCAACCCGAGACCGCCAACCCCATCACCCCCCACGAACCCATCAACGACCTCCCAGTCCACCCCCACACCCGCCAACAGCTCTTCTACCCGGCCTCCGAATCGCGGCAATTCACCCGCGAGGACGCTGCCAAGGTCTTCTCCGCCAAGCTCCTCCCCGCCGATCAACGCATCCCTCTCCCCATGCTAGTCGACCTAGAGAAGTGGAAGCTCGAGGGTCTAGATCGGCAGCAGAGACAAGCCAGGCAGGTACAAAAGGACCGGGACGCGCGAGAGGATGCCGCGGCGAAGGAAACGGCAAGGACCGAGTGGCAGGAGCGGACGCAGAGGGTGGTTAAGGGGAGACGGTGGGATTTCGCGTTTCAGGACATTAGTGCTGAGAAGGTTGGGAGGGACGGGAGGGGGAGGGAGGCGGTGGGGTACCGATATGGGATGCCGCATGTGGATCGCAAGAGAGGGGTCGTCAAGATACCGACGAGTGTTGCTTAGGCTGAGGAGGCTGCTATGGGTAGTTCGGCCGTTGTATGATCATGTCGACTTGCCCTTACTACCACTGTACAAACAATTGTCAGCAGACCTGCATCTACGGAGAGAGTGGCAATCACCACCGCCGTCTCGCTGAGAATCACCAACCTTGGAGCCTTGACAACAGAAGCGCACAAGTCGGTTTCCAAACACATATTGTGGTGAGAAATGCGAGTATTAGCGCTGTCATTTCTTGATTCAAGACCAATTGTTCAGTCATCTGTTCGTGCATCTACCTGTACATCTACGTGTAAATCTAAAGGGGTTTGCTTCACCTCTACCTAAAATCCGCTTCATCCCTCAAGTCTACACTTCAGATACATTCGATTTACACCCCCTCACCAACCCCGGCACGCCCTTCGCCGCCGCCTCCAAATCCGCAGCCGGCGCCTCCTCCAACGTCCCCTGCCGATCCCGATACCCAGCTCTCATCCCATTACTCGACTGCACGACCCCATGCTGCCACGTCCCCTTCTCCGTCCCGAACAACAGCCTCGTGCTCGCGGGAACCCGCTCGAGAATCTGCGCCACGACGTTGAACTCGCGCAGCTGCGGGATATACAGCGGAGCGAGCGTCTGCGTGGCATAGTGTTTGCGGTACACCATCGCTATACGTAGGGTTTGGAGACGGGAGAGGTGCTGGAAGGCTGAGAAGTCGACTTCGGCGTAGCTCGAGTTGAAGTAGTCGGTGCAGTCTAGGATCACACACATGTGCTGCAGGCGACGGAGGACGGGCGGCGGGAGGCGTGTGGAGGGGATGGTGGGCCAGCAGGTGTCGTGGGCGTTGACTGTGAGGGTTACTTCGTTGTCCGAGAGGAGCAGGTCGTCGGCTTCGTGGTGGATGTGGCGACAGGTCGCGAGCAGGGCGGGGGTGATGATGGGGGTTACGGCACTGCGTTTGGAGGCTGTGGAGGTCAGGGAGAGGACTCCGGTTGGGGCTAGGGCGCACTCGTAGATGCGGAGGCGGAGCTCCGAGGGGAGGTCGAAGAGGCGGAAGGGTCCGGTCCAGTGGGTGGAGAGGGCGTTGGGTGCCATTGGTGGAGCTGGAGTGACTGCCTTGGGTCGGGAGAATCGACTCGCTGTCGCTGGCACCGCTCTCCGGACGGGCAGGACGTCTGCCATAGCTCTATTGCGCACGAGTGGGGGGAGTCAAGGGAAAAGAAAGTCCAGGGAAGAGGATTCAGGGCCTTAGACGGGTAGGCCTTGGAGTCAGGGACAGATTCCGTAACGCTCGCTCGTCGTTGTATGGAGAAGAGGTACCCGTTGCTCGTATCGGCTGCCGTAGTCGTGTCCTGGCGTCTCTGATGGCGGTGAGGTTGAGGCAGGGCTGCTCCAATCTGGTCACTAGAGGGATCCAAGTCGGAGCAGTGGTGAAGTCGTACGATGTTGTAGGTCAAGACTCTATTCCACTCTATGTCTGTCGCTGTCCCAGCCAACCACGAGTGGCGACTGTGTGTCGAAGAAGGAAGTTACGCGCGTGAGATGGTTGAGTCGCGGCGGGGAGTCGGCGGAGACGCGATCCAGGGCCAAACCATCGACTCACAATTTCGTAGGGCGAATCAATGCAACAATCTTTTATGACCCGAGTCCCAACGGTACAGTCACCAAGGATAAGGTGGATATCAACAGCATGCCGCTTCCCAAACCACCTATAGCAACGTCTTTCGCACACCTCCACCAACCACCTTAGGCGTTCGACGTCGGCAGCATGATCAACCACACTCTCTTCGAATACCTCTTCATCCGCGGCTGTATCTCCTTCCTCCATGCCATCGGACCTCTCAGCACGGCCTACACCGCCCTCTCGATCTCTCGCGCCGTTGTCGCTTCCTCATGGCCTACCCTCTCACTCATCAGCCTCTGGTGCGGAGTCGAGACGGCGTTCTTCCTGTTCTTCCTGTGGTACCGCACGCACTTACAGCGCGAGGCTCTGCACCCCCCGCCTCGCTCACGGGAGGAGAGGCGGGCGCTGTTCGACAAAGTCAAGGGCGAGATCCACAATCCGGCGCAGTTCCTTTCTGGGTGGTTCCGCGGCGCAAAAGTAGAAGAGATTGGGAAGGAGGAGTTGAAGGGTTGGTTGGACTGGGCGTTTTGGGATGGTCGTCTGGGTCCTGATGATGAGGAGGAGATGGAGGAGCTGGTGAAAGATGTGGAGGACTTGGTAGGGAAGCGGTTCCCAGACGGCAAAGGGACCGCGAAGGGTTTGAGATTGACGCTCGATCCCATCGAGATGGAGTGGAGAAGTCTGTTGTGGTATGGTTGTATGATGATTGTGGATACCATCACGCATGTGAGGATGTTGAAGTACGGAATGCAGTATCACGGATCGTTTGCGACGACATGGAAGGTCTTTCCGCCCAGGCCGTTGGCAGCGGTGACAAGCACCAAGCGGAGCGAAGCGACGAGCTTATCATACTGGACCCGACCGCATACATCGAAGACGAGACCACCGATCTTGTTCATTCATGGCATTGGGGTAGGAGTGTACCCTTATGTCGAGTTCTTCCACGAAGTGGACATTGCGCTCAACAAGAGGTCCGAAGGTGCCAACGAAGATGACGGTCAAGTCGGTATCCTGGTTCTGGAGATCCTCCAGACTTCTTCACGCCTCACGCCTGCCATCCTTACGAGCACCGAGTTCCTAGAGCAAATCACCACGATCCTCGATGCGAACAGCTACGACCGCTTCACGCTGGCTTCACACTCCTACGGCTCGGTCTTGAGCACACACATGCTCACGTCCCCATCGCTGGCCTCCCGCATAGCTTCCACCCTACTCATCGATCCGGTGACAATTTTACTGCATATGCCTGACGTCGCCTACAACTTCACGATCCGCAAACCGGAGTCAGCGAACGAGTGGCAGCTGTGGTACTTCGCGTCGAAGGATCCGGGCGTCGCGCATACGCTGGGCAGACACTTCTTCTGGAGCGAGAACGTGCTCTGGCGGGATCACATCATGGGGATGGTCGATCACGGGATGAAGATCACGGTCAGTCTAGCCAGTCGGGATTTGATTGTCGATACGAAGGCGGTCGGGGCGTATCTGATGGAGCATGAGGTTCCGGATCCGGTCGTGGTAGAGGACGATGTGAAGGGAGAGCATATGGAGCTTAATGTGAAGGACCATGGTAAAGGTGGGCAAGCGTGGAAGACGCGGCCGTGGCGAGGAGAGGGCCTGGAGGTTATGTGGTGGGATGATCTGGACCATGCGCAGGTGTTTGACGACAAGAGGAAGAGGGCGAAGCTTGTGGAGGTGCTTGCCGTGTATAGCAAGGGCCCATGATGGCCCTCATCGTGTATAATCTAGCATGTACAGACACTGTTGTTGAGCGCCGGCCCGTCTACATGTAGACATTATTACCCAATCTCCAACGCCGACGTAATTGCTTGGCGGGAAGTTGGCCATCCATGTCGGCCATCCCGTCTTTGAGGACATGACGGGAAGCAAGATCCCGATACTGTACCTCAACCATCGTCATGTCACGGTGATCAAATCATTCCCGGCCTCTTCTATCTTCAAGAGGCCTCAGTGACCATGTCTCACCCAAGACAGGTCTAAGACTACACAGCAGTCGTCGCACAATCGCTGGGGCTGGTGCAACAACAATGGCCCTCATTTCCGCCCCCTCGGTCAACAACCGCTTCACCCAGCTCTTCATCGCCGCCCTCCTCCTCGTCGGCATCTTCTGGTACATCGTCCCCTCCTCCGAAGTCGCCAAGCACATCTCCATCCCGGGCCTCCACTCCTCCTCCTCGCCTAAACCCCCGCCCTCAACCAGACCCAACGCCCTCCCACCCAAACCCCACCACCCGATCGACCACCTGATCGCCGAAGCCGACGTAGACCTAAAAACCCTCCTAGCGAAGGAAACCCACAACGTCCACGACGCAGCGCACGCCTACCGCCTCCGCCGCGGCCGCCAACCCCCTCCCCATTTCGACGAATGGTTCGCTTTCGCGCAGAACCACTCGGCGCTCATGGTGGAAGACTTCTTCGACCAGATCTACACGGACCTGAATCCCTTCTGGGGCGTTCCCGCCAAGCAGATCCGGGAGCAGGCCAATGCGTTCCTGCATCGCATCAGCGTGAGGGGGGGCAAGACGACGCAGCGCACGGATGTGGATGAGCGGCCTTGGTTGAATTTGTGGGAGGATATGGTCGGGAGCGTGGCCGAGTGGCTGCCGGATGTGGATTTGCCGATCAATGTCATGGATGAGAGTCGGGTCGTGGTGCCGTGGGAGGAGATTGATGGGTATATGCAGACGGAGCTGGCGTCGCGGAGAGTGGTGGAGGCGGCGGAGCTGAAGACGGAGTTCGTGGCTGCGGCGGGGAGTCTGAAGGCATTGGATGATAGTCCGTTGCTGGAGTTTGATCCTTTGTTCGAGGGGAGGGGGCCGTATTGGCCATTGGCGGTGGTCGGATGTTCGCCGGAGAGTCCGGCGCGGAAGGCATATATTGAGACGGATTTCAGTACGGCGCCGCCTCTCACCGGTGGGTTTCCGGAAGGATCGTACGAGGGATACGTGAGCAACTGGACGCTTGCTAAATCCCCATGCGACAATGCTGCGCTACAGGGGCTGCACGGGACGTTTGTGGAACCTATCTCCATTGCGACGACGAAGAAGTTCTTCCCGCTATTTGGAGGCTCGAAGCTACCGATGAACAACGAGATCCTACTTCCACCAGCTATGTACTGGACCGACGACCCATTCTACAGCGGCGGCAAGGAGCACGGCCAAGCGTGGGACAAAAAGAGAGACGGCATGATATGGCGCGGCGCAGCGAGCGGCGGTCGCAACAAAGCCGAAAACTGGAAGCGCTTCCAACGCCATCGCTTCGTCAGCATGGTCAATTCGACGAGCGTCCGCACATCCGAAACCAGCGGCAACGCTCCACAGAACTTCGTCCTCCCGGCCCACAACCCCTACGACCTCGCCGTCTCCCCGAACGAGACATCCTTCGCCGACTGGCTCTCCACCTGGTCCAACGCAGCCGTCGTCCACCTCCTCTGCTTCCCCGAGAACCCGGCGGACCGCTCGCACTGCAGCTACACGGACCGCTACTTCTCCGTCGCCCACCAGATGCCGATGAAAGAACAGTACGCGTACAAATACCTGCCCGATATCGACGGCAACAGCTTTTCCGGTCGATATCGCGCGTTCCTGTTCTCGACTTCGTTGCCGATCAAGGCGACGATTTACCAGGAGTGGCATGATAGTCGGCTCGTGCCGTGGAGGCATTTCGTGCCGGTGGATAACACTTTTGCGGATGTGTATGGGATTATGGAGTACTTTTTGGGCAACGAGGGGATGCGGGTCGGGGGGCATGATGAGGTGGCTAGGGAGATTGCGATGGGGGGAAAGGCGTGGGCGGAGAGGGTGTTGAGGCGGGAGGATATGCAGATTTATACGTTTCGGTTGTTGTTGGAGTATGCGCGGTTGTGTGATGAGGAGAGGGAGAGGATGGGGTGGAGGGAGAGTGGGGTGGGGTAGAATATGTTAGCGGATTGTGTCTGCTGTACAGTCTTTATACATACATGTATTCGTGCCTTAATGCTCGTGTTAGAACCTTCGCTGTGTGTCGTTTGGTATTCGATATCACGTGATTGTGTTGCTGTGGCCAAAGCGTTTCGTGTACGCCACCAACGCCTGCCCACCTCCAGCGTTCAACATCGCACACGAAGATAATGTACTTGCGGATGTGAATGAAGACTTTGGGGCTTGTCTGTTGTGGTGTCGCTCGCGTATACGGACGGAGTCAAGTCGTGGTGACTCGGAAACTTCACTTCGCCTCAAATTGCTGGCTGAGTCAAGGTAGAGCCACGGTGACCACGAGAATAAATCAGTCTTCGCCAGGAAGGCCATCATCGACATTGAAAGCAATCAGCATGGCCTCCACGAACGGGAAGATCGAAATTGCCAAAGAGCATGCGAATGGGTCGACGCTGGACATGGATCACATCACCGCACAGCTCAAGAAGGTTGGGCTATCGCAACCGCCAACATTCTCCGGCGTCCAGCTTTCCCCCGAGTATAACCCAGTCGACATCTACCGGGCGTACATCATCGAGCAAATACACGAGATCACCGGAGCAGAACCCGCAATCATCAACAACGCAGTGGCGTGGACCCAGGACCTCAAGCATGGCGACCTCGCATTACCCGTCCCAGCGTTGAGACTGAAGGGGAAGAAGCCTGATCAGCTCGCCATTGAGATCGCGGAGAAGTTTGACTGCCCAATTGTCGAGAAGCCGATCGCAGACAAGACGTTTGTGCGCTTCTTTTTCAAACCAGGACCCCTGGCTAGCCTTACACTGGACTACGTCCTAAAGCAGAAAGCACAGTATGGGTTCAACCCGCTTCTTGGATTGCAAGATTCATCTAAACCGGACGGCAAGCGGAAGAGAATGATTGTGGAGTACTCGTCACCCAACATTGCCAAGGAGTTCCATACTGGCCATCTGCGGAGTACCATCATCGGTGGATTTATGGTCAAGCTCTACTCCGCTGCCGGATGGGAGACAATCAGTATGAACTACTTGGGAGACTGGGGCAAACAGTATGGCATGCTGAGTCAGGGGTTCGAGAAGTACGGGAGTGAGGCAGAGCTTGAGCGGGATCCGATCAAGCATCTCAACGAGGTGTACGTGAAGATCAACCAGGATAACGCGGCGGAGCAGAAGGAAGCGATAGAGTTGGCTAAGCGGAAAGAGGGACTCGAGAAGATCAAGAACCCGCCGAAGCCGATGAAGGCGAAGAAAGGGAAGGAGAACGAGGTGGTGCCTGAGGTCAAATGGGGTGAGGAGCAGGACAAAGAGTTAGAAGAGGTGACGGGCCAGCTGGAGAAGGTGCAAGAAGAATTGGTGGCGAAACCCAGTATTGACGAGAAAGCCCGGCAGTTTTTCAAACGGATGAGCGACGGAGACCCGGAAGCGCTCAAGTACTGGCAAAAGTTCCGAGATCTTTCTATCGAGGCGTATAAGCACATGTACGCGCGGTTGAACATAGCTTTTGATGACTACAGTGGCGAGTCGACGGTCCAGGTCGAAAACATGGATAAAGCGGCTGAAGTGCTGCATGAGCGTGGAGTCTCCGAAGACAGCAAAGGCGCCGTCATCGTCGACCTCGCCAAACACGGGGCGCCAACGTTGGGCAAGACGCTCGTCAAGAAGAGGGACGGCACATCACTTTACTTGACTCGGGACATTGCAGCCAACCACGAGCGCTACGAAAAGTACGGTTTCGACCACATGATCTACGTCGTCGCCTCGCAGCAGGATCTCCACCTCGCGCAGTTCTTCAAGATCCTGCAGCTCATGGGCTCCCCGTACAGCGAGGTCGTGGCGAAATGCGAGCACATGTCCTTCGGCATGGTGAAAGACCCCAACGGCCAGACCATGTCCACCAGGAAGGGCACCGTGGTCAGCCTTGCGGACTCGCTGGATGCCGCGAAGGAGTTCATGCACGGCGTGATGCGGGAGAACGACGAGAAATACCAGCAAGTCGAGAATCCCGAAGCCACGGCCGACGTGCTGGCCATCAGCGCCATTATGGTGCAAGACTACTCCGGCAAGATCATCAACGGGTACAACTTCGACATGAAGCGCATGACGTCTTTCATCGGCGACACGGGACCGTACCTCCAGTACTCCCACGCCCGAGTGTGCAGCATGGCGCGGAAAGCCAACGTCCCGCGCTCCGCGCTCGAGTCCGCGGATTTCACCCTCATCACGGCGAAAGAGGGCGTGGAGCTCGTGCGCGCGCTGGCGCAGTGGCCGGACGTCTTCCTCAACACGTACAAGACTCGCGAGCCGGTCACGGTGTTGACGTATCTGTTCCGCATGACGCATATGCTGTCCTCTTGCTACGATGCGAAGGATGCGGGGAATCGGAATGCGAAGACGATGAGTGTCATGTATGCTGAGAGCGAGGAGAAGAAGGCGGCGTTGATGGGGTTGTATGAGGCGGCGAGGCAGGTGTTGGGGAATGGGATGAGGTTGTTGGGGTTGGAGCCGTTGGAGAGGATGTGAGGGGGTGGTGACAAGGGCGATTCGGTCGCGCAAGACGTCGGTTGGCCGCGCTTGTTGGGGATCGCACGTCTGACTTAGCAGCATGGTCGAGGTAAAATGGGGGAAATCTTGTGTTGTCAAGGATCCCTGCCAGCAATGCCGCGGATGGGTGGGTTAGGGTGTGGTGGCAAATGTACTGATAGTGTAGGCAGGGCAATGTTCTACCTCAATTGACCCTCGCAGCCAAGGCGTAATTTCAATGCATTGTCTCAACACGAACCGGCAGAGCTTACGCAAATTTAGTTGAGAGTTGTTTATCCGGAAGCAAGAACCTGGTAGTCGGGAGGAGGTCCCATCACACTTCAGACGACTAGGTGCTTGATTGTGAAGCCACTACTGTCAGGACGCCGAGTAGATAGATGAATACACCGGGTACTTATTTTTACCTCACGAAGGTCTCCGCTGCATCTCGCCAATGGACGTACGCTGCTGGTAGCCTGGCACAATGGTATTGTCAGTTCGCTGTTCGTCTCCGACGGGGCAACATGTCGCGAAGTCGACTCGCGAAGATGCATGGCTCGGCCGTGACTCTTCACGACCGGACAACGCTGCCGTCTCATCCAAGCGACGACCAATCTTCACCCAGCTTAGGCTGCTAACATGCACAGCTCCAGACCGCAGTGCTTCTGACGTTACACAGAACCCGCAACGAGCGAGCCATCATCCACATTCCTCGCTTGGGCGAGCTCGTGGCATAGCGTGTGTTACACAAGCGACGTGGAGCCCTCGTAGCCTATCTCAACGTCCGTCGTCGAAGTACATAGTACCTGCGAGGCTGCCGCCTGTCGTTCGTTGGCCAGAAGGGTGCTGAGGAGGAAAAGATACTGTTCCCCGATGAAGGTCGGGAAGGGAGGTCAAGGCGGATTTGTTTGAGTGCATGACGGGGACCAGATGACAATGTAGGCTTCTTGTCAAGACATCTAGTCCGACTCCAGCATTTCTGGTCCTATATCGATTGGAGTCGAGGCCGCCACGTGCAATGGAGAGCATACTCTGCGCCGCTGGCCCGGTTGGCGTGAAGGTGTCGAAGAGGCGGTGAAGAGTCTCTCATTACTGGGCGACCCCTGGTATCATCTCCACTGATTGTCCAAAACGATGGAGCCGTGGCTGTTCTGATGGAGCCGGCATGTCTTTTCGCGATGTCGTGCGTTAGTCTTCAGTCGTTCTATACTACTCCTGGCCTGCGATCGAGATGTGTCTGCTGGATCCGAAGGTTTGAACGTGGATAGAACCGCTTGTTCGAGGGTACAGGTACCAGACAGTAGTGAGGAGATACAGTCGTTACCGATGGGAAGCTCGTATCCTACAGACATCAACCCGTAGAGCTGCGTATGATTGACTTCATACGGCCGGGAGCGAGCGGCCTCCATAAACACACAAACTCGTGTCGCTACGCCGAGCATGTAATATAAGTTTGAGACTCGGGTCCCATCGGCGGTGAGGTGGTGCTCGCGGTAAGGACCGATTGTGAGCAGCGGCATCATCCGCTCACCAAAACATCGGCCTCTCCCGACTTCATCTCCCTCGCGACCACCAACAATCAAAAAGCAGCTCATGCCGTCACCTTCCTCTGCGTCCATCAATGGGAAGGTTGTGCGACCACACCACCAGCTGCAAATCGCGCCGCAACCTGGATACCAGATCAAGAAGCGACACGCCATCGGGCCCCCCCAAAGCCCTCCACACAGCTGCAGCTCGCAGCATGCAGCCCTTAGCCACCACGCAAAGCTAGCCACTTATCGCGTTAGCAGCGCAGGCCCCGGTCCTCTGTCCTGTCTGGTCGAGCAGCGCACGATGTGGCAGAGGGTGTGTGCCAGCCAGTACAGTAGTATATCCCTTCCCTTTTCCCCACCATTTGGGCTGCCAATCTGGTGGCAATAATGACCACAATGTCTCACACCCGTCCATTGATGCCCATCGCTCCGGACAATCCCCTTCTCTCGCAGTTGTCACGGGGCTGACAGCCCTCATCATCAACCTCTACCTCGCGTCTGCTCGAACAATCAAGGAGCGTGCAGCGGTAGCACCTGGCCACTACTACCGTCCCCTCCCGCCGTGCATGACCGGTCAGGCAGCCGAGGGCCTGCAGCGGCCTGCGCAAACAGTCATCCACTTTCTTTGATCTTGTTCAAACAATCATTCACGTTCTTCCGAGACATCACCACTTACACAATGAAGCCACAGGTGGCCACGGGCACCGCACAGGACACTTCACGACGATAGGAGTGAAAAGCTGAGACGGATGTGACCCTCGTGAAAGGTTTCGAAGCCCATAAGCTCCACACCTCCGGCCACCATCAGCAATACACGGCAATTCTCGGAAGGCCTTCCTCTCCGGCTCATAGGACATCAGCATGCCTGAGGGTACTCGGAGAATACCTCAGCCGGCGCAGGTTGAGGATTGCCTGAGCGACGAGAGCTCGGCAAAGCCCGGCACTGCTCGCCAACCGAAGCGCAGACCGCTTTCCATCAAGACGCCCAAGGTGGTGCAAAAGCGTGCGGACAGCGACTCTGGGTACTCGTCGCATACGGGCACCACTACCCAGGCGCAGACGTTAGTCGCACCCGCGGGGCTTGCCCGTCATGCCGCGAGTATCAGCCCGACAAAAAGCAGGCCGGTCGTCCATCGGACCGAGAGCGAGAGTGTCAGACCGAGGGCATCTTCGCGATCGACATCGACATCGAAGCACTGCACGGATCCGACCTGTGCGGATCCCGGCTGTTCAAGCAAGCGCAATCCAGAGCGACGCTATACCATGTCGCAGCCATTCGACTCAGTACAGTATGCGGCAGCCATGGCACAGTATCAGCAGCAAGCTCGGACGCAGCAGATCACGCCAGCTCAGAACATGCTACCCTCAGCCCGCCAGTATCAGTATGCACCGCAGTACGTGCAAACGCCAGTGGTGCCGGTCATTACACAGCCAAGACCAAGAGCCACATCAACATCACGACCTGCTCGACCTGCGAGTATGTACGGCAGTGTGAGCTACAGCGGGCAGCCTCAGCAACGTGTCCCGCCACCGTCCCCGTCGGCATATCAAAGCCAGTTTCCTGCCTACTACCAGCAGTACCAACAGCCATCGATCTATGGCACTACGCCGCCAAACCAGACACTACCGAGTTATCCACCGCAGTCACCCATCATACCATCGCCGACTAGCATGCCGTACGCAGTGCCACCAGGACTGGCCCGTACCTACTCGACTCGGGAAGTGAGCTCACCCATCGCCAGCTATGCCGTCCCAAAGACTGTGGCCCAGCTCCCACTCGCACAGAATATCTCTGCCCGGCGAGCCACAAACATGCCAGGTACCTTTCCGGAACCGGAGTCCGACGAGACAGATTCCGAGTCGGCATCACAGTCCGAGACGGATTCCGAGATCGAGCGCCAGGAGTACCGTCAACGTGAGCGCGAACGTGAGCGGCGGGACAGGGAGCGCAGAGGTCGTGCGAGGGACAGCGACCTCATGCCGCCTACAACTCGCCGACCTTCGACTAGAGAACGCAACATCGTGCCTACCGCACCAGTACGCACTCCATCTGAGCAACGTCGCCGAGCGCCAAGACCCACCCACGAGGTCGACTATCCTTCCTCGTCCGAGTACGTCGATTCGGGTCGGACCGCCAGAGCTGTAGTAGAGCGGCCGCGCGCACGGACCAACTCATCATACTCTGGCCGCAGCCGTCATCCATCTGTCTCCACGACCGCATCGTCTGGCCGCACGAAAGCGACCACAGTATCTAGTGGCTCCGGCTCCCACAAATACATCATCGAAGACCGCAATGGCCGCCGCAAAGAGTACCTCTCCAAGGACCAATACAAAGAGCTCATCCGCCGTTACGAGGTTCAGAAGAATGAGGATCAGGAGATGCAGGAGCGTGCTGAGGCCTACCAAAATCAAATCCGCGGACGACAAGCTCCGGAGCTGACCGCAGAGAATATCCGCAAAGCCGAGCGTCGAACGAGCGGGTCGCATATCTCTGGGCAAAGCCGCAAGAGCAGCACTCGTTCTTCGTCAAAGAACCCGAAGAACGATGGCATCAAAATTCAGTCGGGCGACACGGTACTGCACGTGTACGGAGATGCGAGAGTGGAGATGCGACAAAGCGAGGATGGTACTCCGGCTTTCATCATCGGCAGTACGTCTGGCAGCGCCCGGGACAGCGCTTATCACGGGAGCAAAAGCTCGGGCAGCCAGGCCCGCAGACGCAAGGACACTATCACCGAGGAGGACGACGGGTATGAAAGAGCTCTGTAGCCCATCGAGCTCATCCCGTTGGTCGACGAACTTGGCCACCGGCTTGTGCACTGACAGCCGACCGACGAAAAACATACGATCCGCATGCGAGTCTCGACCTAACCGACAGCCACGGAGGGCGACGACTGCATGGCGATCAAACCTCTCTTCTTTGCGCCTTGATGACGATACGACCAAAGCCGCTACAACACTGCACACACGATATCCCGAATTCACCAAAAGCTTGCCCGGCGTTTTTGACCGGAAAGGCTGAGACCCATCTCCATTCTGTTCCATGCGAAGGTTGTTTCGTATCCGCTGCTTACTCCCACCGAGAACTTTGGGCGCCTTTTCTTGAGCGTTCTGCGTCCGCTCCACAGCGCATGCATGAGCGGTCGCCGAAACTTTGCGGCGAGCGATCAGGCAGCGCGGGGAGGGAGGGCGGTAATGAGCGAGGATGCGCGACGAGACATGACTTGTATGATTTGACGAGAGAGACGGATGATTTGATGACTGAATGAGTGTAAGGATTTATTGGAGGAAACAGCGAAAGAGTATTCATCGGGAGTTGTTGCAGGGACGGTGCGAGAGACCTCGGATCCGCAAGATGCAGAGCTTGAGATTGTTGGATGAGAACTGTAATGGCGAGAATGTTCATTCATGATAGTGCTATCTACAGACTGTACTTCATCTTCACTCGTGTCCAGCACTATTTACCCGTTTCCTACGGCCAGCGAACGAGCCGTCGTCATGTCCCTCCTCGTACTACAGGCTCCCGCACACAACGCCAGCGGAATTGCGCCCGCTAATCGTCTTGCTCTGACTCCCCATTCGTGCTCATTCAGGTCCGACGAGTCAACCGATCTCGCAGCCGACGAGCTCTTCGATGTTGAAGCGACTGACCCCAACTCCATACCTCATCACCTCCTCCTCATTCACTCTCCTCTACACCAAAGCCAAGCACTCTCCTCTCTAGTCCAAATCACTATCCGCCCCCCGCCTATACCCTCCCTCCCTGGCCTTCCTCCCCGCCCCCTTCTTCGGCGAGCTCTGCCTGCTCCGCCCAGCCCCAGCCCGCACCCCTTGCTCAGAAGAGTACCGCGGGTTCTCCACCGCACGCGGCCGATACTCATCATAGTACGACGCCGTCCTCGTCCCGCTCGTCCCAGTCTCGCCCGTGTACGCCGTACTCAGCACCTCAGACGGCGCGCCCGTCTGATACGAGAAGTCCCTCTTCCTCGGCGACGCAGAGCGCGAACTCTGCCGCACCTTCTGCGCCGCAGGTTTCGCCCCGGAAGGCGTGGCCGCCTTCTTCCTCGGCGAGGTATGCACAGGCGGCGGCGGCGGACGTGCGGCAGCGTTCTCCCGCGCGATCAGCGCCGCGGCTTCCTCGGCTTCTTTCCGCCAGCGCCGCTCCATGCGCGCCGCTTCGTCGCGGGCTTTGCGCTCGGCGCGCTCTTGCTCTTGCTCGCGATTGCGTTGTTTGGGCAGCATAGGTTGCGAGGAGGCTTCGGACATGGTTTCCGAGCCCGCGGTGGTGGTGCCGAAGTGGCTGCCGTCTGCGAGGCGGTTGAGGCCGCCGACGCGGGCGGGTTTCTCCTTTTTGTACTGCTGGACGTCGCGGTCGCGGTAGCGTTTCGAGTGGCCGTGGTTCGTGTCGGGCTCGGTGCGGAGTTCGGTCATGTCGCTTTCGGTGCGCGTGGGGAAGGACTCGGTCATGTAGTCGTCAGAGTAGAGGACGCTGTGGGTCTTTGCCCAGCCTCGCTTGGCTGTTATGCCCTTTCTGCCCTTCGCATCCCGGCCTACGACGCTCCTGGCTGCCTGCTTTTGCCATCGGTAGTGCTGTGTGCCTGCTATGGTACTCGCATCGTACCCCAGTTTCGTGCTCTTCGTGGCGTTACTAAGTGTCTTTCCATCTGGACCCTTGCGGCGAAGCACAGTCGACTTGTAGTCGTCCCAGTCGGTCTCTTGGTAGTGGAATCCGCCATTCTTGGCCCAGAAGAAGAACCAGAGTGCAGTGATGACCATGGCAAGGCCGATGATGGCGAAGAGAACGATGAAGAAGGTATTGTTGAGGGATGATGGGGACTGGGTACCGGCGCCGGGCACGTTGGTGCTGACGACATTGCGAGGTGAGAGGGAGCTGTGGGTGGTACCGAGTGAGGAGGCGTCTCGGGCGGGGAGTTGAGATTGTGCGTTGCTGTCCGTGCTACGCTTGTCCAGCTCGAGGGACGATACGGAAAGACCGGGGACGACCGAGTCGGCGGTGTTAGGTTGCTCGAGGCGGGTGTATAACGCCGCGAGTAGTGGTGGTGTGGGCGCCATCGCTAAGAGGAGCCGTAGGCCAGAGCCTCAGCGGGTGTGGTGGATCAATCCAGGCGGGTAGCGAATGCGCTGTTGAGTTTCTGTGTGTGTAGAGAGGTGGAGGGTAAAATTTGGCGGCGTTGGCAGTCCGGGTGTTTTCAAGTTGCGTGTGATGTATGCGCCTTGGACTCGACGGCGGATACCGACTTGTCTTCTTTCTCATGTGCATGTGGCTGGGCAGTTGGCGGCTGGCTGGGGATCCTGGTGTTTACATCGATGATGTCAGCCACAGTTGGCCCAGCAACGGCCGATTACATGCATCTTCAGAGGTCCAGTATCCGTGAGATGTACATGGATGCTTCGACACTTGCCAAATCTACAAGGCCAGCAGGGTACCAAGAATGATACCGTCTCTGTTAGTATATGTCGTTGAGGCTTCTGCGCTTCACCTCACCCCCCTACGCTCCGTCGATCGAATAGCTTGTCATTCTCCTATGCCCCAAGACTTCGGACGAGTGCGATTCCGACAAGAACACAAGCAAGATCAATGAATTCAGCCGAGACCATTATCTACACTTGCGGCATACCCAATGCGAGGGTGAAGAGAGCACAATTCCAGGCCCCTTTGATACCAAGCGCGACTCCGTGTTTGCTTTGGACAGGCGGTCCGTTCACACGCTGTGGATCAGTCGCCCTGTCACCACGGACGACGAGAGGCATCAAGAGGGAAAGACCTCGCAGGTTGACGCGGCCGGGCCGCCTTTGCTGCCGTCCGACGGTGACGATGTGATGTGAAGAGGTGAGGATCTCGTGTGTAGCTGAGTCTAGGTTGACAGCTGCCGCTGGTGAAGAAGGATCCGCCGATTCACGGCCGATTCCAGGATACAGTGTCATCCAAGTCGCCGATAGATGGACACAGTGTCTTCGTACGCTACAGCCACGTCCGCCTTCGTACAGTCCGATCGTAAAATCTATCGATACATATACTCCAATGCGGTAGGCACGCACGCACGCTTGGTGGAATAACCTCGTGATTAACCTCGGCACTTCAAGGCCCGTGCCGTTCGAGCGCTTCCAATTTCGACGTCCCTCTTCAACCTCGGCGTTATCATCGACGAGCGCTATGTTTGTGCTCGTGTACGGAGTCTCCTCGCCGATCAGGGAGACGACATTGCTCCAGGAGTGCACGCACAGCACACCGCACGTACTACACGCGCAGTGACGCGACGCTGGAAATGCCTCGCGGTCGCCCACAATGGCATACGCCCCTCATTGACGATCAAGCAGCTTAGTCGACCGTCCATATCTTATCCGTGGACTGCTCGGGCTTTCTTGATCATCAGTCGACGGCCGACCATACCGCTCAGGAGGCCAGCCGAGCGGGTGATCGCAGTGTCACGGCCGCAGCACCTCTTGTCCTGTTGGCGCACGGTGCATCATCAAATGATGTACCGAGTCGCCAGTCCCACGATCATCTCGACGGCAAGTGGCTCCTTCATAGGTTTGACACCAACGATTCCTAGGACGAGTACAGATGCCTGTTATACTCAATCATCAGTTCGACGCAGCCGTGTCTCAACGCAAGGCGCGGATGGACAAGCATCGTCTTCCCCTGAGATGCGCTGAGCATATACATGCTGAGAAAGCTTTCGCTCGAGGCAGAGAACGGAGACACCGTACGACGACGCCATTTCCCGAACGCTGAATGCCTTTTCGCTTTACCGAGCGGTGATGTACCTGCGAAAAGTTGCAGCCGCCCGTGCTTGCTTTGCCCCCATGCTACGCTACCATGCATGATCTTACCGCGGTCCGTCCGTTACGCTCGCAACCGAATTTCGCAGTTTTGGAGACTCTACGAGCAGTGCCCCTTCACAGCATTCTCTGCGGCTTAGGTCGTGGGTCAGCGTCTGGCGCAGCTACGATGGGTACCGTAAACGAGAGCTGCATTTTGACTTTGTGTCTAGACGTTGTTTCAGCATGCAGCATAATTGATGATATGACCGAAGCTGGATTCCGAGAAGGCCTTGTACATACTGATGGCTTTGTTCATGACGCTGGCTGTCTACCACAATGGACGGAACCGGCTGTAATCGATCAAGACACTTGCATGCCATCTTGTTCGGAAAATTGCAACTGGGATGTAGTTCATCTGGAACCACCATCAAGTCCAAGTGCGAAACGTAGGGGAGTTGGACAGATACAAGAGCTATCCATACACGATACTCCGGCGTCTCTCGAGCTGACAATGGAAGAGGTGTGGTTTCAAAACCAGCCGCACTCATGATCGGACGGCACGCGGTACGATTCGCCCTGGGCGGGAGAGATGTCACAAGCTCTCGCTGGCTTGGAACTGGTGCCGACTCCCCGAGTGATGGGCGAACCATCACGCTTCCAGCACTGCGGTACTTCGCGATTGCACTCATAGCAGCCTCATCGCCACGAGGAAGTTCGATTCGAGTCCGGACGACAGCAGTACAGTAAAACCATCTTATGTGATCTATGCTGCACTGCTGACGGCGCCTTCGGCCTCGAAATCGCTGCTCCTAAAGATCGTGTTTACTTCGCATGCAGGCTTGAGCCTTCCCAAGATTTCTACTCTCCTTGTCCCGAGTGCCGATACTATCCCGCCTGATACGGGATCGCCCTCAGGAAGAGTCTCGCCTCAACTGCTGTCGGCAGACGGCGTTTGCTCCAACGGCGTCGCCCATACTTCAGCTAGTGCTACCTCACAAGGCCCTAGCAACTGCTTGTTCGATCATGCAGCGACGATTGCTGGTGTTTGTGAGTATGACAACGATGCTTCAATTGCCAGCGGACATCGCGCTGACGCCTGCGAAGGCGCTCGGTGCGTTCTATTTTTGTTTTCGAACGCTGAGCGCCTTCATTACCTATGCGTGGAGGCCCGACGCCTGGACAGCTTTTGCCTCGAGTAAGTGAAGAAATGTTGAGATGTTGCGGCATGGTGCATTTTAAGCTTTTTGGGTAAGCAGTCAAAAAGCATACTACGTAGCTGCCAGCAACTTGCTACATACGAAGTTAACGAGAGTGAGTACGTGGTAGTAACTACGCACAACGCAAGCGCTAACCACTTCTCCCTGAGCGCAGACTCGTGTACACTAGCATTTGTCTTGATCAAGATACTCTCTCGATGCAGGATAGATGGGCGTCCGCCAAGCTTGACAAGCGCACGGATACAATTCGAAATAGAGTTGATCATTGTTCACTCCCGCCGTCATGTTCGACGTCCCACCGCCGGCATCGTAGCTGACGGGAAAAGATGGCGCGAAACACTAAGCATTTGTACTGAGGACACCTGCTTACCCTGTCGCCCAGGCCACCGCCGTGGTCATATGTCGCTGGGTGCTGGTCAGCAATGTCTAAAATGTCCTAAAACCTCATTCGAGCCGTTTCTCAACGGCCACTTCAAGTCCATATCTTCCTTTCGAGTTCTCTCCATCGCTCTCAAGTTTCTTCATCCGTAAACTTCCAGACAGTACCGAAAGCAACTTCTCTCGGGTTTCTACACAACAGAAGACTCGCGCTCAGCGTATATCGTCTACCACAAGATCCGGAACAAGAACCAAGACCCAAATCGAAACCACTATCACAGGACAGAACCTCACGACTCTGTTCGAGCAAGTAAGCTGCAAGAAACCTCCACATCGACTTCTATAGCTGACATCTGTCCCCACAGATTCCAAAACAGCAGCAACCAGCATGCCTCCACCACCGGAAGCTCACGCTATTATATCTACCTTGAGAGCAGCAGCGCCTGCCTTCACGCCATTCGGACCAGAGTCGTTCTGCTGTCGCGAGCATATGGCAACTCGCCCGCCAGACATCAGAGCGGTGCTGATGGGTCGGAACTCGGACCTCCAGCCCCTTGGTCTGGACCGTTTGACGCCCCTTGGAACTCCTTCTCGTGCGGCAGAGACCGGACGCTTGCGTCCAGTCCCGATTGATCCCACGCCGATTCCGATGCCGCGGCTCGTCGATGCCACGCCTCTACGCGTCGCAGCGAACGATCGGACGCCTCCACGTACCGTAGCGAACGATCGGACGCCGGTCGAGCCGCCCCCAGTCTACGCCATGGTATACATGCGTTCCACACCTGTCACCACCATGCCGGTCAGTGGGAAGCCTGTTGAGTCACCGCCAGCCCGCGGCGAGCTATATGTCTTCTCCTCACCATTCAAACTAACACCGGTCGGTCGAAAGGTGATCGAGCCAACGCCAGTCTCCAGCGCACCAAACAGCGAACCCATACCTTTCAACACCACACCGGTCGATCCGAAGCCAGTCGGGCCAACGCCAGTATGCTGCACGACACACAATCACGCCAAACCTCTCAAGATCACAAGAATGCTGAAGTGCTACAATAAAAACCTCAATTCAAAAGACCGCGCGCGTACTGTCGGTCGGGGTACTCCTCCCGGACCTGGCGAGGGAGGAAGCATCAACTCAGACCTCCACTCCGGAATATCAACGTCAAAGGTGACTGACTCGGCCGCGGACCGGAGGGTCCTCCAAATACGAGAACTTAAACCTCGTCAACGTCTTCAAGAACTTCGAGAGGTGCTCAACGACGAAGTGGACAGGCAGCTTGAATATCACCCGAAGAAGCCCAAACCAGTGATCCAGCCAGGGACTTACGAATTCCTCGAGCCAGTGTTCACCTACGTGCCGAACCCACTCGAGTCGCGACATATAGCTCTCGAAATGAAGAGCTACTGGTTCTTCGACCTGCTAACCCGGGAGATCATGACCGGGATTCACAACAGCACCCAATGCCGGGAGTGCCGCAGGACCGTCGCACGTGTGGGCGCCAGCGCCATCCTGGGCGCCATCAACCAAGACGTTAAACAGTCTGGTCTGTCCAAAGGCCGTAGGGCCATTCAGCCTATCGCCGAATACAGCCGCAAGATGGTCCGGTACGGTACTGGCGAACGGCTGTCCAAGCTTAGAAGGGACTCAAAAGGAGGGAAGAAGATCCAGATTCGGAAGCAGTGGACGCAGAATCAGAGGGGAGTCGCCAAGGGGAAGAAGTAGTGCGCATGGCACACCAAGTCTGTTTCCTGGTGCAGTTCGCTGCGTGGAATCGTGTCGCTGCACCATATGTCGCTGCACCATATGTGACTTGCACAGTTTCGGAACCAAAAGGATCTACGAAAACAACAAAAACACCGAGAAAATACAGAGCTAAGCAAAGACACACGGAAAACACAAAATCGACAAAAAATCCACTCTGCATCAGAGTGCATGAAATGCGCCTTGAGGCATGCCTTGCTTATCGCAATGCGTAACAAGCTGGCTTGCACGCCATAGCTATTTACATAGACCGTGTACGGTACCAACCTCAAATTGTCATTCCACTGGGCCGCTGTAATCCATTGACTGACACGACCCTGCGTAGAGTATGCTGATGTGGTAATGGAGCGTACGCATTCTCATTCATCGTCACGACGGGTTCTGAAACAATATATCACCGCCGTTGGTAGCTTCATCGCTATTCTGTACACCGCTCGGCTCTTGCCAATCTATAGTATAGTACAGATGACGCCGCCTTCATCCTGGCCACCTCCTGTTCGGAGCCACTGCCTCGCATCTTGCCAACGGCCGGAGCGTCCGCAAGGTATCGACCCGGTGGCCGGTGTGGTTGCAACGGTTCGCGCATCTCGACACACGCCTGATGTGCGACAGCGAAGAGATGAAACATCGTCCTGGGCTGCTACGTCTAGCTTCTAGCGACCGGTAGCAGCCAGCTGAGTCGTCACGAAAGCTTTACTCACGCTCCTGCTGTTGTGCTCCGCTCTACGCGCTGCCAGGACTCGGTACCGCCTGAGATTGAGGTCAAGCAAGACATCTCTCGGCGACGGAGCTTCGAGCCTTGGGCCGGTTCAAGGGCTTACTCACTCCCGGTGACAGTGAGGCCGGCGATTTGATGAAGATTCGATGACGACCCGGACCACTTCTGCGAGACTATCAAGGAGGATGTACGCCCTCATCGCCCTTCTTCCACGAATGCTGGCTCGCTGAGTCGCTCTCATTCAACGGCTCCTCCCGAGCGGTCTCCATACTCGACCGGGATTCCGTCCCAGCTGTTGGACCGAGGACATGAAAGCCAGTCGAACGCACCCCGAACGTCTCGTTGGTACGTACATTTGAGAGCCGGACGTCGCGACCCTTCACTGGAGTCACAGGCACAGCGACCGCTACCTCCTCGACGGTCGGTCGCTGGTCCTCGGTATCGAGCGTGGACTCCTCGGGCCACTTGTTCAAGTTCGTGGGCCAGTCTCCGCTAGCTCTTGGCGTTAGCAGCGGGCCGCCACTGCTGCGCAGGCTCATGAGCTCGCTGCTACGGAGGCTGGAGATAGGATTGTCGCTCGACCGTGCGCTAGAGACGGTGTTCGTATCAACAGGCGGCAGCGGTGGCGGCTCTTCGCTCATCGGAGTCACGAAGAGCTCCTCGCCGCCTGAAACTCGCGCCGGTTCCGAGCCACCACTTCCTAGCCTTGAACTCGATGGTGCTATTTGTACCGTGACATGTTTCGGTTTTGATATGGCGTGGCCGTGATCGTCACTCACGTCTAGCTCGGATCCGGCATGCTGTCCCTCGAGCTCAAACACCGGCGTGCTCATCAGTTCTCGATCCAGCACGTGCACAGGTCCTTCCATCTCATGTATCTGCTGCAAGTTATCCAGCTCGCTGGTGGAGCGCGGATGTATAGCCGGCCTCTGATTGACTTCGCTGACTTGAACCCATGGAGTGTACAATGGCTTGTCTTCGTCGTTCTTTTCTGGTGGGTAGTACTCATGGGAAATGCCTGATTGAGGTTCCGCTCCGGCCGCTTCCACGATGCCAAAATTATGGTCAGACTTTACAGCATGTTGCCTGCGACGCCTGCGGAACACCCAGTATCCGAGACCTGCTGCTAGTAGAGCAACGATGACAATCACAATGCCAGCGATGGCTCCAGTCGCGAGGCCCGTGTGTTGAGCAGCGGGAGCTGACGGAGTTGGTGGTACGGGTGTCGTGGGAGCTGTTTGTGCCGGCGCGAGCAGCGGTAGGACGCTACCATTCTGCGACGTTGCTTGACCCACTGTCAATGTCGCATTATCCCAATTGACGACAATGTATGCTTCCTGCAAGAACACTCTTCCCAGCGTGTATTGGCTCTCGTTTGCGGCTCGGCGAAGTGGAAAGTATGGGTACGGTGGGTCTGATAGCGGTGTGGTGAGGTTATGATCGAAAGCCGCCCAGGGGAACTCGATGTTCACAGTGCCGCCGCCGAGAGTGCCCACGGCAAATGTGAGCGACGGGCTGCTGGCTTTCAGTTGGTCGTGCATCGTCTGGTTCACAACGTAGTAATTTGAATCTCCGGTGTACGTCAAGCCAAAGGCATCTGCGAAGAATGCGCAAGTTTCGGCTGGTAGCCACATTTGCGACACAGAAGAATCCACGTAGGCCGTCAACGGTGCAGACAGCAATTGTTGAGTAGAGCCACCCAGCGACCCAGATACTGTGATGCTCTGTATACCGAGCCGCAAGCTTTGAGAGTCTGCTCTATTGATCGGTACGTTGACCGGTGGGGGATTGGAAGATAGATGAGCCTGGTCGTAGCCGCCGATAATGAGACTTCCAGGCAATCGCGGCTTAGCTATATACGCCGTCAGCATGGCCAGCGTCCAGTTCAATCGATACGGTAGCAAGCGCACCATAAAACCGTCCGGCCGTGTAGCCGTACGACAGACTGGATATCATGCTCTGATTCTTCAAGGCTACCATCAAGCTTGGGACCGTATCGCTACTGAAATTGGCAGACGACGTGCCTAGCCCCAAAGTACCTAGCCAGAAGTCCTGCTGGTCCATCCCGGCGACAGTCTGCTTTTGCAACGGTGGGCCGTAGCCACCGCGTGCACCGTCTCCCAATGCAACAGTATCAAGTCCATAGAGGCCAGTATTCGCATCGCCATAAAGACTTTGGGCGTCGCCCAGGACGTAGGGGTCTCGAGGCAGCTCGTTCCATGTTGTCGAATCGTTGCGCTGAAAGCCTCGACTACTTTGACCTAGGAAGACGTTTGCGCCTCTCAGATCACCGCAATTCGAGACGTTCGTCAAGGGTCCCTGACACGCTTCCACCACTGGGACCAAGACCTCCTCTCCCACGGTCGCCGGTAGCACGCGAAACTCTTGAGGGGGTGACCCAACCGTGATGGCAAACGTTGACCAGCTCCCATCGTCGCCATCGAATCTGTAAGTGGGAGCGACGATGAGTGGCGCAGGCACGGTTCCCGAAGCCATCTTCTCCGTCACACCACCGGCGATCTCAACATCGATAGCCCAGATCTACGAGACTCCAGCATTGCGGTTACTCAGAAAGGTCATATACATGTGGATGAGGAGCTTGGGCGCTTCCGGATGAGACGGATCGTTGCGGCATCCTGACCACCGTCTCATGGCCTTTGACCTGATTGACGTGCTTCGCAGCGCGCATGGGCTGGCCCAGTCTTACTGCAGGTTGACTCGGGGCGTACCTCTTGCTCTGCTAGAGACCGATCTGGCCTGTTTTGCGCGCGGGCTGCCGTATTTGCGTCGGGGACCACGTGCATGGCTGAGACGATGACCCATCGCGAGGGGTGGGAGAAGGGGCGGAGACGCGTTCGAGGCGCACCGGCAGCTGGCCAACTGCACGAATATTGTTGTTGCAGCTGGAGGAGCGAGACAATACTTGCTACAGCACATGAAGGATTCCCTCCGTTCCGCCAAGCCGTCCTTTGGACCCCAGCACCTTCCCGTCTGGGGAAACGTCGTGCAAAAGCGGGGCGCCAAGCCTGCTGGACTTCACCACTGACGACCTCCGCCCTACACCATTTCAGCCGACGTGGTATGCAGCTCGACTGCACTTATGCTGGGGCCAGGACTTCCTTCACAGCACGATAGGGCTAGGCCGGTCAGCTCGCGGTCGTACTTGCTGTGGCCGACCACAGCTCGTGCATCGACCGGTGAGAGGGATCGGAGGGGATCGTAGGATCCTCGCGAGGGTCCGGCCAGGCCGCCCCGATCTTCACCATCAGGTGGGCCAGCCACTATGCTGAGTACCACTGTACCAGCCTGCGCCGGCTTGCTGCCCCCGGAGGTCCGCCAGCTCATGCTGTACAGTTGCGCCGCAACAGCGACGACAAAAGCCATGGGTGTTTTGGTCGAAGATATAAAACCTTGACGTCGTAAGACCGCCCATCAACACGCGATATAGGAAACGTCATTTGGCTCTCTGTCAAAATGGCCGGGGCTGAAGATCCACGCCATCCCGCGCTGACTTGCCTTATTGCGCTGGAACGCCCCTCACGAAGCCATCGGTCCAGGAATCGGCGCGGTCTTCTGTCCCCGTGCGGTAATGATTGACTGCTGTAGGCGTTGGTCGCCCCCACTGAGCCGATCGTGCAGCCCAGCTGAGCCCGTCATTGCAATGCTTTCCATGTTCTGTAGCCTTCCACACCCTTACAATAACAATCTTCTACGGGTGTGAGTCCCTACAGCATCTCTTATTCATATCGAGGAGTCCGGACTTCAAAATGGCTTCAGGTAAGCTTCTGGACCTCGCCGCCTGGCGGTCCGATAGCCGGGTACTGACAGAGCGGACCTGCAGTAACAACGTCATGCGCGCCCTGTGTCTTCTCGGCCTCCACGACACTGCTGTCGTTTCCATACAGCGTAATTCAAACATTTACTGTGCAAGTGATACCTCAGGTCATTGTCCGCAATGGCACATCCATCACGACTGGCGCGATAACGACCACACTCGACGAGCCCGTCGTCGCGGAAAGTCCCACTGGAGTCGGAGGGCCAGTCATCGTTACGTTCACAGATCCGTCGCAAATCACGTGGAGTACACTTGGCACCATTCTGTAAGTATCACTCAAGTTTGGGCTGGCAATGGAGCTAATGATGACAGGACATATCCAACTACCTACGTCGAGTATCTTGGTTTCGACGGTGCCTCAGCGACGAGTTCCGGATGCGCAGCGGGTATCACCCCAACTGCTATGCCCTTGCCGTCCAATGTGGTCTCGGCATCGCTCATCTATCCTAGCAATGATACAACGGCGGGGCTTCCCCCTGGACTCGTTGGTTATCTTGACAGCCTCCCAGGCTTCACAGCCCAACTTGGAGAACCAGTGAATTCGTGCGCCAACTCCATTCCAGCACCTCCGCCGTCATCGACAGCATCGACATCACAGCCATCATCGACGGTCGTCAACGTGTCACCGTCGACGACTACGACATCGCAGGCTACGTCCACAGTAGCAAGTACAAGCAGCGCAATCACCAGTGTAACCAGCAGTCCCTCCAGCAGCGCAGTCACTACTGCGACTAGCACCACGGCTAGTAGTAGCTCGGCTAGTCCCGTCTCAACCTCAGTATCCACTGTGACGCAAAGCGACACCACGACAACCCTGTCGCCCTCGACAACGATCACTTCGACATCCTACTCTACAAAGACCAGCACCTTGACGAGCTCGATCACACTCGCATCCACAGCGCCCATATTCTCCCTCTTAGTGCCGCCGCCAAGCACCACGACCACAATAACGTCCACTGTGGCATCGTCCGCGAACACAGCACCCCAGACATTCGCGCCCAGCACCGCCCACGTCTTCAGCACCGTCACCATCAACCCCGTGATATCGCAGAGCGGTAGCGTGACTACTCTCAGTACCACACTATCAGCTGTTCCAACCGCACTGCCGATCAGCGTCCCATCCTCCGTCAGCGTTGGACTAGGCGGGTTCTTGAGCTACATCAACAGCCTCACGGCTTCGACTACTCCGCGTGCAAGCGGTAGCACCACCTCGAAAACAACGACTCTGACCACATCGGTGGTACCCCACATTACCGGCACAGGTTCGTCCTCTGTGCTCGTGGGACCTTTGACCGGCACGCTGTCCGGCACGCCTTACAGAGTCATCAACGCAACGTCTACCACGTACGCGCTTCTCAATGGCACGTCGACGACTCATGTGATTCCTTATACTGGGAGAGCTGCACCCGGCGCACGACCGGTGGGAGCGGGTCTGTTGGAGTGTCTTATTGGTTTGGCTTTGCCAGCGGTTCTACTGTGAAATGGAGAATGGACCAGGCGTGGGCAAGAGCCTATGCTCATTAAGGGGTTTGATACCGGAGTGAGGTTAATAGAGGCTGGGAAGACTCGAACCCTTGGGACCTGAATAAGGTCATATGTATGACGAGTGGCCGCCGCGACCAAATCGAATGCTCTCTTCATGAATGTCCTGGGAACTACCCAGTGCCACTGCAATGGCTCGCTGGACCGCTAAGCCTGAAAATTCCGCCGCTTCCGTCGCCGTGAACAGTGTTCCACAGCTTAATACCTTACGTGAATTGAGCTATGCCCTCCAAAACATCTGCCACCTTCGCGGTAGCCCCAAAGATGCCGCCTTCCGTCCTCACCATCTCGACAGCAGCTTCATGCAGCTTAGCCTCGCTGGCCGCACAGCAGTCCTCGACCAGTAAACAATCATACCCGCGATCATTTGCTTCCCGCATAGTCGTATGCACGCAAATGTCCGTCGTCACGCCGCATAAGATCAGATTCCTGATCCCTTTGATCTTCAACAACAACTCAAGATCCGTGTTAGTGAACGCTCCCTTGCCGGGTTTGTCTACCACGGGTTCGCCGTCTAAGGGATACAACTCTGGGATCGTAACATGTCCCGCTTCGCCACGGACTAGTAAGCGGCCGAGAGGTCCGCGGTCGCCAATCCCCAGGCCGGAGGGATTGTTGCGGGAGCGGAAGAGCTCTCGCTGGGTGAGGGAGGAGAGGTCTGGGCGGTGGCCTTCGCGGGTGTGGAAGATGGAGAGGTGAGAGGCGCGGCAGGAGTGTAGGAGGAGTTGGAGGGAGGGGAGAATGGAGCGGGTGGGGGTGATGTCGTAGCCTTGGTGGGAGAGGTAGCCTCCCTGTTCGCAGACTTGGATGGGCCATGTCAGGCTGTCTGAGGGTGCTGAAGGGGAGATGCCGGGGCTGGATGCGAGGAAGCGAGGATGAGATTGCACCTACAGTCTCGCTGCATGTCGATAATAACGAGAGCAGTATTTGTGGCAGTGAGAGATCCGTCGTGCGGCCACCTGTAGGGCTCAGCTGCTATGTAGCAGCCCTTTCGTTCTTGCATGGTGAGGAGATCTGGACCTAGTCTGCCAGATAGACTTGATAAGTACGACACATACATGTACATGAAGTGAATGTACCGTAGTAGAGCACATGTAGTGCCTTCTGACTTGGGTCATGTGGGTCCCGGGAGGAGCCGGCGCGGAGCTGATTCCGGAGCCTCCATGAGAAGACTGCGCGACTTGGCCACGACAACCATCTGCACCGCCTACACAACACCATGGACCGCAGTCTTGACGAGATCATTGACCAGCGCCCGGTAAGCAAATGCCAAGTTGGAGGCAGCGCGCGTCCGCTAACACGCAGCAGCAGCGCGACGGGCGCCGAGCACCACCACCACCACCAACCGGACCCCGAGGCCGCGGACCACCACCGCCACCCCGAGACCGTCGCAGGGAGGAATATCCACGCGATGGCGTTCGAAAGGTATGCTCAAGTGCGGACTGCGCATGCACAAATCACATATTGACCACGAATTCCAGGTGCCAAATCCTCCTCCCTCCTAGAAACCCGTGCCAGGCCATCCCATCTTGTTCCGTCTCTCGAATCGTCGATATCCTCCAACTGGACCGATCAGCGACGGCGGCAGGGCCTGCCGGAAAGAGACTCGTAGCTGACCGACGCCTGACTGCCCACAGAACGCGCGAGATGAGCACACCAACATCGACACGTGAGCATGCAACAAATCCACTCCACGATTGCAAAGGAGTGGAGAGATTGACAATCCAATAGCGACTGGGTCCACGACCGCTTCGAAGACGACCGCTACGACCGCATGCAACGACGAGCCCCGGTTGACGACCGCTACGAGACCGCTGGCAGAGCTACGGAGCCGTATGTTACACTCCAAAGTTGGCGGTTGCACGTTTCTAACAACGTGGCCACAGTACTGGAACCAAGCTCCGCGTCGACAACATCCACTATGACATCACTGAGGAAGACATCCGCGTATGTCCTGTTTTCAAACAGCCTACTACCATCGGTCCCGCTGACCTCTCGCAGAGCCTCTTCAGCCGCAAGGGCCCACTCGTCTCCGTAAAGCTCTTGTATGATCGTCAAGACCGCAGCCAGGGGACCGCTTTCGTCATATACGAGGACCCACGCGACGCACACGACGCCCTCGCCGACTACGACGGCCAGAACGCACAAGGCCAGCCAATCCGGGTAACCCTCATGCCTACAGCGCCTGCTGCTAGCGCATACCCTTCAGCACACGCTGCATCCACGGGATCGAAGCCGGCTACGGGACTAAGCATGTTCGACCGCATTCAGCGACCGGAGAGGAGCATGTTCGACCGCATTGAGGGCTCGGCGATACGGCACGATAGCAGAGATGGATCAGGCAGAAGACGGAGAGAAAGGAGCGATAGCCCGCGTGCGAGCAAGCCGGTACCTGAGCATATCGATCGGTACGTTCCCGGCCGCGGCTCGCGCTCGCCGATCAGACGTCGTGGGACGCCGCGAGAGGCAGGTAGGAGGCCTGGAGAACATCGGGAAGACGCTGGGCGCGGTCGCGGCGGCGGAGGTCGACGCGGCGGCAGAGGCGATGGCGAAGGGAGGCCGACGGGAGGTGTGCGGCCTAGGAAGACCGCCCAGGAGCTGGATGCAGAGATGGAGGATTACTGGGGCAGCAAGCCCGAAGACAAGACTAACGGGGCGGTCGGTAATGGTGGTGGGGTGGGGCACAACGGCGCTGCCGCGGTGGAAGAGGATATGGACATGGTCTTGTGAGCGCCGGAATGCTGGCTCGCCTGATCACCACATGCGTGATCTGATGCGCTTAGCCCCGATTACACGCGAGAGAAGACGCTCGGAATGGAAGCGCATGCCGATGAAAAGCAGATGATATCGTCCCCACGGGGCAGGAGGCCTGGTAGAAGTAGCAAAGCGAAATATCAAACGCGCCAAATCAGCACTCGAGTGACACGCCGAGTGACACGCTGGGAGCAACCAACTTGACCAAGGCGTGATACTGCGGATACACGTCTATTGGGAAGGTATCCAACCCTAATCAACTCCCCGCTGAAACCATCGCGACTGCAATCAATATCCAAACGACGAGCAAGTGTCGATGTGTCGAGTCACAGGGTGACAGGAACGAGCCGATATCAGCCTTTTCGTCGCCCTCCCACTCGCCGACCTCGACTTCGCGCCTCTTCCTCCGCGGCATCCGGCCCATGCTCCTCCATCACATCTACATTGATTACCAGGTGCGTCATCTGATCCACCAACAGATCATCGCTATCGAACGAACCTCCATAAGCGGCGTTCAGTCTCACTCCTTTCACCTCCTCCTCTTTGCTCACTCCTCCCTCAACCTCGATCCCATCTACCTCCCCAGAACACATACTACCATCTCCCCCACCAGCCGAAACCACGTCCTCCACACTCAACCACCCCTCCCCGACCGCCAGCCCCACCAAACCGCTCGCAGACCTCAATGCAATCCCATTATCACAGAACAGTCCCGCCGTACGATCGAGAGGATCAAGCAGCAAGCGCGTGCGGAGAAGCTTCTGCTCCAGGTCGCTCGCGCGCTTCCACTCAGCATGTGCTGCGCCGCTCCTTGCTCGTTTGGCAGGGGGTTTCAGCGAGGAGGGCCACTGGACTTGTTCGAGGAGGGTGTGCAGGAGGTAGTGTAGCCAGATGAGGTTGGTGATGGGGTGGTATTTGCGCCAGCGGGAGGCGTCCGGTCCTTTGGGACTCGCTGTGGTGCGAGAGCAGGTATTGGTGTTGTCTGGGAAGGCGGTGGCGAGAGGGTCTGAGAAGTAGATTGCGCCGCGCATGTAGCGGTAGATGTCGTATTGGTACTCCTCGGTACTGTCACCTTGGAAGAGGTAGGAGTCTAGCGCGAGATCGTGATAGGCGATCTCACCTGCGGATTTGGAAGTAATGTTGGACGAGGAGAGTAGGCAGCGGGAGATGGTGTAGTCGATTATCGTCGTTTCAAGATCTGTGAAACCGAGGTTCTTTTTGATGTCAATTGTTGGCGTCGCCGCCAGTCTTCGACTCGTTGTCCCTCTCGTGGTCGCGTGTGGCAAGAGTGATGAAGATGGTCCGCGGTGTCGCACGCATATATTGCCCAGGTGCAGATCACGGTGCTCGAACTCTGCGCCCTCTTCACCCTTTGCCAGGCTAAGCACAACTTGCCAGAAGACGTCCCAGACACTCCAAATGCTGGTGCATTCTTTCATTTCGACGAGGCGTTCAAGATCCGTACCTGCGTCTTGCATTTCAATCACGGCCCAGAGCTGCTTGTCGCTGTAGCTGGTCTTCTTGCCGGGATCCGGAAAGTGGCTGCATTCTTTCTGCCTGGCTGCCTGCTCGATATTGTATCGCTTGAACGCATCGACGAATAGCGGTGGCGGGCGGCCCTGGAGCACTCGGACATCCCTGAAATTCGTGAAGCCAGGCGTGCTGCTCATGCGTTGCAACAGCTTGACTTCGTTGGCCACATCGTCGGGCTTGCTCATGGCCTCTGCTTTCCTCAAGGCAGCCACCCGCGCCTTCTTCGCCGTTGGAAGTGTGGTGGGAGGTTGCTGCAGTGCGATGACCTTGAAGACGGACTCATCGCTGGCGGAAAGACCGGGTAACTGTTCGAGAAGAGAGAGCCGGTAGACCTCGCCAAAGGAGGCTTCGGCAATCTTGGTCAGGCTGAAGTGATTGGAGAGCAGATCTGCCCAGTCGCTGAAAGGCGTGAGACGATGCGAAGATGACTGCAGGAGTTCATTACAGTGTTGAGAGTAAACGTCCGGTCCTGTCGGTGTATCCAGGCCTGGTGAGTGTGCCGGTTCTGCTGGTGCTACAGCTTCCGGCTCGTGTTCGACGCGCATGAGTTCGGCGCATATTCGATCTTGCTCCTGTTGCTCCCCATCGATATCTGGAGCAGCTGTGAAGGATGCTGCAAACTCTAGCGCAGGGGTCTGGTCCTCTGCAACACTGTGCTGTCTTGTCGCTGGCGGAACCTCCTCCGCCTCACCGGCGACGACAACGTCCCGCTCCCCCACGTCGTCGCACACCAAAAGCCCTCGATTGACGTGTTCCTTGGTCTCTTCCACTACCGCTTCAGTCTTCAACTCAACATCCACCTCCTCTTCCCTCTCCGCCTCCGTAAGCCTTTTCGCCCTCACCCGCTTCACCTTCTTCTCCACCACCACTGGACCGACCAGGCTATTCGCATTGAGTTCTCCCAAAACACTCCTCCGTCTTCCATCTTCCACACCCTTCGCATACTCTTCCAGACTCAACCCCGTCACCTTCTCCACCAACCGCCTCGTCTCCACATCCTCCGCTAAGGTTGGCTTCAGCGTCGTCGGCCGCTGCGTCGGGCTGTCGAAGATGGCGAAATTGCTGCATATTGCTCGCGAGCGCTTGCCGTATACTTGTGCTCGTGGCATAGTTCCGGTATCTCAAAGGCGAAGAGAGTGGCTGACACGACAGAGTCGATCATGGCCTTGTTGAAGTTCACCAAAAAGACTGTTGACATGCATAATTCCGCATAGCAACAATCGCGGCGATAAGGCGCGAATTCAGAAACGCATAAATCGGGAAACGCTGTTATGTAGACGCACCACGACCGACATGTATCCTCGATGGAGAACACACTAATACAAAGACACGGCAGAGACGCACAGAGAAGATAGTGTCGACGAGAGTTTCGGGATGCTCTAAATGTCGACATACCAAAGCCCAGGTATATATACAGCCAGAGTCTGCAAACACCACCTACACCGAAGATTCGCCCTCGTCTGCCCCCAAGTAGATGGAGGGCAGGGTGTAAATAACAATCCGTTATACCATTAGACCTTGACTGCGTCCTGAACGCGCCAACTCCTATCCCGGTCCGCAAGAAGAACAGCTCCGCAACACCCGCCGCCGTGAGCCTTCAGTGTACAGTACAAGCAGCGCCGTGCCCTCCCTGAATTTCGAAGGCCGGAAAAAGTGTACGTCGAGCATGTTTTCAAGGCATGAAGCGCAGTCCATCACATCCCCGTCTTCGTCGCCGCATGCGCATGCTCCTCCTCCTCCCCCCTGATAGTCCCCTCCGAGGTCGTGGGTCGACTCTCCCCATCCCCCTCCGTCCCATCGTCCCCAATGTTCAAGCCCCTCCTCCAACTCGCCAGCCCTCCATACCCCCCGCCGCCCGCACTCGCAATCGCTTGTCCTGGCTCACCACCCCTACCACCAGCAAGCCCTGCACTCCCGCCGTGCCGCTCGTACTCGTTGTCGCTCAGTCGGTACGTCTTGTTCGTCGTCTCCCAATGGCTTCGCAGCGCGTCCAGCTCTCCCGCCAACGCATCTAGCGCCAACGAGTTCCGGCCGCCACCGCCATTCTCGCCACTGTGCTCACCGCCTTCCCCGCCGGCGGTGGAGGGTGCATCGGTACTGTACGTACTCTCATTCGTGTCGGACAAGTTCCTGCTATGTCCCATTCCACTCACGCCACCGCCCTCCATGCCAACATGATGTCCGGTTCCCACAGTAGATTGACTGATTCCGCTGGCGCCGCTCAGGTTGCGCTGGTGATGTGACCCGCCAGTGCCGTTGACCATCAGTCCTGCATGGTTTAGATTGGGCGGTGCCGTACTGATCCGTCTCGACTGCCGACGATAGTTATCCACGCTATGCTCCACTTGATCCAGCAGCAATTGCACCTTGTTCTCCGCATCCCGGGCCCGCTCCTCCAACATCCCATTCTCGCGCTGCATCCTCTCCAGATCTCCACGTGCTTGCTCGTGTGTCGTCTGCAGGCTCGTAAGGTCGCGGGCACCCGTTGCATGCGCCGTTCTCCACCCTTCGAGCTCGGTATTCGACCGCACCATCTGCTGCTGCATTTCATGGATCCTCGCTTCCATGTCCCCTACGCTTCTCTTGAGCTCCGCCTGCGCCCGCTCCACCTCTCTGCTCAGCCCACTCCTCTCCCTCTCCCACTCCGCCTTCTCTCCAGCTGATGCTCCCCTCGCACTCGCGCTCGCACCCTCCTCCTCCTTCGCCTTTTCCACCCGCCGCCTCAAGTCCCCATTCTCGTTCTTTACCCTCTGCAGCTCCTGCTTCATCTTGCTCAACATCTTCTCCGTACCTCTCAGATACTTGACAGCGGCCTGATGATCATTGTCCAACGCCGTCAACTTCTCCTCGTACTCCCGCTTCGTCTGATCACCCCTTTCGCTCACATCTTCAAACTGCGTCTTCATCTCATCATGCGACTTCAGACTAGCCTCGAGCTGCTGCTCCAGGTCCCTGACACGGTGCAAGTCCGGCGTGGAGAAGCGATTGCTGATACTGCTCGGCGAGTCCAACGCCCTCGATCGTCGCACCTCTGCAGCATTGATACCCCGCTCGTGTAGAATGTCCTTCAAGCTCGAGTGCTGCACGGCCAAAGCGTTAGTCTCAAGCAACTGCCCCTGCAGCTTTTGCTCCAACGCCGTCTTCTCGCTCTCCACGCCTTGCTTCTCCTGCATCGCGATCTGCAGCTGCTTGCGGATCGCCAGGCCCTCGCGACTGGCCTGCTCTTGATACGCTTCGAGACCTGCGATCCGCTCTTCCGCGGATCGGAGCTTCTGCGAGGCGGCGTCGGCCGCTGTCTGGTTTTGTCGCACCATTGCGTTTGCTTCCTCGACGCGCTGCTGCAAGATCGAGATACGCTCATCGTTCGCTGGCGACGAGTGATCAACGCTGCGATCAGTCACATTGCCCAGCCCGGCCAGTACAGCCTCGCGGTGCGTCTTCGCTTCGTGAGCGTGTCGTTCGGCCAGATCCTCGGCGTCGCGCAGTCGGCGGGTCGTCGTGTCTAGCTCCGCGGTTCGATCCTCGTGCTCGCTCTTCAGCTGCCTCAGCTTCGATTCGACTTGGTCCCGCCCAGATCTCTCCTCGTCCAAGTTGCGCTCCAGCAGTTCAGATTTTTGCGTCGAAGCTTGCACCGCTTCCTGAAGGCTGGCAAGAATGCCGACATGACTTTCGCGCTCGGATCTTAAGCCATCCAGTTGGCCACTGAGCTCGGTCTTGTCAACAGTCAGCATCTGATGCTGCCCGCTGACCTCCGCATGCCTCGCCTCCAACTCTCTCGCATTCGTCCGTGTCTCATGCAGCTCAGACCTTAGCTCCTCCAACTCAGCACTTTGGGTCTGCCTCAATGCCTCCAGCTCCCCGACCCTCCTACTTGCAGCATCCGCCGTCTCCTCGCCCAAAACTCTTGTCTTCCTCTCACCTTCCACCTCCGCAGTCAAGGCCTCAAGCTTCCTCTGCATCTCACTTTGGCCCGCCAACGCCCCGGCGAGTCTCTTCTGCAAATCCCTCTCCTGGTCCGGCATGCCTCTGGCGGAGCCCGCGGCATCGTGCCCTGCCAGCCGCGCCCGGGCAAAGACTGCCTCATTCACAGCCATATCCCGCTGCTTCTCCACCTGCGCGATCCGCTCGCCGGCATTCCTAGCTTGCTCGTCGATCGTGCCCTGCACCTTTGACAACTCCATCCGCATCTTCAATAAGGCCTCGATGAGCGGCCGGTCCTCATCCGGGAACATGATCTCGGCACTACTCCGCTCGTCTAGAGCCGGAGAGTCCGCGGAAGGTCGCCCACTGTATCCTGATTTTCGTGCCAATGCCAGCTCGGAAGCAAACCAGGCGTTCTTCTGCTTGACTGTCTCGAGCTCTTTACTAAGATGATCGAATTGCTGGCTCATCGCCGGACTGCTTCCGTATCCCGAGTCCTGCGGTGGCTCTTCGCTTTCCTTTTCCGGCGCGTATGACCGCTGCGTGACTTTCGGATATTGCTCCGGTGCATCAACGATGGAAGACTGCACGCTTTGTCGCGGTGTGTCGGAGTCGACCACGCGATCCATGTTTTCTGCGCTGCTCTCTGCTCGACCGGCGTTGTTTTCCGCCTGGCGACTCCTCGTCCCCTGAGTTCGTGAGGTACTTCGGCTCAGACTTTCGCCTGTGAGGTCTTGACTCGGCTGGTAGGTCTTCACCGCCGCTTTCTGCCGATTCTTGATCTGCGCCGCCATTGGATCCTCCTCGGCGTCGAAATACGGGGTCTCCGGCGGTAGGGAGAAACCAGGTGAGAGGGGTTGCCTCGTCTCCGTCGATTCCATCATCGAAGGGGGTGGCCCGAAACCGGGCGAGAGCGGCTGCCGCGTCTCGGCTTGCTGTTGAGAGCGGATCGCCGGCGAGTCCCGCCCAGTGCTCTGCTGCGGGGACGTGAACAAGGAATGGTTGTTCTCGAATCTCTGTGCCCTTTCCGCGCCGTCTTGGTTGGGACTCAGCGCCCGCTCGGGTGGTCGCGTGGGCTGCCGAGCACTTGCTACAGCGCCGTTCATCTTCGCGGAGGAATTCTGCTGCGGTCCGAGCGGGGGCAGAGGACCGGTGGGCGCGGGACTCGGTGGTTGGACCGCGCCTCCTATGCCGTCGCTGCTCGCCATGCGCGGAAGGCGGGAGCCAGCAACACCATCCTTTACTTTGTACGAGTCGCCTGAGCCCATGCGCGGCCCATCGGCGAGTTCCGCTGGCGAGGTCTGGGTCGGTTGCTGTGCCACACTCGGACTTCGCACGGCGCCTCCGATCGGGAAGCCAGGGTTCTTACCGCTCTGATCGCCGCTTGGTCGCCGCGTGCCTTGTATCCGATCGCCAACAGGCGTCTGACTTGCTGAGTCGGGAGGATACCTGATCTTGGCCGTGTCCAGGTAGTACGCCATGCCCAACTCCACAGGATCTCTCGGTGCACTACTCGGCTCTCCCGCGAGAACAACGATGCTCTTTCCGACCGTCGTCATGCTATGTCCAGATCTCGGACTTGGACTTGGGCCCATGTTTTGGAACGTGTACCATCTCCGACTAGTAATCCGAAATGCTGCCAAGTCTCCCAGATCATTTCCTTCTTCCGTCCGACCGCCGAAAATGTACATCACATCGCCTACCAGCGCTGCCGCGTGTCCCTCGCGTGGAGAAGGAATGTATCCTATGCAGTCCAATTGTGTCCAGGAATTGGTATGGAAGGAGTAGGACCAGACATCGTTGTACCAGTGCACGCCATCCGTGCCACCAAAAAGGTAGAGGCGGTCATTGTAGGAAATGATGGTGTGGTTGGTTCGAGCGGGTGGGATCTGGCCGTGCGGTGGTCCGCCGTCGATGGTATTTTGGATGAGGATCTCCCAGCGGTTGGTGGCTTGCTGGAGGGCGTTGAGGTCAAAAGCGACGAGGTCGTTGAAGAAGTAGCCCTCAACTTGCCCGCCGAAGATGTAGATCTTGCTGCCGAGGATGTTCAAAGTATGTCCATATCTGCCCGGTGGTCTGGGGCCTGCAGGGAGCGCTCTGGACCATTGCTTGGTTGCTGTGGAAGTCAGTACACACGTTCGGTCCTCGGGCAAGAACCTGACTCACATGTGTTGAGCAGGTAAAGTGTGTCATCCAACTGATCCCCCTCATCCATCTTGGTATCGCCACCAAATACAATGAATGCATTCCCGACCAACAGGCTTGCATGTCCGACTCGCGGCCCGGGACCTTCACTCGTAGTCGCCACGGGATAACACGTCATCTGTGAGCCCGCCATCATAGATTGATTTCCCATCGTCCCGGTCGTTGGTAGGCCAGCCTCCACCATCCACAGGTCGCCCTTTACGGTACTACCGTTGATAAGGCCACCCATGAGATAGATGCTGCCGTCCTTGCTGCTCGTCGCGTTGACGGCGGCGCCATATCGAGGGAAGGGGTTTGTGTGCGAGACAGTGAAGTTCAGGCGGCGTTGGGACCAGGGGTAGGGCGAGCTGTCGCTTGGCGGGGCGCGCGTAGCTTGTACCGGAAGGCGCTGATGCACTGTTTGTCAGTATCCTTCATTCGCATTTTCCAATATCAGGTTCGACATTGAACTAGAGGAATATCGCATACCGTGTCTCGACTCGTATCTCGAAAAGTCAAGCTCTTCTGCTCCAAGTTCGGGCTCGCAGTCCCACTCCGATTCAAGCCATCCATACCGGAGCCTACGCCCATGCCCATACCCATGCCCATTCCCATACCGCCGTTGGGCTGCTGCGACTGCTGCTGCGAGCGCAAGTACTGCTGCCGCGCGATCTCCTCTTGCGGGGGCGCGCTGCTACTCCGGCCGCCATCGCCACCATTGATTGTGGTGCCTGCCAAGCTGCTCAGGCTGTTGTTGACACTGCTTCCTTGCTGTTGTGGGGTGGGCGAGCCGGGTTTCGAGCCGTTCATCATTGGGATCTGGGATGGCGGGCCGTCGCTGCTGCGGATGTCGCGTGTGACATTGGGGAGCGCCGAGGTGGGTAAGCCGTTCTTCGCTTTACTCTTGAAGAGGAAGGACATGGTGGTATCGTGTGCCGGTGCAGACGATGAAGGTGGGTCGCAATGGAGAGATTGTGTAGGCACGCGCTGGCCGTAATGGGCCGGTCTCGTCGTCTAGCGCACTGCGCAGCACTTCCAGCGAGCGTGATGTATGGTCCGTTCAATCATTCAGCTTCATGCGCTTTAATCGTCGTCTCGCATTGAGTCGTGATGGTGGAGGTAGTCAAGGCGGTGGTGATGGTGGACTCGAACTGGGCGCGCGGTCGGAGAGGAGATGGCGGGAGGAATGTTGTAGTGGTACAGCCGGCCAGTAGTGGGTCCCCAGCGCAGTGCACCCCGACGGTCAACGACTCAATCAATCGGACATAGGGGTGGTGTACAGCAGCATTGCGGTGGCAGTGGTGGTGGCGGTGGTGGTCGAGGGGGTGGAAGCGAGACGACGCTGGTACACGGAGTACATTTGTAGTAAAAATAATCAAGGCGCTGGCCATCCAGTATCGCATAGGGGCGCTCCATCTCCGCGCCGTGTGATTGGTCGACATCGATCTGCGGCCTCGTCCCGTCCCTTTCCCTATCGCGAGCGGAAGATACCGAGGTACCCGACATGGCCGGTGCATGTAAGGTACATATACCGAACGTCCACACGCACGATACATACATGTATGTACTTGATCAAGACCGCCCAGCGTAGGTACGGCATCCTCTTCAGGCGGTCATGATCCCTCCATCGCTCTCTCTGTCGCTCAGAGTCTGCTGCGATGGGTCCTCGCAGCCGGGCAAGAAGAATAGCAGGTGGAAAAGGTCCATGGTAGATAGAAGCACGCTAGAAGCAACCCCCTGCGTATATCCATATCCATACCTTATCCATACTGTATCCATATCGTCACTCGGCCACCGCTCCGCTCGCAAAAATTGGCACCACCACACCCGCCGAGACTCGACGTCGACCCCGGTGACCGCACGGCTTTGCACAAGCCCCCGGCACGTCCACTGACACTCCTCATATTGCCGGCCCGCTTCTCAGACTGCCCCAGGTAAGGAACAGGACTCGTAGTAATGCCTGGTCATGACTGTTGGAGGTCAACTAACCCTCCTGTTAGACCGACCAGCGAGGGTCGCTGGTCAGGTCCATCGACAGCTGATCGATGTCCGCTCACCGCTGTATGGGAGTCGCTGGGGGGCGTACTGTCTTGACGACTCTCCCATCAAATACGCGTGTGACCGCTTCACAGGTACCACGGCGCAAGAGCTTCCGATGCAGCTGTGAATGACGGGTTGAAGTAGGTATCTCCCCTTCGATGCCCAAGCATAAGCGCATGAAAGGCGTCCCCCGTGAGGGCCCGTGAGGGTTTCACTACCTAAGCTGCCACTGCAGCCGATCGAGGCCAACAGTGAATGAGGGCAGGTGGTCAAAGAACTTTACAGCCTTGTGAAGGTGAGAAAACTGGAGTCTGAACTGCAGGGTATCTACATTCTCGTTGCCCTCAGCATCACAGCTCGTACATAGAGCAAAGACAAGTCGCCCGAAACAAGCATGTTGGGTGGCAACATAAGGCCATTGATGATCTGGTGATGCAGCGTATGTGCTGATATGGCGGCGTGGAGCGAGAGAATCATACAATACTCGTGAGCCTGCCCGTCCGAAGGTACTTCGGGTGTCGCTACCCAGCTGCAATCGCTTGTCGGCGGCTTGGCTGCCGAACGTCACATTCGACATGTTCCCTTACGGTAGACCGATGGGTTTTGCCGCTTGCCGCATCATTAGCATGGTCTGAGTAGGTGTGTACATGTATCTTGTACGTGCATTTCTCTTGCGAGTCGATGTTACATACATGTACCTGTATGCGTGGGGCACACTAGCGCCGGCAGTGTGCGCCCTTTGCATGTCCGTGAGCTCTCAACTCGACCCTACATCTACCGATAGGCCACCCTCTCATGCTTCCACCTCCAACCCACCCCCTTCCCCTCCCTCCACCCCATTGCCATACCTGCGCCTTCGCACACACTCATTCTCATGACCGCAAAGCTCCGCGGCATTGAGCATGGCGCGGGGCGCGACCGACGCCTTGTCGCCCGGGGGCACTTCGAGGCATCCTCAACCTGTCCTCGACATCCTACCCCATGCCAAGTCCACCGCACAGTCACCGGAGAGCGGGTCGGATGAAGACGGTGGACTGCACATGCCGGGTCCAAACGGCGTACGCTCGAGACCTGGACCGCCGTCTCATGCTCTCACCGGAGTGACGCTCAACGGAAAGGAAGGGGATGGCGAAGAGACGGCGTGCATACGACACGGCTGGGAGACGCAACTTCAGGACCGCGAGCGAGCGACGCTGCTCAGTCAGAACTTCTTCATGTACTACGAGGAGAAGCGTCACGAGACTGCGGGGAACCCACCGCCCGAGTACGACCCCAAGGCGATCGTGTCGGATTGGCGCATGAAAGATCGCCTGAAGACCACCGCCGCCATCCTCGCCGTGTGCTTGAACGTCGGTGTTGATCCTCCAGACGTCATCAAGACCGACCCGTGTGCGAAGCTCGAGTGCTGGGTCAACCCGATTCCGCCGGACACTTCGTCCAACCAGCAGAGCAACAACAGCAAAGCGCAGATTGGCAAGAATCTGCAGAGCCAGTACGAGAACCTTTCACTTCGTTCGCGGTACCGAGTCATGCTAGACCCGACGATAGAGGAGCTGCGCCGCTACACGACCAGTCTCAGGAGAACAACCCACGCTGAGCGAATCCTGTTCCATTATAACGGCCACGGCGTACCAAAGCCCACGGCAAGTGGCGAAATTTGGTGCTTCAATCGCGGCTACACGCAGTACATACCCATCAGCTTGTACGACATCCAGGAGTGGGTCGGTGCCCCTGGAGTCTGGGTGTGGGACTGTAGTGCGTCGGGAGGAATCATCAAAGGCTTTCTGGAAGGTGTGAAAAAGCACAACGCCAACCAGCAAGAAGCGCTTTCTCAGCATCCGAATCGGGCGCAGCAGCAAACGCCGACCAAATGGGATGACTGCATTCATCTGGCCGCCTGCCGCGACAATGAAGTACTCCCTACGAATCCCAACCTGCCCGCCGATCTCTTTACTAGCTGCCTCACAACGCCGATCGCGATGGCCCTCCGCTTTTTCATTCTGCAAAATCCGATACCATCAAACCCGGCTATCACCCTCGATACTGCTCGCGCTATCCCGGGCAAGGTCAGCGAGCGGAGGACGCCACTGGGTGAGCTGAACTGGATCTTTACGGCCATCACCGACACGATCGCGTGGAACATCTTCCCTCCAGCTCTCTTCAAGAAGCTGTTCAGGCAGGATCTGATGATCGCAGCGCTCTCGAGGAATTTCCTCCTGGCTCAGAGGGTGATGCGTATGTATCACTGCCACCCGCAGTCTTGGCCACAGATGCCAGACACGCATCACCATGCGCTATGGCGCAGCTGGGATCTAGCAGTCGAATTGGTCCTCAACCAGGTCCCACGACTGATTGAGCAGCAAAAGGCCGAGCAAGCAGTGGCAGCAGAGACCGCACCGCTCACCAATGGTCAACCCAATGGTGTGACACCGCCTGATCCACAACCTCCTCAGTCATCGCTGGAACTCGATTACGTGCACTCTGACTTCTTCGCCGACCAGCTCAGCGCCTTCGAAGTCTATCTCTCTGCCGCGCCTGCTACCTCCGACGATGCTGGCTACGCCGAGCCGCCTGTGCAGCTTCCCATTGTCCTCCAAGTACTACTATCCCAGGTCCACCGCTTACGTGCACTAATTCTGCTCTCCAAATTCCTCGACCTGGGCCCTTGGGCTGTGAACCTCGCACTGCGCATCGGCATCTTCCCGTATGTACTGAAGCTTCTCCAGAGCCAGGCCGTGGAGCTGAAACCGCCCATGATTTTCATCTGGGCTCGCATGCTGGCCGTCGATCAGTCATGCCAAGCGGACTTGCTTAGGGATAACGGGTACACCTACTTTACGAGTGTGTTGAACAACGCCTCCGGTATCCCGCAGGGCAATATCGCGGAGCACCGTGCGATGTGCGCGTTTGTCATCGCCATGTTTTGCAAGGACTTTCCGCCGGGACAACAGGCCGTCTTGGAGAGTAACCCCGAGATCGTGGAATGTTGTCTGCAGCATCTCCTGGACATGGAGAATCCGCTACTTCGACAGTGGAGCTGCCTATGCTTGGGCAACATGTGGGCTGACTTCCAGCCGGCAAAGAAGCTTGGCTTCATGTGTCGAGCACACGCCCGAATCCGGGACCGTAGTCATGATCCTGTGCCAGAAGTCCGCGCCGCGTGTCTGGACGCTCTAACTAACTTTGTCAGGACTGGGACCGGTGAAGCAATCGACACTGCAGTGCTGTTGGAGGAGGAGACGTTAGCGAGTGTGGTCATCGCCATGGGCATGGATGGGTCTATCATGGTACGTAAGGAGCTCACCATTTTCTATTCTACTTTCATCCGTAAGTATGAAGGGAGGGTTTTGGTGGCGGCGTGGGAGCAATTGCTTGAGGAGAGGGACAAACGGTCTGGGAAGGAGGATTCTGGGAGGGACGGATCTCAAGGCGAGGGTGTCGACTTGAGGGAGAACGGGCATAATGTAAATGGGCATGCAAGAACTAATCACCAGAGAAATGTCTCGTTCGCGTTGACCGAAGCTGCTACTACGGGGTCTTCGGTGTCGACAAGCAGGTCACCCTCGAGAACCTTGTCGAAGAAGACCGTTTACCGGGCCGTGTGGAGGCAAATTCTGTCCATGTCAGCGGATCCGCATCCCGAAGTTGCGAGGAATGCGAGTATTACCTCTGACTACATCATCAACGCTCTGCTCGACTCACCACTAGGTGAACATGCACACGGGATCCTGGACGAGATCGTAAAGCTGGGTCTCAAGCGCGATAACAATACGCTGAATGGTATGGATGGCATCACGAGACAAGGTTCACGAGACGTTCGGCCGCAGACACCGCCGAGCCCGACTGCGAGTATGGCTAGCAGGGGCGGGTACTTTGAACTCTCGCGGACGGCGAGTGTGACACAGGCTGTCAAGACCTGGTTCGGTGGTTCAGCTCGAACACCAGAACCCCCGTTGCCAAGTCCGATCATGCGAAGCGCCACTGGGAATCAGATGCCGTATAGAAGCCGGCCATTGACACCACGCGACGCCGCCATGTTGCCACCCAACGCCCTCGATCACTTCACTGGTCCACCTCATCAATCTCGAGCTCCCATCCCCAAGTCACCCTACTACATCCCGCGAGACCTATCACAACCCGCCGACATTCCGCTAAAGTCTAATTTCTTCGTCTGGGCCTCCTCATACTTCCGGGAACCCCAGATGCGTTCCTCCGAGACCGACGAGCCGGGCAGTATAGACTACAACGAGCGTCTCTGGCGCCGCAACCGCAACGACAAGATCATCGCCGGCACGCAACCACTCAAGAAAGCAGCCGGTAGTCAGCGCTGGGATGTTCCGTGCGGCTACTTCGGGATCGGCGCCGCGCCTATGGAGATGGTGTTCCATCAATTCGAGCCGCACCTAGTGACGAGCGATGATCGGGATAGCATTGCGGTGTGGGACTGGGAGACGCAGAAGCAAATTGGCAGGTTCTCGAATGGGAATCCGGATGGGAGTCGAGTGACTGAGTTGAGGTTTATCAACGAGGACGATCAGGCCATGTTGATGACTGGGAGCAGTGACGGGGTCATCAAGATCTTCAAAAACTATGATGATGCGAAGAAGGTGGAGCTGGCGAGTAGTTTCCGCGCGCTGAGCGATCTGGTCGTGAGCGACAACCAGAATGCGGGGCTGGTATTTGACTGGCAGCAAGGGCAGGGCCGAGTGCTGGTCGCTGGAGATGATCGGGTGGTGAGAGTGTGGCAGGCCGCTCATGAGCTTTTCATTGTGGATATACCTGCACGTTCGGGAAGCTGTATCACAAGCCTGACGTCCGACCAAGTGGAGGGCAACATCTTCATTGCCGGTTTCGGAAACGGCACCGTCCGCGCCTACGACCAGCGCATGTCCGCGCGCGACAGCATGATCATGGCGTGGGTGGACCAGAAGACTGATCATCGGAGCTGGATCGTGGGCGTGCATCTTCAGCGCGGCGGGATGAGGGAGCTCATCTCCGCTGAGAGTAACGGTGGCGTCCGACTCTGGGATATCCGCAACCGCAAGGCAGTTCACGCGCTCAACCCGCCATCTCAGCCCGGCGTACGGAACGCTCAGCGTCAGCTGCGTACGCTTGCTGTACATGAGCACGCTCCTGTATTTGCCACGGGCGGAGCAGATCACAATATCCGGGTCTACAATACCACCGAGTTGAAGAGGCTGAGTGCGATGGAGCCTTACATGAGTCTGTGGAGAACGACGAACACGGCTCGGAATGCGCCGATTACAGCTACGGCGTTCCATCCGCATCGTCTGATGATGGCGTGCGGGGCCGTCAATGATGGGCATGTCAATCTGTTCAAGTGTGAGGCGGAGAAGATGGAGAAGGGGACTCTGGATGGGGGTATGGGGTTGGTGGAGGAGTGGAGGGGTTGAGGAGGAATGAAGATGCTTCCCGAGTTGGTCGCCATGGCTTTGGCCGATTGCATCATTGCAGTGCCAAAATTCCGGGGGGATGCGGAACCCGCGAAGGCAGCGGCCAACGGTAGTCCGACGTGCAAGTGACTGGAGCTACCGAGCGATACGAGTGAATGAGGGCGTCTAGGGTGAGATTGGTGCGGGATTAGCATGGCGTTGGGCAGGTTGGTTGTCATTCGTAGACTCGCAATAGGTGTTCGAAGTCACAGATCAGGGTGTGTCTTTTCAGCTAGCGTCGACTAACGTCCGGTGTGTATCGGTAGCTAACAATGTGACTGCTATTCATCGACCCTTCAAGTGGCATGTTCTGAGCCTCCAGCAGACAGACTCTGCGTGTGGTCCTGGTCTTGAATGCATCATCCGGGAAGACCCGTACAGCGACGACACGCTTTTGAAGTTGACTGCACTGCCGTTCCCCAGCCCTCCTTGATCCAACGATAGACAGGACGTAGTTCAGACGTCGTGATTAGGCACACAAGGGAAGAGCTCGACGTCAATGGCAACCAGCTCATTGGCCAAATGGCCACCCTCAGCCGGCCTCAGCACAGTCAACGTCCCGCGCAAAGACGCTATCCTCCCCGTCTTCGCCAGCATCCGTATCCAAGCCCCCGCGCACCTTGTCTTCGACGCCCTGCTGCGAGTATCCGATTACGAGAAATGGAATACCTTCTGCCCGCGAGCCACCATCCAAACGCAATCCCAAGCGGAAGGCGACCAGGGAGGAGGACAGCCGCAGTCGTCCCCTCCAGAAATGCTGCGGCTAGGCACATCGTTCACTTTCTACGTCGTCATGAGCTCTGCGAAACCCGAAAGTACGACCGAGACTGGGCTGAGAGTGTCGGATTTCTCTACGCCTGACCACCCGAGCACGTACATCCCACAGGCGACCCTGGACAGCGACGGGACATATACTGCGGATTTACGGAAGGTTTATCGAATAGCATGGAAGACAGAAGGTGGCTTCGTCGCGCGAGGATTGAGGAGTGAGCGCTTTCATGAGGTCATCGCAGTGGGAGCAGACAAGTGCGAGGTTCGGACATGGGAAGTTATGGGTGGCGTGCTGGCGCATACGGTCAAGTGGATGTACAAGCAGACTTTGATGGAAAAGTTCCGGCTGTGGTGCAGTGATCTGAAGAAGTATTGCGAGCAGAAGTCGTGATTTGCTGGATTCCGTGGGAATCAACATCGAGGACGCCGATCCGGCTGGCAACTTGTACAGCATCACCGAGGCAGCCGAGCGTGTTCGGCAGGCTATGGTAGTAGCGGTCCGAATCAAGTTGCCCGACTTCATGGTCAACGCGAGGACCAATATGATGCGGCATGGTGGCATGCTGGACGATGCCATGGACCTTGGGTGGGCATACCTAGCTGCCGGTGCCTTGACCATGTTCAAGGGCTTCGACGAGCAGAGGTGGAGGCGCTCACGGAGGCCCTTGACGGCAGGCTCAATGTCATGAGAAGTGATATGAAGGCCGGGGATCTGACTCTGTCGCATTTGGCACAGCTCAGTGCGGCGCGTTGTAGCAAGGGGCCATTACTGCATTCGGTGGTCGCGGGTGAGGCTGCTAAAGTTGCTGCGGAGTTCATAGGGATTCACACTGACCACGAGGTAAAATGCCAATAGCTACATACCTGCATTGGACGGTGTTGTCTCAAAACCCATCAGCTCAGAACGCCGTCTTCCCCGTCTTGACAGTCTTGAGTATACCAGCATCCGCCATCTTCTCGATCATATTGAACAACATGAAGTCACAACCCCTCTTGACCACCATGTTGATCGTCACGGGCACCATCTCCGTATGAAACGTCACCTAACTATAATACGGCACTTGGCCAATGGGCACTGTGAAGTCGGCGCAGCCATACAGAGGACAAATACTGGCTCCAGTGATCGCAGCGCCGGGAGGTTTCTCCGCAAGAAACGAAGCGTTCGGGTTGTTATTGAGGTTCTGCTCGCGGTACGAAGGTAGGCCGCCAGTGCCGATATCATAGAGCATGACGCTTTCAGAACAGGAGTCCGCTGTCGAGTACTGCAAATGTGTCTCGTACCACTCTACCGCGGCGTTTTTCTGCATTAATGCGTTATTGTAAGCCGCCAATGAATTCGCCGTCTCGTTGTAAGTCTGCCATCCCGCACGCCTAGCCGAGTCGATGGGTGGGAAGCGGCCGTCGAATAGCTTGGCCCAGGCGGTGATCAAAGGCTTTGCGATGACTTCCCATTGCGTGTAAGAATCGATGATACCGATCGCACCGTTGTTCAGCGCTGTAATGTTCGCGACGGTAGGATCTGTGGCGTTTTCCACCGTAGCAGTGAAGTTGAAGCGCTTGACCGTCATGCCGAATAGCGATGACATGTTGGCGATCAAAGCGTCTAGGATTGGCTCCGCATGGGAGTTATTGAGAGGCAGATAGTCGGTCGGATACAGTATTGTCTTCGGAAATCCGTCCGTGTCGGGCACATTCAGAGCCGACAGACCAGTAAGATTGGAACTCTGATGCAAAGACGGTGCGTACCAGTGTTTGGCGAAGTAGCTCCACTTGTACGGGTCTCTCGAGAAAACACCAGCTGTATCCGTGGCGCCACCGAGCGGTATTACACCTTCCAGCGTGATCATGCCTTGGCTTGGCCGGTTACCATACGTACCGGATACCGCCGCCGGTCTTCGCATTGACGACCCAGTGTCAGATCCGATCGCGTAGTCCAGCCAATCGTAGGCAGCGATGGAGCAACCACCACCAGATGAAGATGCCGAGCATGTGAGCCACCCATCGCCTCGAGGATTGAATGGGTAATGCTCGTCCTGCCAATCCCAAGGATTCGCACCAGATGCGAACTGAGCAAGCTTGAATTTGCCGACTAGAACGCCACCGAGGTCGAGTATACGCTGAATCGATGGCGCGGTGGAGTTTGCAGGTTTGCTAATATATGCCCAGGCCTGCGAGCCGCCAGTGGTGATGAGTCCCTTCATATCGTACAAGTCTTTGATAGCTACCCGGAAGCCGGCGAACGGACGTGGGTCATTGAGATAGTAGAGACGTGATGGAACGGGGATCGCGGGATAGCCAAAACTGGGCAGCGAGCGGTCGAGGGGCGTAAAGGTGCCTGATCCGTCTCCGGTGGCGTACGAGCCGTAGAGGAAGTCGCGGTAAGAGTCCTCGTACAGGCGGTAGACAGGAGCGAAACTCACGGATCCTGCGGCGAAGGTAGCGAGATACGGTCCCGGAGGTAGCGAAGTGAGGTTACCGCTCGCTATAGTAGTCATGGACTGTTCGTAGCTAGATGCCGTCCGAGTTCCAGCGGAGATGAGGGTCTGCTTCACGCCCATACCAGCCAGGTATGAAACAGCGGAGGCGTCGATGCTCGCATTGCCAGCCGTGGTGGCAATGTATACACCTTCCAGGAAGTCTGTCGTGTAGACATCGTCACTGTTGGCGTAGTCATTCAGGATGGTCTCGAGCGTCTGATTTGACACTGTCGAGGCGTTCGTGCTAATGACTGTGATCGGAATAGCAACGCTCTCGGCCGCGAAACTTCGTCGGCCAACAAGTCCGGCAATGGCCGTCGGGTGACCTGTATTTGCAAGGTAACTGATGTTCCCGAGTTGGAATATGATAGAGTCTTCGGTGGTCTTCTGAAGGAATGAGATGAGGTTTCGCTGGACTGGTGCAGCTGCGGCGTGAGCTGTGAAGCAAGCCGCGGCGGCAAGTAGTCCGAGGAGGGCATCCATGGTCTGGGCGAAGACTGTAACGAGAACAAGAATACTTACTACTACAGCACCATACCGAGACTCATGTAGTTCGCCAGACGGAGCGAAGCGATCCTATTGGAGCTGGCCGCCACAGATAGGCCAGCGTCAACAATACCATACCATCCCGCCCTGCTTATGTTCCAGATGCCTCTTTCGGTCGGGCTGATCAGGGACGCGTGAGTTGGGGTGCATAAGACCTCTCCGCATACATGTACACGACTGTAGTAGCAGGGGCTTATCTTTCGTGGTGGAGTTGGTCAACCCAGCAATGTGTGTTCATCGCACGAACGGCGCTTCTTGAGGAAGGAGACTTTACATCCAGATCTGAGCGAGTATGTAGATGCATACCTTACTGAACGGCATGAACTAATGTCGAGAAGAAAGGGCCTCCAGTCGTTATTGACGTTTTTAAAGCTCGTAGATCGCGGTGACTTGAAGTGGAAGTCAAGGTCTTCTAAGGGCGGCGTTTGCCTCTCCCGCCCATTTCGCCAAGACGGGGGCCAAGGACCGTTGGCCATATGTACACAACTGCTAACCGACTTTGTAGTTACGAGTTTCGAGCTGCGAGTTGCTAAGAAGCAATTATATTATAATAGGCGGCTGCCGTTATGCACTTTGCTATAGACTCGCTATAGCTTCGCTATCGCTGTTACTATTAGTTATCGCTTGCTACCCCTTCTCCTACTAGTTAGCGCCTCGCAGTAGCCTCGCTGCTACTAGCTTGTCTGCCTCGCTATAGCGTCGCTTTATAGAGTATCGATATTAAACTCGCTATAGTCGTTATAATTATATTATTGCGCAACTCGCAGTAGCCTTGCTGCTATTAATATCGCTATTACCTTCTTTGTTACTATCGCTACTATTACTTACTACTGCCGCTATTACTCTCTTAGCTATAGACGCTGCTACTACTGTTACTTTATGCTGCTCGCTATAGCTTGCTACAGTCTACTAGAACTAGCATATAAGACGACTAGCTAGATCTAGCAAGGGAGGGCATAGGCTAGATGCAGCGAGTAAGGTAAGGTGTTTTATTATTTCTTCTCTTATTATTGCTCTTTATATTATCTTACGATTATTATAATAGTACGCCTCCCTATTTCTATAGCCTCTTAGCCTTAGTCTTACTTAATTAGACATACTAATAGCTAGCCTCGCAGAAGAATTAAAGAAAACCCTAAGAATACTATAGTAATAGCTACGATACCCTCTTCTAAGCTAGAAGATTACGAGGAGAAGATAGAGACGTAGTACGTTATCTAGCAATTACTTAACGACTCGTAGCTAACTCGCAGTAGCCTCGCTAATCTTCGCTGCCTAACCTCTATTGCCCTTAGCGACTTCTAGTACTACTTAGCGGATTACTAGGCAACTCTCTAGCAAGCTATGCTAGATACGCTTAGAGAGAAGGGTAATAAGGCTGCAATAGCAGCTATATAGAAGTTTAAGCTCGCTAGCTGCATTATAGAGACGAGCGACAGTATACTAGCGCCTAATCCGTATTACTAGTGCACGCGTCTAGGAGCTATAGTAGCGTACCGCATCCTTGCTAGCAGTAATAAAGCGTGCGCATACTGCAAGCGCTATAGCAAGAGTAGCTACATAGCGTCGGTTGCGCTAGCAGTAGTTGCGCTAGCTGCGCTAGTTGCGCTAGTCGCGCTAGTTGCGCTAGGTATTTCGCGAGAGGATCTGGACGATATAGTGCAGCAGCTCTAGTAGCAGGTCGATTAGCTGCAAATTAATTAGCAGCTTAATTTGCTAGCTAAGCTAGCGACTAAGGAGATTAAGGAGCACGTGCAGCAGCTTGCTGTTACAAACATTGTAACGGAAAGGTTCCGCAGCGTCGATCTCACCAGAGACGGACCGTGCGAACAAGAGCAAAGG